>CM024270.1:24527254-24903778 GCA_013621005.1 Aeschynomene evenia
GTACTATCTAATTATTGAAAGTACTCAAGCAAACACCTAAAAATTAATCTCTAATTAAATTATGTAAATTTGATAAAAGCGTTTGACTCGAGTGAAAATGATAACAAGGTGAGAAAGAAGTTAATCACAAATATCTAACCATTAGTAGAAATATTTAATAAAAGAATATGATTGAATGATATAGTGAAACACTTTTAAACAAACAATTTCTCTCCTCAAATTGGAAATGCTATTAAAAATAAAATACAGAGCTTGAATAAAGTTCAGTACAAAGAAGGATGCAAGGGGTTCATCACATAAAAAGGGTGAACCCGTTGCTAGATCAGCAGCTGTTTAAATACACACTATAGCCATGAGAGCAAGCATTGTCTAGATCCCCCACCCAGAAAATGTAGGTAATGTCAACTCCTAACTCAGCAAAATCTCCTAATAAATTAGATTAGCATCATCACATGTTCAACAGACCTAAGATCAACTCAGATTCTTCTCTCTTTTTTTACAGGAATGTAGTAGTGGAAATCATTAGATGACTAGAAAAATGGCAGTCACTTTGAGCAAGTCATTTGCCAATGAGCCTATAATAGGCATATAAACCAGAGCCCCCAAAACCGAGAAGTTGCCCAACCACATTCCACTGCAACCAAAACACAACACATCATATCATTAGTGAAAACAAAATACACCCAAAATGAGAAGTGCATGTATGTTAGAGAGGACAAGAACACTCACAAAATCAAATGGCAGCCCGCCAAAAATCATCCAGCCGAGACCGATAGTAAATAGATCCTAGACATAATCAACTAAGAATAATTAGAGTCCATGCATAAAAAACCACGTACAACCATCAATTATGACAATGTATGAACCCTGCAATGAATATAAAACAGGGAACTTATGTACTTAGGACCAACCTGTAATGAACTAATGATAAGTGCACACTTTTAAGGCAAATCAATTACCCACAAATTGTCATGCATTTAGGCCAAAATGACTAGTGCCATATATGTAAGTGAACAAACCTTCAGATTACCACAAATTGTCTGTGTCAAAGCTGAATTCAGAGTTGTGTTCAGAAAAATACTGTAATTCAGGAAAAAAGCCAGGATGCAGGAAAAAAGTAAAACAACCTGCCCTCAAATCAAAGAAACATACAAATAAGTGTTACAAATTAAAAGAAAAAATATCAAATTTAAATGATTTTGCTAGAGCAGAACATACAAGAAACCCAGGTGAAAACAGATAAGGAAAATTGATTGTCGTTTTCAAGTCACCCCGAATTAACGTCCAAATAAGCAAAACTGGTCCACATATGATGCCTATAGTACAACAGAAATAGTTAAAATAAGTATTCTTTCTAGTTTCTATTACTAAAAAAAGTCAAGAAAGTTTAATATGCCATTTGATACAATCGTACAATCTATCTGCTTACCATTGCACCACATAAGGCCAAAGCTATTAAGGCCACTACTTCTGCCTGAAAAAAAGACATAATACCAAATAAATAAGAAACTATAGACTAACTACAAGGGGGGGAATTTTCCATCATGTGTGTGTTTGTGTATGCATATAAGAGGAGAGGGAGGGGGGCGAGAGAGAGAGAGAGTATAGGAATCCAACCAATGCGGGCTATGCTTGCAAGATATATTGCTGTGGTGATATTTGACAGGAAAACAACGGCATAGCCGTAGGAATCAAAAGAGAGGTCTCGTACTCCCGCAATAATTGCACCAAAGACAATCAAGCAAACACTGATAACACCTTGCAAATTTCAGTTAAGTGAAAGAATCAGGGAGATGCTCATTCAAATAACAATCTGATAACCAGTTATATTAGTTTTTTTTTTTTTTAATGGGAGCATGTGGAAAGACCTAAAATTAGATGGCAAATGCAAACAAATCAAGTCAGCTGGTTACGCCTACATTGAATTGTATATTTCACATAGGTCACAAAATTTCAAACGCAATGATTCATCAATATTTTTTATCGATGATCTCATGATCGAAATATGGCATCCTTAGGTTATATCATTGAATGGAAAGGAAGTTATTTACCTGAAAATGACAGGCGGTGTATACCTCTGCCCCACTAGAAAAAACTCTACAACCATTGTGAATACCACAGTGGTCCTCCTAAGGGTGGTATACATCGGAACATTTACTCCACGAACAGACTCCATGGTGACTAGCTTTCAAGGAGAAACACAGGAGTGAATGAAATAATAAAAAGAGAAAATAAATGCCAATTGAGATTTTTTTTTTCTTCCTATAACATAGAAATGAATGAAAGGGCATATACCATATAAAGTAGATATGATCCTGCCAGAGGAATAGTTTTCACTAAAGTCTTCGATGCCACAAATTTTGTTGGATAATCAGGCATAATCGCAGAATCACTTGCTGAAAAAGAAATTAATCTCCAGCACCTCAATGCGTATAGAAAACAACATGAGCATACCATCTGCAGCAGAAAGAAGCATAGAAACAAGTTTTAAAATGTGACAGTCACATAGATCACATGTATATTTAGAACTATTAGATTGGTGTTGAAGTAAAAATGCCCATAGACATGCACACCATCCTAAATATTTCAGATTCAATACCATTTCTTTCTACCCCAAGCACATATAATGTAACTTTCTCATCACTGGTTTTACTAAGACAATCCCTAATAACTGAGGTCTGAGTATGAAGAACATCAATTCTTAAAATACAGGGATTTCTTTGAATAGCATCAAAGTGTTAATTGAAAAAGATGGACATGATCATTGAAAGAACAAAGGAGAAGGTAGAATAGCAGACCCAAAAAAAAGAAGAAAAAGAGTTATAAAAAGAGAAATCAACAATGCAAAGAAACACTATTAATTGATTGAGAAAAAGTCCATTTTAGGTCTATAAAGCGTACAATTAATCACTTTGGTCCGCCAAAGAATTTTGACATCAGTATAGTTGTTCCAATCATGGAAAGTGACATCAACAAAGTATTCTTGCATTAATTAGATGAGAAGAAAGATATCTGTGTTCTACCTTTAAAGAAAGATGGATTATTCAGTGTTTTGTTTGCAGAGATACATAAAATTCCTGATAAAGAAATTAGCAGTGTGACTCTTTGCTCATTGGAATCATGTGAACTGAAAAATCACATTGAGGATTAAACAGCCTACTTGAATTCCAAATAAAATTGTTGATAACTGTGTGAAACGTCCAGTCAAAAGTTTACATTGTTAAAATATGAATTATTTGAAGCTTCATTAGTTGTTTACAAAAGAACAGTTTTGAAAAGGGAGCAAAAAATTGTTAGTTTCCATGCACTTTTATACTGTTTCTGAATGAATTGAAGAGATATATAGACTCCGTCTCTGTTCAAAGAATGCAAATTAAACAAGGGAAATGTGTACATAACTAGTATCACTTGAGACGATGAACAAATTATCAGTGAACTATAATCGCACCCCTAAAATAAATGAAATGAAAAGCAATCATCAAATTTGCCTTTGAGGATCAACCTGTAGAAGTGTGACGACATTTGCAGATGGAAAGTTGTAAGATGAAAGAGCGGCCTTATTGAATATCACCAACAGCACTGCAAAACAGAAATCGAGCTTACTAAGAAATTGATCAAAGCCAATAATTTCAGACAATACATGTCATTCGATACTGAACCAACTACTGATAAAGAAAATGCAGCACAAGAGGGTGGGAAAATCTAAGGGCGTGTTTAGTTTCAGAAACCCTTTTCCATTTTCAATACTAATTACAAAAATATTCCATTGCTATTATTCTTTTTTTTTCAAAATTTGGTCCCAGAAAAAAAAATGAAAGCAACAAAACATTTTCTGAAACCAAACACTTTCCTAATGCTTAATTATGCCCTCAAACCATTCACATTGGGTGCATCAATTCGTCGTGCAAAACGGATCTCACAGTCTCGGATAAATTATTCATGACACAAAATCTTCAAATGATCTCCATTATTGTTATACGCAACAAAAAACTATGTATGCACAAACTATACATTCACAAATTTCTCTTACGCAATTGAAGGAGAATGTAACCAATTTATGCCACGATGTAACTGGATAATGCAATAATTATTGTAGAATTTGAAGATAAAATTCTAAGATTGTGAAGAGAGAAGAGTGATTTGGATTTGGACCTGCGCAGGTCATGTAAGAGATAGCAGCGTAAGCTCCACGTTGGGTGACGGTGGCTCCGCGTTTAGCGCCGCCGTGGGAACTCAGAAGCAGCTCTCTGTCTTGGTCGTTCGGAGGATCTGATACCGGAAGCATCAGACTCTCCGATGAGTACGACGCTTTCAGAGACATTTCCAGGCACCAAGCTCTGAAAGTGAGTCGCTAACTCGGAAAGCTGACTCGGCTCGTTCTTCTTTCTGGCCACCGCGTGCTCTGTTACGGTGTTTGCAAAACCCGCCAGGGTCTCCCTTTCCGATTCCGATCCTTAATATCTGAAATAAAAAAAAGGTTAAATAAGTTTTTTAATCCTATATTCATTTTATTCTTAAAATTTTAATTTAGTTTAGTTGTATTTTTTACTCCAAGATTCAATTATCATCTTGATTATAGAAAAATATTAAAATTTTAGTCCGATATATCTCAAGATATCTATAAATAAACGAGAGATTAGTTGGTAGATAATATATATTCGGTCATTTGAAAAATTTCGTTCGATATTCATTTTAATCTTACAATTTTAATTTTTAACTATAATTTATTCAAATATTTTTATTTATTATAATTTTAAATAATGAAACGATTTTATATCATATATTATAAAGACATATAATTAAATGTACTAATAAAATTCCTATACCATAATCATGGTGAAATTTAACTTATATTTTCTTCAAATGGAATTTTTATCAAGTTGTTATGTTAAATGATGATATATCAAGTGGAAGAGAAAGCATAATCTTAAATTAAAAAGTAACAAATTTATTTTAACACGCAAAATAAAATTTTCACCTTGATAAACTTTAATCCACCATGCGAATAATAATCCTAGTTCATAACTGTAGAAAGATATATAGTTGAATGAGTAATACTCTTTGTTAAGAAAGTTAAATTATGAAATGGGAGCGAACATGATGGGATGTTTATTTCACCACTAATGTCTGAAGAGAAATCATTTGAGTACAAAAAAAAAATCAGTCATTATTAGTTATCATGTATAATAATTTAATATTTTGAAACTAATAATTCAACTTAAAAAATATTAGATTAATTTATAATATTAAAAATTGAATTATTAGTTTTAAAATATTAAATTATTATACATAATGGCTAATAATGACTAGTGTTATAATGTACATGTATCATTACTCTATAAATGATACTCATTAAATTTCCAATCGAATAGTAATAGCCAAATATCAACCATATCTAATTGAAGGAAAGCTATATACGTTTCTACCAAGCTTTAATTGATATAACCATTCTACTAATGTTTGGTTAGTTCAATTTTTAACCAATATTTGGTGGGTTCAATGGGTGATATTTTATTTTAAATGAGCTCTTCAATTTCAATCTTATAGTCTGTTTACTTAACTTTAAGAATTAATTTTGATAAAAAATAGTGATAGAATTTTTTTCATAAAGAGTGTATTAAAAAGTTTATTGTTACATTGAAATGTCAAATTAAAGCTAAATAAACAAGCTCTTAATGATAGAAGAAAAAAAAATAGTTCAAAACCTAGAATCAAATCAACTCTTAATACTTAAAAATAAAAATGCCTTTATCTTTTTCGGCCTGCAAATTATAATGCCAAATGTGACTTAAATCACAAGCATTGTAATTGAAACCTTTTGGAAACAATGACTTTCCATACATGAAAATGACTGAAAAACAGTTTCACCTTATCTACTTACTAATTAAGATTAGTAATTAAAAGCAGTGAAAACACATTTTAACCTGCAATTATACCGAGTAAGAAAGCTAAACCGATGCCAAATCTTGTACCGGTTTAGTTGGACAACAAGTAAAACAAAGATAAAAGAATGTCCCTTCCTTTAATTTGTCCCCTCTAAAAATAATAAGTTGTTCTGCCTTCTTACGAGAAATCAAACCAAAACTAATCATGGTTTGCACATAATAATAATAATATCTACATACATAATACATTATCACATATGAAGAATTTAATTATGATTTTGCTTTAGACAATGTTCTGGACAACTTGGCCAACTAGTGGGACTTTCAATTCAAATTTGAGATTAATTGTTTTTTCATATTACTGAATTTTGTTTTTGATGTGTTGAATTTTCAGATAGTAAAAGAGAAAAAACACAAATATGACTGAAACAATAACATATAATTGGATAACTGTGTAAAAGATTGTACACAATTAATGGATCAAAATTAAATTTTTTGTTTTTTAGCATACACACCACTTGTCTAGTAGAAAGCATATCAGATATAGATACTTAATTACCATGATAAATAATTTGACTATATAGTTTAACCTTATAAAATGTGTTAAGCGTAGCAAAAGTTACCTGAATCTGAAATAGGGATATATCAGGATATGGTTGGATTGAAATTGATATTTGATGCTGATATATTTTATTATAATGAATTTAAATATAATTTAAGAAGCATTTGGAACATATATGGGCCAGAGTTTTCTTATCTTCTCATAAACAAAAAAAATTGGCAAAGCCAACCCTTTGGGAAATCACACCATATATGGTTCTTTGGTGCATATCACTTCCTTCCAATGTGGGCCCTCTATCAAAACAGGACTTAACCTTGCCTTTCTAATAGTAGACTTAAAATGAAAGCATAATCTTTTTGACCCATTAAAAATACTTTTTATGTTATCTGATAAATTTACTTCTAAAATCTAAAGAGATTATAATAGATATAAATTAGATTTCATTTTCAACTGACTGACAATGTAAAATTTTTTTACACAGTCATGCAATCATGTACTGTCACGTTAGTTATGATTGTATTTTTTTCTCTCACTATCTGAAAAGTCATATAAACAAAGTGTTCTAATTGGACGACACTGTAAAAGTAAGTACATCAAAATTAAACTCTATAAATTATTAATAATATTTGAAAAAAATTATATTCATTAATATATAAATTATACTAAACTTTTTTTTATTTTAAAATTATAAATTATTCTGAAAAAGTATTAACTTTTAAAGTATAAGCACATGAACTTTTTAATTTACTAAAAAAAAATATTAATTTATATTTTTATAAAGTATAAATACCTCACTAAGAAGCAATATTAGACCGATTCTTTTTAAAAAAATTATCATTTATTTTGACTTTAAATATATTTCTAATACAAGTGTTATGAATTATGGTTGAATGTTACAATCAACTTTTTTTCCCTTCTTTTTTCTATCCTAGCATCTAAAAGCTTTTCCTTGCACTTCTTTCGGTCCTTGAGATTCGAGAGAATGACATCTAATTTGTTTTTATATTTCAAGGCAGATTCTCTAAAAGAAAAACACTACAAGGGTTATACCAACTCAATATTCATACTACTTAACTAAATATTAATCATTAATAATATAATAATATTTGATCAAAGATGAAAAACAACTAACTAAGTCAATAAATTTATTTAACAATTATTTAGTCCAAACAATTTCCTTTTAAAAAGTTAGTTTTCAGTGGATTGAATAATTTTAACCTAAAATTCTTATTTAATTTATTTTTGTTGATTTTTCATTATATAAATAGCAATACTCTTAATAATATTACTTAAACATCCTAAAAACAAATAAAAAAAATTTATCATTGACAGTGTATCATTTTTTTTACACAGTATTTAATTATATACTGTCATGATTATGTTTTCTTTCTACTACTACCTAAAAAATCATACAAACAAAATATTTTGATTAAATGACAATGTAAAATATATTTATATTAGCAGTGCATCAAAATTAAATTCGAAAAAAAATATTAAAACACCTTATGATTTATTGTTGAAGAAAGTGAATGAGTTGTATATGGTGTGGGCGCGGCGATCAATGCTAGGTAAAGGGCCAACAAAGAAAATAGACCTATGGAGGTTGAAAGGGTCCTACGAGTTGAGTTTGCAACCTGTGATTCACCACACGAGAGGTAGAACCAGAACCAGAACTAGTTCCAATGTTCGTGCGGGGCTCAGAGAATATATATATAATAAATAAATAAATGAATTAATATGCGACCCATATCACGTGGCCTTCACATGCAAGGTTCTACCACTTTGCCTTCCGCCAAAGACCCTGGACCAGCACTGCACTACGCCACTAACACTACCCTTGTGCTCTATTAACATGCAACCCAACACTAGTACTAGTGTTTTTGGAGCACATACCTAACTATACCATATCTTGTTGGTTCCTTTTGTCTAGTAATACACAATTTTCATTCTACACATAATAATAGTGATTTGTTCGAGAAATACTATGAGTATAATAAAAATTGTATACTACTTGTAGAATAGTCATATCTACCATATAATTTAAATATTTAATGGTGGATATGATTATTGTATAAGTATTATACAACTTTTATTGTACACATAATATTATTGTTTTTGTTCCTTCTTCTTTCACTCTCAACTCAATGGGGGAGTGGTCTCCCTCGATAGTGGAACAACAAACTTTCTTTTTTTTTGTCCACAATGTATAAATCAATGTTCAAATAAATAAATGTGAATTTCAGTTAGGGTAACATTAAACAAGGTGTTAATTACTAGTAATTAAGAATTCATCTCTACGCTGAATTTAGAGAAATATTCACTCATTATTTAACCATGTTCAGATAATGCAGCCTATATAGAGGAAGGAATATAAAATTAAAAACCAAGGGGCAATGTACAGAGAGAATCATAATTAATTATTTGTTTATTAATCTTAAAAAGCAGAACAGTACAGAGGTAGCAACTGTGTGTTTGTGATTATAATCAAGCATTGTTATTATAATCAATTGAAATGAAGCGATCGAATATTTTCTAGCTAAGTGCATCAATTGATAACATCATACATGGATATTGTATTAAGTTTCTTATAATCATGATACGTTTGACGGACATCAACCGACATATTGGACTATATTAGCAAACCAAAATCAACAGGTTCATGAACATGAGCTATACCACATATATATATCTTATTCTTTTCATTAATTTTTTGTTTTGGACCGTCTTATATAATCAACAATAGTATACAGCTTAACTAACGGTGTCTGTGATTTAGCAGTTATAGGAGAGTTTTATTCAATTTAACCATGATTCAATTGTCGACACGTCACACGATTTTAACACTCAGTGAAATTGATTCCAACTATATAAAAAGTAAATATAATTAATAACATTATACTATCTCTCCATCATCTGTATTTATTATCTTTACATGGAGTAGCTAAAGTATTGTTTAATTTTCCAAAGATTAGATTCTTCCAACAGTTAATGAAAACTCAATCTCCAACGTCATTTCAGAATGATCACTGATAACCCCTTTCACTCACCAAATTAAGGTGCTAACAATGAATATGACACTTTTCTTGTACATTAATCTAAGTATCACAAACCCAATGAGAGATAGATAAATCAGCAGCAGCAACAGCATTTAGCACAGGAAAATGCTAAATGTACATACTAGATAGTAAATTATTCCTTCATTCATTTTTGACCCTATTTAAATGTTGGTAATTTTGATGAATATGTTTATAATTTACCAATATATTTATCAAAGTTGCCAACATTTAAAAAATAAATTAAGGAGTACTGTACTGTGTACCAACAGCACTCTCTGTCATATATGCATACGTGGGGACATATAGGTAGGAAAATTGAGACCAAATTAAAGAAAAAACGGGTTAAAGTGGCTAAGGCACGTTTGGTGCTCTCATTCCTCAACTAGCTTATCATGCTGTTACTCTTTTAGCAGACAAAATTCCCATCCCTGTCTCTAACCTATCTCTGTTCCACAAGACATTGGTCCTTTTCATTCACACACAAACACTCACACACACATATATATATATATATAGTTGCAGGTTCCGAAGGTCAAAACATAACCCCAATTTGTATGAACAATTGAACAACACTATAGATTATAGTCCATATATCTTAACACTTTTGAAACTTGCACTCTACATGTTTGTGTTTTTGTTCTGCCTATTTTGTGTATGCTAGTTTATTAGCTTCTATGCTTCATGGAGCTTCAATTAGGCCTTGCTCTCCCTACTCATGATCACATACAACAAGGATTGGATTGTACAAACATAGGATTGATGAAGTCAAAACAGGTGGAGTGTTCAGAATTGTGGAGACCCTGTTGCAGCAGCAGCAGTAGTAGCAGTGAAATTATTAGCAGAAAGCATTTCAAGAACAAGCGTAGCTTTGAAGATTACTCATTTGGAAATTCTTTGAAAACTTTGAATTTGCTTGTGTGGAGTGGACAGCCAAATGAGGATGATGATGATCGAAGTGGAAAGATGCAAAGAAACAACCACAATTCAAACAAGTAAGTAGTTCTGTAACTGTAATTCATTAAACTCAACATTTTGATCATATAAATATATATCAGATAAACTTAAAAAGAGAGCTTAAAGAACACTTTTTTTACTTGTATGTGGATTTAGGAATGAAGAAGATGAGAACCGTTTGGTGGGGTGGCCACCAATCAAATCATGGAGAAAGAAAGAACTGCATCAGCATCAATATCAATATGGAGCTGCAGGAAGAGGAATCAGGAACAACAATAATAGGGTATTATTGCAAGCTGATGATGCAGAGAATCAAAGTAGAGTTCCAAACTCTTTTTATGTCAAGGTTAATATGGAAGGGGTAACTATAGGAAGGAAGATTAATTTGAGGCTTTATGACTCTTATCAAACACTTACAAACCAGTTGATTACTATGTTTGCTAAATGTAAGTGAAGAGTACTACTCTTTTTCTTTTCTCTCTTTTCTTTTCTTTTTCTCTTGTGAGGTATATATAGTGGGTTTTGATATTTGTGCAGACCAAAAAATTGAGAAAGATGGAGCAACTTATACACTCACTTTTCAAAATGAACAAGGGGATTGGCTGATTGCAAGACATGTGCCATGGCAGTAAGTTGCTTACTTTGTGCCTCAGAAACTTGAGGACAATTTGTTATTACTTGAAAATATAAAAGAACATTGAGGAATATTATTATATTTAGTAGTATTTCTTACTTAAAACTTAAAGGTAAGGTATCTTTTACAATAACATTTTTCTTAATGATTTTGGTGCAGGTTGTTCATTGGTACGGTGCGGCGTTTGGCAATTTTAAGGAATGCAAATTAAACTATTTGACAGAGTTTAATTATTGTACTTTGTTCTTTTCAATGGTATTAGGTTCGGTTAAAAGTACTATCTCCTTGAATAAGTTGTAAAGAGTAAAAGTAAAATATGAAAAATCAAATTACAACTTAATTACTTGTTTCAACTTTGGTTATTTGATGACTTGGTATTAATTGTTTTAAGTGTAATTAACCTGTTAAACTTTTAGAATTTGATAAACCAATGGGCCCACCTTAACTGAAATTTTCCAATGATCAATGAAATTGAGAGAAATAAGTAAAGATAATTAACCCTTATCAAGTAATATGCAAGGCAAGTCTTACCTATAAATTAGGTAGTGTGGGGGCTTAAAAGAATTTAAGATGGACATGAAGAAAAACATGAGTAAATTGACCTTTGATTCACATCAACCATGTGATATTTCAAGCAGCTTTCATGATTCATTCCTTTCATACTATCTACCAAGCTTATGAATGTGAGTTCAAAAGTGGATTCATCATCCAATTTCTCAAAAAACTTGAAACAGATGAATGGTTTAGCCCTTAGCTTTATTGTTTAGAAATCCCCGGCCAGCCCTTTGATGAATATGAACATTTATGTTTAATCCACTTTTGAATTCCTTATTTGAATTGCTTAAACTACACTTATCTTATCTTTTGATAAAGTCTTGAATAATGTATTATTTCAACTTAACTATTTTTGCTAGTGTAATTATAACTACTTTTTTATTCAATATTATTCTGACTAGACTTTTATTTTAATATATGACTAAATAAGAAATTCTTACATGCTCTTGAAACATATTTAATATGTGTTATAAAAATCTTCATAATTATATATTTTAATTTTAATTTTAAAAAATAATGTGAAAATTTAAGATATTTTTTGTGAATGTTTTATAAGCATATATGAAATATAGTTCAAGACAATGAAAGATTTTCTCTTACTTTGGTAAGTTTCAGCTAATGATGTAACTGCACTACATGAATACCTTGGAGATTTATATCTCATATGGTTGGTGGCACATCCTTTTCTTGTTATTGTTTTTATCCAATCAAATTGTTGTTGGGCCTAGTAAGTAATGTGGTAGCTAGGCCTCTTGATCTTGAGCAAATGCTTCTGTGGACTCAACATCTTCCAAATACTATCTCTCGAACAATTTTTTTTTTTTCTGGTATTCTCTGTTGCAATAGTTAAATCCGGTCTGATTTTTCATATTTTATGTCAAACAAGGGATTTCAATTTTCAACAGAGAATACCAGACCAGATTTCATCTTCTCCGAGTTATTTGTCGAGTCGCTCCCGTGTATTAAGGTGCACAACAGCTACTCCTTAGGTTGTTACGAGATTCCCTCTAACTTATGTACAAGTTCATTAAACCTACATATAACTCGACTTTTAATCTGGTACAGGTCTCCTTCGAACCATAAGTAATTTATGTACAAGTTCATTAAACCTACATATAACTCGACTTTTAAACTGGTACAGGTCCCCTTCGAACCATAAGTTTCTGAGGTTACTCTTTAGCGCTCGCCAAACTATAGGTTGCCCGAAACATAGTATAGACCATTTACGCGTATTGAAAAATGATTAATTTTTGTTAAAATAAGAGAATTCTTAATGATAATGATTATAATGTCCTTATATTCCTATCCAAACATTCTCTCTCTTACTTAAAAATCTTAATATTTAATAGGATATAGTAAAAACTATTTAATAATATATAAAATTTCTAAATAAATAAATATTAATAGAAAAGTATAAAGTTGATATCTATTAAGGAATGAAGGAAGTAGTAAGTTGAGAAATTATTTAAAGATGAAACACTAGCTGACTGAAGAATGCTTGAAGACACATTTAGTTTGAAAATGAATATATTTTATTGATCAAAAATTGACCATTACGAGCAACAGTTTCTTTCATGCTAGTTCTTGGTTTCAGTCCGTGTTGAAAACTGGTTGAATTCTACTGTGTCTTGAAATATGGAAGACGAAAATTGAAAAATTGAAAAATTGAAACCATTAAAAAAGTACGTAAAATTGAAACCATTAAAAAAGTACGTAAAATTGAAACCATTAAAAAAGTACGTAAAATTGAAACCATTAAAAAAGTACGTAAAATTGAAGCCAGTTTCGATCGCGGTGGGACTCGAACCCACAATCTCCCGCTCCGGAGGCGAGCGCCTTATCCATTAGGCCACGCGACCCTTATTGTTCTCCTCTCGTGTAAACAGAATAAGTAACAAAGTTTATGGAATTTTGTTTCAACAAATATATTGTGTGCTTGAACAAGTTTAGTTTTCAACTCCGACGAGTCCTTAAATAGGTTTGAATGGTCAATGAAGGATTCAAAGCCTGCGTTGGATCAATGATTCAACAACTAATTACTCATTTCTGGTCAAACTATTCTAGAACCATTTTTCTTCTCACCATGAGCTGTTTATCTATTGTTCTTCACAGAAAATAATGAAATTTTTTATTAACCTCTTCTTTTATGAGCTGGCAATAATATTTGCGTTTATCCCACCAAGAATATGAACTCACAGTATACATAAATTACGATTGAGATCAATTATCTTCATCAATTTTATTTGTGGTATCTTCATCATTTTGGTACACGAAACTTCCTATCAATTAATGTTAATTTGTATGATTTTAGCTTTAATTGTTGTCGTTCAAACAAAATTGAAGTTTTCTTCATCATTTTGACTCTATTTGAGAGCTAATTATCACCTAATTAAATTCGTTGGTGAGCGCACAAATTTTTTTCTTATAAATGACCACATGTTGGTACATCAAAATTTTCTATAAACCATGAATCTTAATTCAAATTCTGTAAAATAAGGAAATGATGATGCTAAATGAACAATACAAAATCAGCCCAACCAGCCAATAAATGAGATTTTGGGTCATAATTACTCAGCCCATTACAATCTCAATAATTATTTAGGTCAAAACTAAAATTAAAATAGGCCCATTGATTGTATGAGCTGGTTTTTCATGGTCCACTTAACATTATTTATAAGTAAATAACTGAAAAAAAAAACCATAATAATAGGTGGACATACTTCACAAATATCTTATTAAGATTGAGTTTTCACTTTTTAAGTTAATATAAAAATTATATATCTATAAGCTAGCAATTAATATTAATGTAAGAGAGTAAGGCCTATATCTATATGAAAAGAAATTAAATAGATAAAGGAAAAAAATTGTTTGAATCTTCCAATTTGGCTACTAAATATAGTATGTATGAATCATACTCGTGTTAATATTAGCTGTAAGATGCACATTCCAAAAACCAAAATAGCTGTAACATGAGGAACATTATTTTGCCCAACATACATTGCGCGTTCCATATATACATATATAAGTTTTATTTTAATTCACACAGTAAGTAAAGTAATTTTATACATATATCGAATTATAAATCGATACTTAATAAAAAAATTTTAATTTAATCACCTACTAATTAAAAAGTCACATAAATTAATAAATACGATTGATTAATAGTGTAAATTTTTTTACATTATTAATACATCATAATAAATTCTACATATATCGAATATATCACGCAAATTCAGGAAACAAAATTTACAATATCTCTAATTTCATTATGTCTATGATAGTACAATATAGCCTTGGCAGAACACCAAAAAAACCATATCCGGGAACAAAATTCATGTTTCTATATATGTTTATATATATATATATATTAAATATCGTTTACAAATCCATGTGCACTAAAATAAATCAAAGATATGCCAACTACTATTTCCAAAATAAAAAATATGAAAGCATCTTAATACAACCTTTTATTAAATATAGGGGTGGAAAGGACAAAATCGCCCACATTCGATGCTTTCCAAAAAAACAAAGCATTTCTTCGCATTTAACCTCCCACCGACGCAACACGCACCGGATTTCAAATCTTACCCTCCCAAAAATTCACCCCACCGGTAGGTCCCACCATCCGGTTCCACGTGTCACCATCACAACGAAACCAACCAGAGAAAAATCACAATCAGGGAAGAAGAAACATAGTCCACATCACCGTGAACCGTACGCGATCGTATGGTAATAAAGTAATCGCCCACCGCACCCAATCGCGACCCTCCTTCCTTCTTCAGACACACCCCAGGTACCTCAACCTTCCCACCTCTCTCTCTCTAGCTCCTTCTCAAACAAATTCTCTCTCTCTCCGCCGTAGATCTGAGGCACAGAGAACACAGCGTTCGCGCTTCTTTGACCCTTTGTTCCCTCCACCGTCCAAAATTGGATCCTCCGAACCCGTATCTATCGGGTCGACACGCGGATCTAGGACCAGAGGTAAGCATCAACGATCTACTACCAAAATTCAACCTCTCAACGGCTATTTCGGTTATTTTTGTTAGAACAAAATAAAATCTGTTACCCCGAATTCTATCCGGAGAAAAATCTGTTAGTAACGGTTTTTTGGTAGCTCAGAGTCGGTGACTCACTGAGTTGAGCTAGCGAGTGACAGATCGGGAGGTAGTGATGGCTCCGAGCACGATTCGGAAGGCGATAGGGGCGGTGAAGGACCAGACGAGCATAGGGATAGCGAAGGTGGCGAGCAACATGGCGCCGGACTTGGAGGTGGCGATCGTGAAGGCCACCAGCCACGACGACGATCCCGCCGGCGAGAAGTACATACGCGAGATCCTGAACCTCACGTCGTACTCGCGCGGCTACGTTCACGCCTGCGTCTCCGCTGTGTCGAAGCGGTTGGGGAAGACGCGCGACTGGATCGTGGCTCTCAAGGCGCTCATGCTGGTTCACCGTCTCATGAACGAGGGTCCGCCGCTGTTCCAGGAGGAGATCCTCTACGCCACCCGCAGGGGAACCAGGCTCCTCAACATGTCGGATTTCAGAGATGAGGCTCATTCCAGCTCATGGGATCACTCTGCTTTCGTTAGGACCTATGCTATGTACCTCGATCAGCGCCTTGAGCTGATGCTGTTCGATAGGAAGAGTGCTAACGTCGGTGGTGGCGGTGCTGCTGCCGGAAGTGTTGGCGGCGGCAGTGGCGGTGCCAGTTACGATGATAGGTTTGGCGGAAGGGACAATTTCCGGTCACCGCCGCCGCGGCCTTATGAGTATGAGTACGGAAGGGAGTTCAGAGGGGAAGGAGGGTACGGTAACGGGATGAGGAGGACGAGGTCGTTTGGTGACATGGCTGAGAAAGAAATCGTTGGGAGGGATGATAAGAGGGCTGTTACTCCGTTGAGAGACATGACGCCGGAGAGGATTTTCGGCAAGATGATGCATTTGCAGAGGCTGTTGGATCGGTTCTTGGCTTGTAGGCCTACTGGTTTGGCGAAGAATAGCAGGATGATTTTGATTGCTTTGTACCCTGTGGTCAAGGAGAGCTTTCAGCTTTATGCTGATATTTGTGAGGTTTTGGCTGTGCTGCTTGACAAGTTCTTTGACATGGAGTACCCTGATTGTGTTAAGGCCTTTGATGCTTACGCCAGCGCGGCGAAGCAGATCGATGAGCTGGTTGCGTTCTTCAATTGGTGTAAGGATACTGGTGTGGCGAGGTCGTCGGAGTACCCTGAGGTTCAGAGGATTACTAGTAAGTTGCTGGAGACGTTGGAGGAGTTTGTGAGGGATAGGGCCAAGAAGCCAAAGAGTCCAGAGAGGAAAGAAGAGGCTCCTCCACCTATTAAAGAAGAGAAGGAGCCAGCTCCGGATATGAATGAGATCAAGGCGCTGCCTCCGCCAGAGAATTATACCCCACCACCTCCTCCTGAGCCAGAGCCGCCTAAGCCACAGCAGCCGCAGGTTACTGAGGACTTAGTGAATCTGAGAGATGATGCGGTCAGTGCTGATGATCAGGGTAATAGATTTGCTTTGGCACTCTTTGCTGGTGCACCTGGTAACAATGCGAATGGATCGTGGCAAGCATTCCCATCAAATGGACAGCCGGAAGTTACCTCGGCTTGGCAAACCCCGGCTGCAGAACCCGGGAAGGCAGATTGGGAATTGGCATTGGTAGAGACTGCTAGCAACTTGTCAAGGCAGAAACAAACACTAGGTGGTGGACTTGATCCCTTGTTGTTGAATGGAATGTACGATCAGGGAATGGTGAGGCAGCATACCAGCACTTCCCAATTGAGTGGAGGGAGTGCAAGCAGCGTGGCATTGCCGGGACCAGGAAAGACCACAACACCGGTGTTGGCTCTCCCAGCCCCAGATGGGTCGGTGCAGGCAGTTAACCAGGACCCATTTGCTGCATCATTGAGCATTCCACCACCATCCTATGTTCAAATGGCTGATATGGAGAAGAAGCAGCATCTGCTTGTGCAGGAGCAGGTTCTGTGGCAGCAGTATCAAAGGGATGGAATGCAAGGCCAATCTAGCTTGTCCAAACTGAATGGCAATGGATACTATGCTGGAGCTCCCATGCCACCAATGATGCCTTATGGAATGCCCCCAGTCAATGGAATGGTACCTCCTCCAACAGGGTATTATCATACTCCTTACTGATCATCATATACTTCCACCCTTTTTTTTTATATATCTATAGGTTGCTTCGTTTATTTTTTGTACTATGACATAGTGTTATTTTCCTTTTGTATTAAATGATGTCATCTTATTCTTGAGATATGCTTGATGGGGGATGCTGAGTTGAAGATACACAATTTCTTGTTTTGATGGTGGGAGAGGTGTGTGACTCAGTTATTGATGTCTCTGTGCTTTGTAATAGTAGCAATTCTTCTTCTCCATTTTTGTACTTTTTAAGTGATTCTTGCTCCTCAAAGACAAAACGCTTAACTACTGTAAATTTTATTAAATCCTGGTTCTGATGATCTTGATTGCTTCTGCCTAATGACTTTTCCATCTGTTGGGAATACTTGGTTCTAATACTTCCTCATATTATTAGTCACATGCTAGTTAGTTAAGAAGTAAGTTTTCAATTTGGTCATTTTTCGCTTTCTTCTTACTTTTTGGTTTCAGAATTCGACTGTATCATCGTTAATCTTTCTACTGACCTTAATTAGATGTAATATGTCACCCAACTTGTGTGTGTCTTTTTCAGCATTAGCATATATGGTTATACCATATCCTTCAGTTCCTATTCTTCGCACCTATTCAATTTGAATGTTGAAGCTATTAGTTTGGACCTAAGCAGTGGTAAAAAAAGGAAAAGAATCGTCAAAAGCGTAGTAAAAGAAATTTATCTGTTTTTCGTTCAAGGTTTTATATTTGGACAATATAGTACTTTATATTTGAAGATCCCATGTTATTTCTTATCTCTTATGCTATATATGTGAATAGTGAATACTAAATCCATAGTTTATGTGAAATTAATTAGAACTATAAAAAAAATTGGTCAAACTAGGTGTTTCTTGACAAATCAAACAGCTTAAATATCATCAGCAATGTAATGAAGAGTCAACATGGTAAGAGTGTTAGAGGATAACCTTGAACACGTCAGGAAAAACATCCAATGATGGATAGAATAGTAATAATAATAATCAATCATACCAATCTTTAAATGGAGAGATAATTGGTTCATGTTCAAATAATACACACCGGATTTGAAGGTTTATCAAAGATTTGTGAAAACGACCGACAGCTACAGATTTCTGGTTCTAGTAAACAAATTTTGGATTTGTCCGACCCTTTTGTTTCTTACTTGCTCCCAATTAAAATCTCTTTTGGCCATCTGCACAAAACCACCAGTGAACGAAACCGAGAAAATGCCCTATTTCACGAACCACATTGGATTCCTATATATTTTATCATTTCCAAACGAGTTGTTATTTGTTGTTAACCTTACACATACGCACTTATTAATAATTGTAGGGATTTTAATATTTAAACATGTTGTGATGGTGGTGCCAGTTGCCAAACACTATGCAGTGATTATTTTTAATGGTAGTGTTTGTTTTCAATGACTCTGGAGTCAGAGTCAAGGGAATCATGAAATCAGTATCACAAGAGTTTGAGTTACCGTGACTCCAAAATTGATCATCGCACCAAACACTTGACAGAGTCAATTTTTCATTGACTCTAAATCAGATCAAACAAATGCAACCTATTGGAAATCAAGAACCAAGGCGAATTTCTGCGTAGATAGCTAGGATTTGATTTGATAAATGATATATATAACTTTATGCAAGTTTGGCATTTGTACTTGTCACATATTTGTAAAAAGAAGTAGCACTAGCACAAAATGTATGTTTCCCGAAAACTCTTGTTCACTCCATGGTCCATGCTTCCCATCCTCATGCTTTCTTTTTCCATCGCTGCTTTTTCTATTTTTCCTTTTTGAAAAAATCAAGAATAATCAATACTTTCTTTCTATAACAATTTATTTAGTTTAAATAAACATATTTATATTTTTTCAAAAGAATAATTCTGTTTAAGATATTTAGCTTTAATTATGCCATTGTGTGGTAACCTAATCATGTTCATTTGGCAGTGTCACGGTGTTGCAATTTATGATGCAAGATCCAACATGTGAGTTCCAGTCTGGCTCCACCAGCATTAAGTTTCAATCCAATCACTTTCTTTTTCTCCTTTTATTTTCAGAAAATTCAAGCTATGAGAAAAAAAAAATAGAGAATGAATTTGAAGAAAAATTAAGAGATAAAAGTGATAAGACCTGTATCTTTTATGAGTAAAATATTTTTATATTAAAAAAATTTAGATATACAATTAGCATTGTTATTTTTTTAATCATTTTTCTTTAGAGAAAGGCTTATTTATGAATATATATATATATATATATATTAGCATTGCTATAAGTACCACAAAAAATCAGCCAAAACAGTCAACAAATTATACACAACATATATAATATAAATTGTACAACGAATATTACATGTTGTGCACGTCATATATCACATGATGTACATAACATATATCATGTGTTACAAAGAAAAATAATACTGTAACATGTGATACATATTGTGCACAATAAATAATATATGTTGTCCACCGCATATGATATTTGTTGTACATTTTATATTATATGTTTGTAAAATATATTGATTGTTTGAGCTGAATTTTTATTGTATAGCAAGTATTTATATATATATGGGTATAATATTTGACGTTACTGAATTATTCAGCATATTATATAAAAAGTTTGGTTAAAGAAAAGAACATGAGGAGTGAGGTCCAATTTAAAAATCGAAGCAGTGGGGTCTAGGACTCGCAGGGTTTAACTAGAAAGAATTGTGATGGTACTAGCAGCTGAGACTGATGAGTGATAAGATGGTAAATAATATATTGAAAGGTCAACTCCAACTTTGGTAGGCCGTTTTGAGAGAAGCAGGTCACCTGTCCCACCCTTCTCTAATCTGGCACCTTGGTCCACTCTCATCAATTTCTTTTAATTTCTCATTCATATTCCACAAACAGCACTATTACTACCCCTTTTGAAAAGAAAAAGAAAAATAAAAGTAGTATTCTTTTGTGTGCGAATTATTGACTTCAAACCTTGTAAATTAATTATGTAAAGTCATAAATTGCCGGTGAATAGCTTCCAATACCACTTGCATGTTGATGCAGATGTTTCATCATGTTGTCTCCATGGCTGATGTACATTTATGAATTATTGGCCGGTCAGATTTCCATTTTATTAAGTATAGTTAATTTAAAAATTCTATATCAAGTATCGTCAAGTGTTAGCTGAAAGACATGCACATGAAAACAAAATTAGTCACTTGTGTTTCTACTTAAAGTCGTTATATATATATTTGCAATCCTTACAACCAAATTGTGGTACTCTTGTTTTATTAAAAGAGTTTAGACTGAGGAAAAAGTTTGTCTTTGCCTTAAAACTCATTGAGCACTTACAAAAGTTCTTACAAATTTGAGGATCGAATCCATGTCATCTCAATACTTTTTTTTCTTTGCATTTTCAGCTATAGAATTCTTTTGGGCCTGGGAGTATGATTTGTCTACGTTTCAAACCTTGACATATGCTTTATAATATTTTGGGCCAGAGATTGTAGTTTATTGCATTGGGCCCATAGTTCTTGAATTCTTCAAGGATTGATTTCACAGAAAACCAAAAGACCAATGGGCTTTTCAAGACTAGAACTTATGCATTTAAAAACTATACACCATTTGATTACCAAAAAAAAAAACTATACACCATTTGAACAAATAACAAAAAAACCCACTAAATTAGAAGCTTAATTTGGTAGGAGCTGAAAAGGTATCAAAGAACAGACTAAACCAATTAGGTACAGTTGCATTTTTTTTATTTACTAACTTTTAAAATTAGAGGTATTTGGTGAAACAGCATGTCCCATTAGCCATTACAACAGAACCAAACCCCCTTTACTCTGTACATTTTGGGTTTGGATTAGTAAGGTTGTTGGTCCAGTGCATTAATACATTCATTACCCATTTTCGTAAAACTCATTTGTTTGAGCTTTACTCTATTACAACTACAACCACACCAGAGACATTTCTCACACACAGTGACTTTTGATTTTACCATTTTGCCCATCAAAAATCGCAAAATTTACATCGCCCCCTCAATTCTAACCTTTCACTAATCAATCCCTAAAGAGAACGGAGTCCGCTATGGCCATCAACGGCTGAAGCGCGTCGGGGGCAAACTTCCTCGCGAACAGAAACGGATCGTGCCGTCGCCGTCTACTACCGTTACCGTCACCGTCAGCACCGTCATCGTCACCGTACCTAGGCCTATCCCTCCTGAAACTGCGAATAAGGTCGGGCCCCACCTCCTCCGCCTCGTAAGTGCGAGGGTGTCCGTCCTCTCTCCCACTCCAATCGACGTGGGTGAGCGTGGCGTGCACGCACCCTTTTGGGTCCCACATAGACAAAAGGGTAGGAAAGTAATTCTCCTCAGGGTAGCACGAGTCCCAATGGACGCACGGCAACCTGAACTTGGACCAGAGCTTGGTGTCTCCGACGACGAGCCTCGCGTGCTTTCGTGTCAGAGCCCAGAACTGGGACCCAATCCGAAAGTCCTCGAGCTTCACCTCCGGGATCATCGCGTCGGCCCCACGCGCCGCCCAGCGGTCGTAGGAATCGGTCTCGTTCGGGAGGATCTCGATGAAGCTCTTGCGCGATGCGGCGAGCGTGCGGTACGTGAAGTTGAAGGAGTGGAGAGGGATGCAAGAGGGTGACAGTAGGAGGAACATGTAATTGGATCTGTCGTCGATTAGGGCGCGTGCGAGCAGTCTACGCGCCGCGGCGGCGAGCGTGGGGGAGTATCTGGCGGTGGGTTTGGAGGGGATGAGGCGGTCATGGAAGACGCCGGTGAAGGGTGAGTGGTGGGTGGTGTTGGGATCGGCGTGGACGTAGATGTTGAAGAGGGTTTTGGGGGTTTTGTTGAAGAAAGATTCCCATAACGGTGCGAATGGGAGTGGCGCGGTTGTTAGGAACATAAACGCGATTTTTCTGGGGTTTGTCGGTTTTCGTTTTGCCCGTGAAGCTAATCGGAACAGCTCTTTTTCTTCTTCTTCGTCGTCGTCGTCTTCGATCTCAACCGCCCGCAGCGCCTCCGGTTGATTTGTCGTGTTGCTGGAGTGTTGTTGGCCGTATAAGCTGGTTGTTAGGTTTGGGATTGGTTCGTCAATAATGAGAGGAGGGATGGTAGTGGTGGCGGCGGCGATGGTAGTGGTGGTGGCGGAGGAGGAAGGAATTGTGGTGGTGGTGGTGGTGGTAGTGGTGGTGGTAGTGGTGGTGGTGGTGAAGACAATGGCCAAAGGTAAACATAGTAGGAGAGCACAGAGAAGGGAAAGTGGATTTGGAGAAAGCATTGTTCCCAGATTTGTTGACTAAAGAGAGAAGAAGATGCTCTCGATGAACCGAAACGAAAGGGATGAGACCGCTATACTCAATTAGTAGTATATTGGGGAAAGCATATTTGGTCGATCATAAATTTCTATATCTGGCATTAATTTCAATGCAGTTGGTGATTTTTCCTTTTAATTCATCCATTAATTAAATTAAAAGTTTGAGCTTTTTCCTAGGCTCCATTGCATCATGTTTGGGTTACCCTTTATTTCTTCGAGCCCTATCCTATCTTGTGAGTCTCGTCTTCATCTTGCAATATTATTTGTGGCGTTAGTAAATAGTAATAGTATTGTGATGGGTGAATCTCAACCGTGCGATGGAATCATTGTTGATGGATGAGTGTAGTGTAGTGATGGAAGCAAAGAATAAAGAGCGAGGCACGTGGCTGGCATGCGAGTATCACCACCCTGCATGCGCTTCACAGCCTGTCACGTCACGCGCTCGCAAAGCAAAACCAATCCTTCTTTCATGATGTTTGATATTTTTCGTATTCGATAGGTTAAAGACTAATTTATCGCGGTGTGAAGCTTCATTTAAATATTTAACTGCTGTTAATCAACAGATTATTGCCTACACAAGGCGGAGATCGAACCCCTAACTATTGTTTAAGCGGCCAAATAAGCTATCACTTGACCCGTCAAAGTTGGATTTGGGTTGCTATGCCGTGCACATTTCTATTTTTTATTTTTTGGTGGCTCTTTCCATTGGGCCGCGGCCTCTTGTTTTAAAAAAAAAATAGATTGCTTTCTTAATTTCTCTACTCTATATTCGAATTTTCTAAACCTAGTACTGTATCAACTATCAAGTATGGATTTTTTTTCCCCAACTAAGCATTACATTATAGCAATTTTTTTTTGGTGAAGAGCATTACATTATAGCTTTACTTCCATCATAATCCTCACATAATTAATGGTCATTATTTAATTATTGACTTAGTAAATTTAAATAATTAAATTAAATGTAAATGAATGTGATTAGATCAATTCATATTACACTCCATAATTAACGTGGAGTTGGACCAAGGCTAGTACATAAGCTAACTAAATTACTAAGTTTTAAAATTTTCTCAATTGATTTTAAAAACTCTCAACACTTTAGGTCCTATATGGGTATTTTTCTTTTAATTTTATGATCAACTAGATGGGCTAAGACTAGTCTACATGTGGGCAAGTTATGGTTAGTCCATTAACATGTGTAAAATATAACATATACAAAGTTTATGCAAGTGGAGGCCAATCCAAACTAATTAGGCTCATGTATGTAGAATTGTAGACCTTTTAATCCTTAATATTTTCGCAAGTGTGACTTTTTTAGATCTACGACCTTTATAACCTTAGCTCATGAGAGCCACAATTATCAGTTTACAAAGGAAAATATACTTATATTTTTAACACCAAACTCATATATAGGTCAATATAGGCACCTAGCACGCGAGAAAGAAGTGATTAAGAGAGAAAAAAATGAAAAAAGAAAATATAAATTTTATGAGTAGAGTGTTTGAGATAAGTAAATGTTGAAATAAGATTATCTGGAATAAAAAAGTGAAATGAATCCCAAATTCAGTAAGACTTTTGACAAAATATTTAAAATAGGTAAATCAGAAGCCAGAGAAATGAAAAGAAAGTGAGTTAATTTATACATGAAGTGGATCAAGTTGGTGAGCACAATTAAATCAGGAATTCATTACTGCTGTACTAAAGTATTAATACATACAGCAATAGGTAGCTGCTTTTTCATGGAGTTGTCACAGTTTGAGTTTGAGTAGAGGTTGGGGTTGCATTGCATTAGGGTCATCCCCACCACACCACCACACAGTGAAAATGATGATAGCTGAGATTACAAGAGGTCAAATCCAAACCCAAACCCCTTCCTTCCTTCATCAAAATGGTTGGTTGTGACTTGTGACTTGTGACTTAACCTCACAGTCACAGAGGAAGCCAAAATGCCAATACAATACAATTGTCAATTAGTAACTACTCCAAAAATAAGAGAAAAGGACTCTTGGGGCTAGGGGAAGCAGGCATGTGGATCAGTGGGGGACACATCAAAACCATATACCAAACTCTTTCTATTTCACTCTTTTCTCATTTTTTTACTTTTCTCTCTTTCTTTCCCCCCTCCCTTTTTTTTATTATTATTTCATATAGTAATAATAATATACTACTACTACTTTATTGTTGTCATTTATTTATTTATACATGTGTTGGTTATTAACACAGCATTTTGCTCACAAGTGTGTGTGTGTGTGTTCAGCATTTTGGGGATTTGGAGTTTGGGGTGTTTCTTCACATGAAACAGAGAACTCTGTTTCTTTCCTTTGTTGTTTCTCTGCAATAATAATAATAAGTGTGTGTGTGTGAGGATGCCAAGGCCAGGTCCCAGGCAGTATGATTGCGTGAGAAGAGGTTGGCACAGTGAAAGGCACCAACCCATTAGAGGCACTCTCATTCAAGAAATTTTCAGGTCCACTTTCCCCCTTTTTTTCCTGTATATGCATAGGATTCTTCCTTTTTCTTATCTTAACACTTCGAAAAATCTCTGCTTTTTTCTTTTGTTGAATAGGGTTGTTGATGAGATACATGGCTCTGCTACTAAGAAGAACAAAGAATACCAAGAGAAGCTCCCTATTGTTGTTCTCAAGGCTGAAGAAATTCTTTACTCTAAAGCCAATTCTGAGGTAACCTTGTTTCATTATTTTCCTTAATTAGCTTTTTATGCACTCTGTTATTTTTTTTTATATTACAAGTTTATAAGTGTTACTTGTTGAGGAGCTGGAAAGAGAATTAATGGATAAGGATGAAAACACTTTACAGATGGATCCTAGATTTGAATACTTTGTCAATTATATACTAATATTTGATTATTTATTATTAATTACTGTTTAGGCTGAATACTTGGACCTCACAACACTTTTGGCTAGAACAAATGATGCCATTGACACAATAATTAGACGTGATGAGAACACAGAAACAGGACACTATTTGCAGCCTTGCATTGAAGGTAACATATATGTTCAATTGCCCCAAAGAGAGTTTTTGTTTTTTGCAAAGAAAAGGATTTAAAATGGCTAGCTAGAATTATATTCCTTATGGTTGATTTTTCCCTTCTTGTTCAGCTGCACTGAATCTGGGGTGCTCCCTAAGTAAAACCACAAGGAGTCAACGCAACAACCCAAGGTGTTATCTGAGTCAAAGCAAGGATGAGGCTCCCAATGATCCTAATAGAAGGAATGTGTCAAAGAATAATGCTGATCCTTCTGCAAATAGTGAAAAACAGTGCTTGCAGTTACAACCACACAATTTGCATTCAGTTTATCCCCTTTACTACTATGGGAGCAGCATAATTCAACAATTAGATGAACCCCAAAATGGATCTGTTTCCAACACTACTACTACTACTTTTGGACCTGCCATTAAGGGTCTTGCTCAGAATCTCCTTGTGTATAACTTGAATCCTTCTAACCAGGGATCCCAATCATTCATTATTAGTGGTGCTGATAATGAGAAGCCAAGCACAAACAAGTGTGATCTGTCCCTGAGGTTAGGTCCCATTGAGACTGAAGTGAGTAACAAGGTTAAAAAAGTGAAGCTTCAAGGATGAATCTAATCTGTTGATTATTGAAGACTGTTTTGCAGGCACATATTACAGGTACTAGCTAGGTACTAATTAACTTGAGAAATTATTAATGAGGTTTCTATAGACTTGTACTCTGGAGTGGAGGGTTCATCTCAGCAATGTTTTTTAGTACTCATGGGGTTTTGTATATAGCAAACTAGCAACAGTTACATTAATGAATTATTAAATGATGAAAGGTTAAGTGACTTAGTACCTCAATTTGTTATATTGTTGGAAAGTAAGAAAACATAAGACTACATGAAACCTATTCCTTAGTTTGATGATGCTGATCAATGTTAAGATTTTAAAGAATGTTATCTTAACTCCACTCATTTGGCTCATAGTGTTTGAAACTACAGGTATTATTGTTGAAATATTTGTGCAAGACAAGGACTTAATGTTCATTAGGATAAGAAAAAACTTTAGATTGATGACTGAAAGTACTTTTAATTTTTCAATAATTGCCAGTTGTAGTTTTTCTTCTATGCATATGTAACTAATTTCCCTTAATTCTAAAATGTGCCAAAGACCAGACTTCTTTAGTTTTTTCCTTTCTTCTTTGAAAATTTGCGTGTCAGTTGGTCTCATTGCATTGCATATTAAGTAATGAGACCAAGTAAAATGATGATGCATTTTCCCTTACAAATATATAAATAATATCTGTAACCACCAATTTCAAAATGTTTTTTCTATGAATTAATGATAGTTGTATACTACTAGTATTGTTTGAGATCTTCAACTCCTGGAAATTAAAATATTGTGTGGTTTTTTAAATCTAGAATAAATTTATGGTCATTCCATGAATTAATGATGCTTACATAATGTTCTAGAACTTCTTCAACTTTCAGTAAAATCGGTTTCTTTCAAAAGTTTTGGTAGTTGCCACTAAGAAACGGTATACAGTAGCCGCCAAAGCTGAATTTCTTAATCAATTTGCCTTCTGTGATTGTAACAATTTAATTTCTCAAAATTACAAAACATTACACCGACCAAATTGTTCTCTGAGAGGCAAAATTGCTCTAGGGCCCATATATGATTTCCACACATGACATTTTCAACGCGACCAAACCAAGCCTTGAATCAAACCTGGAGTTAAAAAAGTCAAGGTCTTCCTGAGTTATTTGTACATACTTTACATCGGACTATTAAGCGCAGACTCTATACCCCATTTGAATGAGATATGAGTCGGCACAATATCGATGCAAAGTATGTACAAATAACATTTTTGTGGTGAATATCTAATGAAATGGGGATGTTGAAGTGCTGTAATGGAATTCAATCTGCAATTGCCGATGAAGAAATAGGCTTGAAACATTCCCTTTCTTCTCCTCCTTCTCTAATTGCCAAAGTGGTATTGCAGCAAGGAATCTTTTGATGAACTCTTTGCAACACTCTTTTCCATGGCACAATATCTCATGCTCACTTTTTCCACTCTTATTAGAACCACCACTACTGTACATTACACTAGACTCATCAAACTTCAATATGAAACCTTGTTTGCACCCTTCAAAAAGTCTTTCCCCTAATGAGTCAATCACATAGTAAGCATCTGCTTCTACCTTGAGAACAAAGAAATGATCATTCCAACTCACAATGTATATCCTTGGCTCATGATCAACCACCACCTTGCTGTTTATCTCATCCCAAATCTCATCAAACGACATCGCGCCGCTCAAGCAATGGAACTTGTCAGGGGAGAAAAACCCTGTATATGACTCTTGAGGCAGAACAGTGAGAGGCCTAAGATTCGCCTCTATGATTGTCTCAAGATCAAAGTGTTTATCAGGGAACAGCTTCAAGTAGTAGTCATTGTTACAAAGTTTTCTCCATTCATAGGAACCTTGTGTGATGAGTCTGTCAAATTGGGACCTTGTTGGCATTTTGTTCTTGTTGGAATGGAGCCAGTGTGCAATGAGTGCAACTAGTACTGTGCAGGCACTCTCACCTGAGGCTTGTTCACTCCTTTGGTCAAATGAAGCAAAGAACACGTTTGTTTTCAGCTTTGCTTGTCCATCTCTGCTTGAAATCTCCTTAAATCTCCACCTACTTGAACCGAAATTATTGTTGTCTTCAAGGTGTGATTGTAAAGAATAATGTTCCCCTGATTTCTGCAAAAAAGGTTCATTAACAACATTGTCAGTCATTTAGTCTACACAAAAAAAGTGGCCAAATATAATCATCATTTTACATACATAAAGTACAATAATGTTTATCGTACAACAAAAATACGTCTAACTATCATCCAACGTGTGTTATACATGATACAGAATGTGTGTTATACGTACGTGTGTTATACATATAACATACCTTACGTATTATGTAATAGCACATGTTTGATGCTAGTTAGACGTATTTCTGTTGTACGATAAGTATTGTTGCATAAAGTAGAGCAGAACATGATGCACCCATATATCATCAAAAATGCTTTAAATACATGACAAATTCAAGCGCCTACAATATGAGATACTGAATTTTTAGATTCATTAAGAGCATCATAAAGGGGTAATGCTATTTATACCTTCAGACTTTCTAAACATTCATACATTCAACTCACAAAAATCTTCAATCAGATAAAGTGAGTCGAGAGTTCGAGACCTTATAGTTCAAACAACATAATTCTTCTATAAGATGTAAAAGAGTGTAGCTGGGATTTTCAGCACCAAATTAACATCTTTTGGACTCATTGCAATGATCAAAATCCATAGATAATTTATTTTAACAAAGAGAAAGGGACCACCCCTTGAATTATATATGATATTTAGATTCATACCGTGGAAGGATTTGAATGAGTGGTTAAACTCTCTTGTTGTGTTGTGTTTGTTTTGATGCTTCTTGCTCCATTCTGAGACCAACTCCTATTCACTGTATCCAAACGGGTCTTTATTCTAGAACCTGAACTTCCTGTTGTGTTGTGGTGAAGTGTTCCGCTACTGCTGCTACTTCCACTGCTTGTGGTGGACTCGTTGGAGAACGAGTCATCCGAGTCAAACACGGGCGAGTCATCTGACTCATAAGGACTACTCGCTTCATCATCATTAACATTATTTCTATTAAATTTCTTCCCATTCTTTGTTAAGCTTGTCAAATACTTCACCTTTTCTATAATCCCGCGTCTCTTCTTTGACTCCACCGAGTTTTCAATGGGTCTTCTTGCCGAGTCATCTTTGGAATTCATCAGCTTCAATAACCTCATTGAGACCTGTTAAAAGACAGTATTATTAATTAACAATTATATGATGAGTAATTAATTAATTGGTCATGCTAATTGATTGATTGCACATTGCTTTGTAGCCACGCACGTTAATTACAAGGAAAAGATACAATTTACCGAACAAGGATCACAAGCAGAAAAAATATACATACAAAAAAGAAAAGACAAGTTTTTATATATATAAGAATTTGACAGTGAAATGATGGAGTGAGTGATATGGATGTTATTATGCAATGAACCAGTAGATACAACAATTTAGGACAAATAACTAATTTCTGTTTTTTGTCTTTTTTTTTTCTTTCTTTACCTTGTACCCTAAATATAATAATAATAATGATAAATGATATGGGGTATTATTATTTTTTTTTAAAAAAAAAAAAAGAGTAATAGAAAAGAAAAGGAGGAAAAGGAACTGGGAACATACCGAAAGGGTAGCTTCGATGGACAAACCATTGACCCTTAATTTGATTGGAAGCTTTCTTTGAAGCTGATGATGACGGGAACTGGAACCCGTCTTCATCTCCTCCGTGGCTAGCAGCTCCGCCGTGGAAACGCTCATCGAAACTCTTCCGACCACCGCCATTTTCTCTTTACTGGATGATTCCCCTGCATCACCCTCTCCCTACAATAGTATTCCATTTTCACACAAATTAAATTAAATTAAATTAATAATACTAAAAATAAAAAAGATAGGAAGTTGTTGATTAATTAATTCTTACATAAAAGACATGAAATGCGATGTCTAAGGCATCTTTGAGGATGAGATGGAAGGCGCAGAGGTCACGCGCGTCCCACGTGATAGAGGGGGCTTTGGCGCTGAGGAATCTTCTAGTACATGTGGTGTGAGTACTAGTGCTGCACCCTCCTTTTTGGGTTATTCGTTGAAAGGGAAGAAGAATCATCATTGATTTCATGGTTTCCTTTGAAGAATTCGATTTTGATTTCCCATTCTTATTGGGAGATGTAGTCGTCCCTGTAATCTCGATGGCAACCTTGTCTGCAGCTACTACCTTGGCTCCGAAGAGGCCAATCTCAAGCTTCAATTGGCTCAATTTCACCGCGTGCTTAGTGTTTGTCTGACCCGACAACCTCGGTGTCCAGTGGTGCTTCATCTTGGTGACCCTGTTCAAATCCTCGCTCTGCTTATTTGATATGTTTGATCATCTAGCTAGCTCTGAGATGAAGAAGATGGGTTTGGTTCTAGTAGAAAAAGGACAGAGATACATAGGAATAGGAATAGGAATAGACAAAGAGACGCTCTTTTGGGTCTTAATTTGGCCACTGATAGCTACGATTCTATGGAGTATAACTTACTTAATTAATATTATATATAATATTATATATATAGTGATGTTTGATAAATAAATAAATAAAAATGAAAAGAAAGAGAGTACAGGTACAGTAGCCTTAACATGCGCACTCGGGTCAAGAGAATCAGTCACGGTGCTTATATTTCCGAATTTCCGTGTGAGAAGACCACTATGCTCTACACCATTTATTACAACATATACATCTATTTAATCCATTCAACTTTATACAACATCTGGATTTCACCGCTTTATTTTTCCTTTTATAGGTTTAAAAATACTATTATCTATTAGTATTACTCTTTTTAATTCTTTAAACTATTTATTTTAAATAACTGATATTGTTCATTTAATTATATTTTTTTAGTATGTTTATTAGAGTATTTGTTAAATATATTAATTATTTATATAAAGCAAGATGCTGTTTAATTTTTATTTTTAAAATTTTATGATATTATTTTCTCTATTTTCAATAATTTTTTCATATTAAAATTTTAAAAATAAAAAACATAAAAAAATAAAAATATAGTTAGCTAGCTCAAGAACGAGCATGCAGTAGTGGAAGTAGTAATCTTTGAACACAACAATTAAATCAGTTATTATTAGAATTCAAATCTTACTCTTGGAGCAACTAAATTCGCACAACCTTTTCCTTCCTTTAATGTACATATATATTGTTCGACAATAGTACTACATGTACATCAAATACACATTCATCAATTATTCATCAAATATTATGTGATTTGTGGATCTTTTATTTAAAACAAAAACTCAAATCCATAAACATATCTCTCACTCTTTAATGATAATAATATCTTATGGATGTTTGATGGATGAAATATTGATATATGCCAATCATTTCCGATTCTTTGATAATACGGTGGTTTACATACGATTCTTCATTCTTCTTCATTCGCTTTTGTATAAGCAAAAGGGCAGTCAAACATGGAAAAATGGAAATTGTGAAGAACACGCCCAGGGAGGGACAGACAGACTGAAATTGTGTGAAAATAATGGAACATGATTGATTCAATTTGCCAGGTCGCAGATGTGGTCACCTTCTTCTATCATCATGTTTCACACTCGGTTTCATCACGTGGCACTTTCTTATTGGGCACCGCTGATTTGGCATCTACATGATCTGTCATCAGGAGCAGACACGTCATACCTTTATGTACCTCCAAATCTTGACATACATACACGGAAACACATGCTTAGGAATCACATAAACACAGTTTTTTTTTAAGAGAGTTGTTTGGGAAAAATAATCTTTTTTAGATAGTATAATAAAAACAATTTAAACTGTTGTTTACTCAAAAACAAAATTTGTTACAAAATCTTCTTCAAGGTTGTACATTTTTTTTTTAAAGAAAATAATACTGTTTTAATAGCACCCAAGATAAATATCCAATTTACTAATCATTAAACTCTTTTGACATTATATTTATTTTAGTTATTTTTTCATATTTTTTTAAAATCCAAACATTGCATATCAACATTGCATATCAGGTAAAATAATAAAAAATAAATTTATTCAAAACTAATCAATTATAAAAATAAGTATGATTTTTCAACTCATTTTAACATACCAACTTAATTATTTTCTCATGTTTATTCCACATTTTTAGATTAAAATATTTATTTTTTGTTCTTTAGACCAAGTATTGGGGCTAAGTAGCTACATTAAAATAAGGAAAGCGGCAAATATCGAATATAGACTATTTTTTCAGCCAAGAAAATAATAATATAATTATGTGAAGAATAGCATGTTGGTTGTCTCTTTCGGGCATTTTGAGTGGGCTCATTAAAACTGGGCCTAATTTGGGCTTTGATCCATTAAATGGACTAATATGATTCAATATCAATAGTATCGGGACGATATTGGGTAGGCAAGTCCAGTCCATACCTATGACACCATGTCAACAACAAACATCATTGAACCACAAGGGTGGCATGATGGTAGCTCACCTTGCCCCTTAACCATGTGGTTAGGGATTCGAATCATTTGATCCTCAATTTATGAGAATGGAAAGCTTCTTGTAGCTAGTCTTTTATCGCTTAGTGAAAGCTCTCGGAGTGAGGGAGAGTAGGCATTGCTGTCGTAAGTAATAGACACCTCCTAAAAAAAATGACGTTCGTTAACTCATGAAAACTACATTACAGAAAAGGACTCGAATTTATTCACACCTTGTAAAGAAGAAACCGAAGTAACTTTTGGTATCAAATATGTTTTGCATAAAGTGATGTTGATGTTTCCGTTTAAGCAATGTTATTCATAATAATAAACTTTTATAACAACAATAACAAGTCAGAAGTGGTAAGTAGCATTCAAATTAAATTAAATTAATTGGACATGTTTGTTAGGTAAGAAATTTGGCAAAGCAGAATGAAGAAGAGCTTAAGTAGGGTACGTTATATTGAGTATTGATCTCAAATTAATTATGACAGGATAGGAATAGGACACATGTATATGTATTGTTAAATTAATTAATGTGGGCTATGGTATGCGCCTGGCCTTTGTGCATTAACAAGAGACATTAATTAATAAATTCTTAATAATATTTTGTTTCTTCATGGTGTCAAATTTAATTAAGCTGTACTATAATGTGTTTTTCTACGCGTCATAGGACAGTGACACTCCCTCCATCACTTGGGTATGCGTGTGCTTGTCAGGGCTTTATAGTAATTTTCGTGAACCGTTTTAAATTCAAGTTTGATTATGGAGGTGGCGATGCAATTGCAAATTTATGCTAACTGCGATTTCTGTGATGATTCATGAATAGAATAGAATGACCTCCACCACTTTGTGGCTATAAAAACAAATCAGCTAGCATTGAAAGCATTATTGAATTCAATGAAGAATATACCTAATTAATGTCTCTTATATAGCATACTTATAGATAGTGCGATCGTTTTTAGTGACTATGTAGTCAGAGTTAAAAGAGTCATGAAATCAGTGTTACAGGAGCTAGAGGTACAGTAATTCCAAAATTAGCTCCGAACATACTCTCACATATTTGTGTCTACCTTACAGTGACTCCCTTTCAATACACAGTGACTCCAAAATTGGAGTGAATAAAAAATTGAAAATTTTATTCCATGAGTCACTATGACTCTATTCACTGAGTCACTATGAACTTTACACCAGTCACTATGAACTTTACACCAAATACTTAATAGAATTAATTTTTCACTGACACATTAACTCTAACTAGGGAGTAAGAAAAAACAAACACAACGATAGATAGTGTGTAAATTAATAACTTAATATGCTTTAATTTAAATACATTATTTGCTTCATATATACCTAGGTTGAAACGTGGGAACTTTAGTCGGTTTGACCTTCATGCTGCCACTAAGATTCAAGCGTACAAATAGTATACATAAAGATGATTATGCATGCAAAAATAAAATGAAACGTTGGTTAAGTTTAGTAAGGTTATCCAATAGCTGCCTAGCTTGCACCATACTCTTTGGGTGTAATCACAACATATATATGCATGTCCAACCAATTTTGACTACCCTTTTATTTTCTATATATACTAATCTAATTCTAATTTTATTGCGTGTGGGTTAAAGGCTATTTATCTTCGTTAGATCTTGTGAGAGAACAAGTTGAAAATAATGTTACCAAACCTACCACATACATTCTTTTATTTTTGTTACAAGTACAACCTAACCCATTCTTTAATTTAAAGCGACAGGGAAGTAATTGCGTTTTGAAATCTACTTGCAATTAGTGCTTGAAGTTGAAATAACATAGCAAGTAGCAATTACTATATTATTATGGATGAAAAAGGCACAACATTCTCCATTTTTCAACACCTAATTAATTAGTACGATTGTTTTATTTTTGCATCAGTGTGTCACGTACGTACCATAAATACATCCATTTAGCCACTTTTAATTGTCAATCGAAGTTTCTTTTTTATGTAAAGCATGACTTTTGATAATGCTAACCAAACAATAAAAATTCATATACATTAACACCTCAATATAAGAGAATGCATATCAATACATAACACATGTTATTCATATAAAGAAAATTATATCATGTAACACATAAACATTAATGAGTATAATGAATATACATTATTGTATATGATACACATATGATTAGACGTAAGATGTATATTGATTGAAAATCTTTTGTTCATCACCTTACATTAATATTTGATGTATTTTAATATTGGCAGAATATTTTTTACGGTATAATTAATATTGAAAAAGTTAATTAATGGAATTAATTATGAAATAATCTTGATGTTACTATATATATTGTAAAACACATTAAACTTCATGTGATTGATATGGAAACTGTTAATATAGAAGATATAGTAGACTGCAAAAGTGTGAAGGGTCGTCGAATTGATGATAAACTACTATATATGCATGAGATGGAACCATGGTAGATATTTTAGAGGATGGATCATCTTATGGAAGATAAATGAAGATCGTGCAATTAAATAATACAAAAGTCTCTATAGCAGTATTTGTTTTTAGTGACTCTAAAATTGGAGTGAACAAAAAAATTGACAATTTTATTCACTGAGTCACTGTGACTCTGATACCAAACACTTGACAGAGTCAATTTTTTATTGACTCCCTAACTCTGATACCAGAAAAAATAAACGCAAGTATAATTCAAGAAAGTTAAGCGAAGAAACTAGCTTATTTAATGTTATTTTTTTTAATATATTAGCTCTTTATTAATTAAATTTAAATAATATTGATGAGCTCATCAAAAGATTCCATTATGGCATAGACAAGTCACGTTTTGTGGGTGATAGCTAGCTAGCTAGAGGGGAGACCAAATTAAAATATGATACAAATATATACTCTTTCAAAATCTTAAAGAACGTGTTTTAAAATAATTAATTTAATATGAAGAAAAGAATCGTATACATTATTGTGGTGAGACCAGAAACATATATAGTTTTTAGTTTCATCATAATCTTTTATTGAATTTCTTTCACAAGACTCATCATTATTGGATTGAAGATTTACACACCTTAAATAATTTATATAAGATTTTAGATTGATAAAAAGTTTGAGAAAAACCAAATTAAAGTAGTTATATTGCACAGCCTGTCCTTCACGCTTATATATTCCACACTTTCAAAGAGTATCGACATTCCTATTGATTTTGCAATAATAGAGAACTCAATTTAAGTTTGTTTTATTGATTAATTTATTAGTTAATGCAGCATTAACCTCGTAGAATGAGAATCTCTCCAGGGTTGTGAGAAGTTATGGCTGCTACTATTTAGGGCTAGTTTGTATAGTAAACTTATGACTTTTTTTTAACTTTTTATAAGTTATAAGTTAGTGTATGGATGTTTGAATTAATTTTTATGTAACTTTTAATTTTTTAAAAAGTTATTTTAAGTGATTATTGGAGAAGTTAAAATATTTAACTTCTTCAAAAAGTCTTTACTCAACTTTCTAAAAATTACTACTACAAATCAAAATAAGCACTTATATTATTTTAATTTCAAACACAAAATAACTTTTTCAAAAGTTACTTATTATTAAAGTCTTTAAGAAGTTTATTTTTTATAAGGACTTAATTAAGCTCTTTATCCAAACTGGCCGTTAATTTTGAACAAAAATATTTTAACACATTTTATTTCCAAACATCAAACACCACGTTATCATAAAATTCTTACGAAATAGATGATTCACAATTTTTTATTTCTTCCAACTTCTTCGCATTTATCACTTATTTCACAAACTCGTGGTGCCTAAAGCAATATTAATGAATTTAGAAATCTATTACTTCAACCGATTATATCAGGATTCACAAAAACAGTAATATATATTAAATGTTATAAAATATATAAAAAACATTAAAATAAATACATGTAAAAGTCTAAACCCTATATAAATTTTGTATATATTTGTGTGTATATATAATATATACACATAATATATATAACATTGATGTTTTTGTCTTTGAGATGGAAATTCAAACTCTATCTATGTTTGGTTTAATAAAGTTTTCCAAATTTATTTATTTTTCAACTAAAAAATGGAAGTATTTGTGTGAGTTTGTTAGTCAAACAGAAGTTTGATCAATTCTTAGTTCTTACCATAAACCAAACAAGCACAGTATCCAAAGTATATCAATAACTGTTTTAATATTCTAAGAAAAGAGACTAATAATAAAAGATTCTTCGTAAACAAATAATTGAATACAATCATTCGTCTAAATGTCTAAAATATTTGTTCATTAAAAATTATAGGAAAACAGATTCTTGCTGTGCTACTTGAATAGTATTAACTCAATTGAATTTGACATTGGATGGGTGAGCCTGCGTGGCTAATTAGCATTGGCACTATCATTATCATCATCGTATATTCATGTTCATATACTAACCGTTTTTATAGTATTACTCTTTCCGTCCACCTTTATTTGTCTTTTTAGGAAATTCATTTGTCTACTATTATTTGTCATTTTAGATTTTTAAGGAAACATTTACAATCTTTTTCCAATTTTATCCATGCATACACTCTCTTTTTTATCTCTTACAATTATTATTGCACAAAAAACTATAAGGATAATTTTGTCATTTTATTTTACTTCTAAAGAAATTTGTGTGTTTTATTCACCTCCTTAATAAGTGTGCAATAGTCTAAAATGTTAATTAATATTGGACGGTATTAATTAATTAGTGATTTCTAAGTTGCATAAACTAAACAAGTAAACATATATATATGCGACATTCGCGTGAACATAATCCCTATACTTAAGCTTATATATCCCAGATTATATTTTTGTAATTATTGCGTGCCCCTTAATTAGTTATTACTACTACATCGTATACTCAAGCATATCTCGAAGATTATTGTTATTTGTTCCATCCAGTTAGTAAGCACGTGTTCACCTATTTTGCTTGATGACACGTGTTATGTATGTAATCAAGGATCACTCAAAATAAATAAATAGAAAAAAAGAGATCTTGATACATGCTCTGCTTTTGCTGAATATTGTGCTGATACCCTGTTCTTCCTTGTTGAATGAATATATATGAATTCTACTTACTTTGGATTTTATTATTGTTGGACCAATCCATCAAATGCAATTGCTTTTCATGCCAGAAAAATATTAATTTTACCATTTTTTTATTATGTATCAATCAATATCTTCTCACCCACTACTAAATAACATATTTTAAAAAATATATAATTTTATTCAATCATATATATATTATTACACAAGTTATTAGGATAATTAACTCTTCAATCACTCATTATTTATAAAGCAATACAAATGAATAATTTTAATTATTTAGATGACAATATTAGTGGAATAAAATCAAACTCTATATTTAAATAAAATTTACACTTCATTCAATAGTATATGAACATTAATTGGAAAAAATATTATAAATAATACAACTTTGTCATGTCATCTTCATTAGTAATTAGTATAATGTTACAGAAAATGAATTAATATATATATTAAGCAATTCTAGAAAGAGTTAGTACGTACTATATAATTTACTACATGAAAGTAAGTAAACCAAGTTTGCACCTAATTACAAACCAGTCAAATAATAATTATAGTTAGCAATACCATGGTCGAAATATGTGTTTTTTATTTACTGTCATGGTTATGACAATTTAATATCGTGACTTTTGAAAATTTGTCTGAATCATGGTGCAACTACAAAGGAAACTAATTTGTTGATATTTAGAATTTTAGACCTGCTCTCGTGCCCCAGCCTTTTTATTTTTATTTATTTTTAGAGTTTAATTTTGATACATTAACAGTGTAAAAAGTCATCCAATTAAAACATTATATTTGTATAATTTTTTAAGTAATAAAATAAAGAAAATACAATCTTAGTTGATGTGGCAGTACATAATTAGATAACTGTGCAAATAATTATACATTGTCGATGGATAAAAATTAAATCCTTATTTTTATATATTTTGCCCATCGGATTAATTAAATAAATGGAGAAGTGGAATCTACACAGCCTACAGCCTATACAATAAACTGATTAATTAATTGATTAATTAGTTAATCTTATTGCCCTGTAAATTTACCGTAGAGCCAAAGGATCTTTGATAGTCATCGCAAAACCAAAACAGTAACTTGGATTCTAGAATTCAACTCTCATTTCTTAATCAAACTAACTCTCAGTGCATGCATCTTCACTAATTAGCTGGTGAAAATAAACCAAATCAATATTGTTTATTTAAGCACCTTTGATTAAGATTGTTTTCAAATTATAAAATTAAAATGTGATGTGCTCTTCAATGCTATACATCCAAAAACATCTCAGAATTGTTTCAATAGAAATAGTGATGTTTATTTAATGAAATAAAATAATATGATACATTAGTTTATTAGAAAGTCAATAATTTTTATGAGCTAAAGTTGTTTTTAGCTTAAGATGAAAATTTGGTACCAATTCACTATTAGGATATGCTTCTTCACTCATGAAGCATTTATATATTTCACACCAATAAAAGTTATTTGAAAATCGAACTAAGTTTATACTATGAGTAAAAAATTCAATAATTATGAGTAAAATAATTATGCTTCTACAAAGTACAAATGATGCTCATATATAATTTTATACTCTACTTTTATGGCTATCTTAAAATTGAGAAACTATGGTTCTTCATCATTGTGACAACATTATATTGTTGGCTAATTAATACGAGTTTTTCTACAAGTGTATATATGTCATGTCCTTAGCAAAGATAAAAAAGAGGAATTTCAAAGTTTTCACACTACTTATGCATTTGAAATTACTAAAACTAATCTTTCCAATACTGAAGCCTCCTCTGTTTTCATTTATTTATTGGTATTCATTTAACATTAGTCTTGGCATTCTCATGTGTCTCGTTTTCTCATTGATAAGTTTTTGACATTTGGTGGCGTTAAAAGGAGGGCATAATAGCAAGTTCAAAGTTGAAGAAGACGTGGACCCCACCAACCACGTCAACTTGCATTGCAATGGTTGTACACATTTTTGACGCTTTCCTCACATTAGTCCAACTCTGCAATTAATATTAGCCAACAAATCCCTATTATTATATTCATTTAATTTAATACCCCCTTCCTTTCTTACCAGCTACCAGCCACCAGCTATCAATAATTATTAGTAGTATTGTGGTTTTTGAATCCAAGGGAAGAAACCGCCACAAATCAGCCCAACTTGCATCATCAAATCAATCTCATGTATGTTCACTTTACAATAATAGTTAATTTGGTTAATAAATTCTCCCTACTTAATACTATTATTTTTACCACCCATTAACTATTTCAAAGTTTAATTCTAATGCATTGTCCGTATAACATCATTTTACACTTATATATTGAAATAAATGTTTAGGGCACAACAAAAAATCAGCCAAAACAGTCAATAAAGTCTGTTTAACATTTTATGACCCAAATAGCACTTTTAATCATGAGTATATTTTTAATGGATTAGGTAATTGTGGCCAAAATTCATATTTGTTGACTATTTTAACTGGTTTTTTTGTTGTGCTTCTAGCAATACTCATAAATTACATATTGTTATATAAATAAATATATTTAACTTTTATATTTACTATCAGATAAATAATCCATTTTTACAACATGACACTCTACCAGTGACGAATCCAGAAAATTTTAATAGTGGATGCAAAAAATATTATATTACTTATATATAATAAGTATAATATGATGTTTCTAAGAATTTCTATACTGTGGGGGCAAATCTAATAATACAATAGGGGCAATATACATACACATTTATATACTTTTAAACTATTTCTAAATTTCAGTGGGGGCTTACACTAGTACACATGCATCCGCCCCTGCACTCTACTACGATTGGATGACATATAATTATGCTAAAAATAAAACACTTTTAATGATATTATCCTACCTGGTTGAATGATTATAGTATAAAACAATTTGATTTAAATAAGATCCTAATCCTTATATTTTTAGCCATGTATTCATTTTAATGATCCTTCAGGGAGTATCAATTTAGTTTGACTTCAACCGTGCTGTATTTATAAGTGTTCTAGAAACACTTAAAAAGAGATTTATTAGAGGTAACTCTTATTATAATCCTGATTATATATTGTTTTTCTAGCTGCAATTCCAGAAGTATAAAAATACAAGCACAGATTATGATGAATGTTTTTATTGGTTAATGCGTACTTATGAATAAGACAGTTTTTACTCTGTTTTTTTTTCTTTCTTCTTCTTCTTATCATTAATTTATTGTTTTAAAATGAAGGCTTTCCTGCATTTTGCTATGCCAATTTCAACTTTCCAAATTACCTTTTGGACGGTGCTGTGTGTTGTTACTTGTCACTCCTCCGGTGATAAATCACTTAATTAGCAATCTCTTAATAAAACATTATATAATTATAAGTAGATTAGTATCTTAATTCCTTCCTAAACTTTATTCCCACTTGCCAGTTATTAATAATTTCCTACATGGAAAGCAGAAGAATAGGTGTTCTTGGATCGGTCAATTCGTCAACACACAAAAAGATTAGTAAAACAACTACAAAAACAACAACAAAGAAGAAGAAGAAGAAGAACACTTTCCTCCTTTTTTGTGTGCGTGTTTCACAGCTAGCTTCAAAAACCATACCTTTACAAGATAGATGCAAAGTTAGTCAGATCTAAACTCTCAAAAACCATCCTTTTTATCATTATTATGAATGGTTTTCTGTTTTTTCTATATCAGAATTCAGAAAGAAGCCCGTAGGAACTGATACAGGGTTTTACCCTTTTCCTTTGTCTTCACATTTACAAAACCACTAGTTTTTTTTCTTTTTTTCTCTTCTCTTCCCATTCATATCAGTCACACTTCACGTGTTGCTTCTTCTTTTTTCTTTTTCTCCCTTTGCAAGTTGCTCTCACCTTTCAGGGTCTCATGGTCAAATGAAGAGGATTGCCTTATCTTCTTCAGAGCCAGAACCAAATTGTAAGAGTACCCTTCATTCTCTATCTTCTTCTTCTTTTCTTCTCTTCTCTCTGTGCCTTTCTGTTCTGCTCCCTGCATCAATTTTCCACTGCCTGTGATACCAGAATTCATCGGATTCCGAAACATACCCTTCGGTTTTTTAGTTGGTCAATCCTTCTATATACCCAATCTAATATTAATTTTATATTCAGCTTCAGCTTCAGAGTCCTCTGTTTTTTCTTTTGTACTATTCTCCTTTTTGGTCTTATACACAACAGCATGTGACAGTTTTCTTTATTCTTACAAAAAAAAAAATCTTTTTTTTTTGTTATTACTTCTGGTTTCTCCCAAAAATTAGAATATTGGTTGCTGTTGTTATTGAGTGAAAAAAATGGGAAAACATTGGTCTTTCTTTCATGTGATGGGCACCTTGGTGGTGTTGTGGATCCTGTTCTTGTGTGAATTCTGCTTAGGCGGTGTTCAATCTGTTGGCAATTTCACCGTTGGATTTCAAGGTGCTCAGATGAATTGGATTGACAGGGATGGCAAGTTCCTTGCATCAATAAGCGGAGGATTCACCTTCGGATTCATCACCACGGCCAACGACACCACACAGTTTCTGCTAGTAGTGATCCACCAGAAGAGCTCACAGGTTGTGTGGACTGCAAATAGGGGAAACCCTGTTTCCAATTCTGATAATTTTGTGTTTGATAAAAAGGGCAATGCATTATTGCAGAAAGGTGGAACTGTGGTTTGGTCCACAGATACAAGTGGAAAAGGTGCTTCCTTAATGGCATTGCAAGACAATGGCAATTTGGTCTTGCTTGGGAATGATAATGTTACAGTTATATGGCAGAGTTTTAGCCACCCTACAGATACCTTGTTGCCATCACAGGAGTTCACAGAGGGAATGAAACTAATCAGTGATCCTAGCCCTAATAACTTGACCTATGTACTTGAGATGAAATCAGGGAATGTTGTTCTATCTGCAGGTTTCAAGACTCCACAGCCTTATTGGACTATGCAGAAGGATAGCCGCATAACCATCGACAAAAACGGCGGTGTGGCGGCCTCGGGAAACATTACTGACAATTCCTGGAAGTTTTATGACAAGAGCAAATCCTTGCTGTGGCAATTCATTTTTACAGATGGTCCTGGTGCTAATGACACTTGGGCTGCGGTCTTGGGAAGCAATGGCTTCATTACTTTCTTTGATCTTGATGGTGAAGGGTCGAATGCTGCTTCCCTATCAAGGATACCAGAAGGCCCTTGTGATACACCGGAGGCTTGTGATCCGTATAACGTGTGCGCCGGCAATCAGAAGTGCAGCTGTCCTTCTGTTCTTCCAAGTTGCAAGCCTGGTTTCGTCTCTCCTTGTGATGGTAGCTCGAAAAATTCGATCAATTTGGTGAAAGCTGATGATGGACTCAACTACTTTGCACTTCAGTTTCTTCAACCGTTTTCGAAGACCAACTTGGCTGGTTGCCAAGCATCTTGCAGTGGAAACTGCTCATGCCTTGCAATGTTCTTCCAATCCAGTTCAGGGAACTGTTTTCTGTTAGACAGCATAGGAACCTTCCAGAAGTCGAGTACTGATTCCGGCTATGTTTCTTACATCAAGGTCTCAAGTGATGGAAGAGGTAGCACTGGGGGAGGTGGAAGCAGCAGTAAATACACCATAGTTGTTGTGATCATTGTCATAGTGACATTGCTTGTAATTTCTGGCCTAATCTTTGGGGGATTCAGATACTACAGGAGGAAGCAAAAGTTGCCTCAGTCTCCTAGGGATAATTCAGAAGAGGACAATTTCTTGGAGAATCTAACCGGTATGCCAATCCGCTACAGCTACAAGGATCTAGAAGTTGCAACTAACAACTTCTCAGTGAAGCTTGGACAAGGGGGTTTTGGCTCGGTTTATAAAGGAGTTCTACCAGATGGGACTCAAGTTGCTGTGAAGAAGTTGGAAGGTATCGGCCAAGGGAAGAAAGAGTTCAGGGCTGAAGTTAGCATCATTGGAAGCATCCATCACCTCCATTTGGTGAGGCTTAGAGGGTTCTGTGTTGAAGGAAGTCACAGGCTTCTTGCTTATGAATTCATGGCCAACGGCTCATTGGATAAATGGATATTCAAGAAAAACAAAGGTGAGTTTCTGTTGGATTGGGACACAAGGTTTAACATAGCACTCGGAACGGCGAAAGGGCTTGCTTACTTGCATGAAGATTGTGACTCAAAGATTGTGCATTGCGACATCAAGCCAGAAAATGTGCTCCTTGATGATCATTTCATGGCCAAGGTCTCGGATTTCGGCCTGGCTAAGCTCATGAACAGAGAACAAAGCCATGTTTTCACAACACTAAGGGGAACTAGAGGGTACCTTGCACCAGAATGGATAACAAACTATGCTATATCAGAGAAGAGTGATGTGTACAGTTATGGTATGGTTTTGCTAGAAATAATTGGTGGAAGGAAAAACTATGACCCTGCTAAATCATCAGAGAAATCACATTTCCCAACCTATGCTTTCAAGATGATGGAAGAAGGGAAGATAAAAGAGATTTTTGATGCAGAGTTGATAATTGATGTGGATGATGACAGAGTTCATACTGCTATCAAAGTTGCATTATGGTGCATACAAGAAGACATGGCAATGAGGCCTCCAATGACAAAAGTTGTACAGATGTTAGAGGGTCTTTGCACTGTTCCTATGCCACCAATAAGTTCACCATTTTTGGGTTCTAGACTCTTCTCCAATGTCTTCAAATCCACCAGTGAAGGTGCCACCACTTCTTCAGGTCCATCAGATTGTAACAGTGAGGCTTATCAATCTGCAGTTAGACTTTCAGGACCAAGATAACATTGGCTTTATATACCTTTGTTCTTGTTTTTTTTATTTTATTTTATTTTATTGGTATTGTAATGTAGTGTTGAGGAAAAAGGGTATTGATGCAGCTTTTTTTTTTGTTTTTCAGGATTAGTTATTTGTGTATAGAGAGTATTACAGATTTCATGTTCCCTGCTCTTGTAAATTTTGTTAAAGTTAGTTACTCAGATTTTTGTTATATGAATGATATCCATCACCAATCTATACTTTTGTTACACATTCCTCATTAGTTTGTATAATAGACTTCCAAATTTTGATTAATCAATGAATAAGTACAAATAGAATAACAAATAATTGTTTCTAACCTTTTTTTTTACGAAACTGTAAAATATGTTTGACTTTTTTTTTTGAATATCTCTTCTGCTCTCTTTGCCTTAGAACACTCTCAAGTCTCAACTATCTCTCTATATATAAAAAAAATAGACAATTGTTCAATATCTAGAATGTGTAAAGAGATAGATGGAGACTGGAGAGAGAATAAGATAGAAAACAAAAAAGTAAGTGATATAGTTATTGTGATCCATATTTTTTTTGTAAGTATGGTATTTGAACATTTGAAAAGATTGAATTTGTAAATACACTAAATAGCATTCTAAAGAAAAACTGCACTTAAATTGAAATTTCGAACTTGACTTCTTATATAGCAAAATCAAACAACTTAGTTTGTGGACCACATTTATTTTATATTATTTGTTTAATTGAAATAGAGCATTGCTAGGGGCACAATAAAAAATCAGTCAACACAGCCAATAAGTTATGCATAACATGTATAATATAAATTGCACAACGAATATTACATATTGTGCACACCATATATTACATGATGTGCACAACATATATCACATGTTATAATGAAAGATGATGCTACAACATGTGATATATGTTGTGCACAATAGGTGAAATATGTTGTGCATTGCATGTGATATATATTGTGCATTTTATATTATATATGTTGTGCATATTGACTATTTTGACTGATTTTTTGTTGTGCCCCAGGTATTTCCCATTGAAATATTAGCTTAACTTAAAAAATATATTATTTTACTTAGATGAAATTTAGACTTTTAGCCAAATTTTCTTTACAAAAATATTATTTCACTAGCATAAAATATTGGCTAATTAGACCCAAACTCTCAAAAAAAATTTCCCTAACTCCATAATTTGGCATATCTTTTCCTTCATTTTCCATATAGACAAAAAAATGAGTTCTTGTGTGGCCTGAGTTAGAGTTAAAGAGATAATGAGTTCAACTGTGAGTAGCCATCATCCTCTTCTTCTTCGCTCAATCGCCACCGCTTCAGCTGAAAACCCCTACCCAGAATCCAAATTCCCCGCCAAATTACAACAATGCTCTTCTTCCTCAACTGTTAACTTTCGCCCCAACCACCACCACCACTCTGCTTCAGGTCCAAATGTAGTGGTGAGAAGAAGAGGGTTAATATGCATAGCCACTTTGCCATGTCTTGTTCCCTTGACTCAGATCATGGGTTGCCTCCAAGCCAACGCCACGCAGTAAGTACTCTGATTACTTAAACCTAGTACAGTGTTTAAGCTCATTTTCATTATTGTCTTGAACAAATTAGTTGTGCCATACTGATTAAAAATGATTTATTGTATGTGCTGTCTAGTTAAGTTAAGGTTTATGTGTTCCTATTAAGGGCGTGTTTGGTTGATGGGTAAAATAAAAAAAGTGAACTTGCTTGCTTGGTGTATTGTCATTTCTGTGTTGCTTCTGCCCCACCTTGAAGGCCAGGTACAAAGGAATATCTTCTCATTAAGGAAGAGTTGAGGAAGGTATTGACAAAAGGAAAGGCTGCGGGTGTGCTTCGCTTGGTTTTCCATGATGCAGGAACCTTTGACATGGATGACAATACAGGTATGCATCTGGGGGACATTGTCTCTCAAAAATGTTTTCGCTTTCGGGCTATCCTTTTTATTTTCTAGCTTAGACTTGTGAAGTTTGACTCTGTTGTGTGATGGAAGTAAATTGCTTGCATGAAAAGGGAAGGCATTATAAAGGGTTAAATTTTCATTTGAGTTTTAGGTTACCAATTAAATCTGTAAGCACACTGCAATTTGGGGTGCCATTGTTTTCATTCACTATGCTACTATTTACTGTTATTTCCTTATCCATATCAAATTCATAATGTATGCATATTTTGTTCACTTTCATGTCATCGCAGGTGGTATGAATGGTTCTATAGTATATGAACTTGAAAGGCCTGAAAATGCTGGCCTCAAAAAATCTGTAAAGGTATGCTTTCTCACTAATTTTCTCGGCTTCCTTCCCCCCTATCCTTAATTTAATTATCTGGAGAACTCCATATTGTTGTATCTTTTATCCTCTAAATTTCTTAATAGTGAAATTGAAAACTCCTGTTAAGTCCCAGCTAATGTCTCAGCTGATAAATTGTTTAGGTTCTGCAGAAAGCAAAGACTCAGATAGACACTATCCAACCAGGTCCATGTTTTATCCAGTAATTACTGCTAATATTGAATGCTGATTTGGTCTAGGCCAACACATTTAAATTTACCTTTATTAGTATCCTGGGCGGATATGATTGCTGTTGCTGGAGCTGAAGCAGTTGAATTATGTGGAGGTCCATCAATCCAAGTTTCATTGGGCAGACTAGATTCGCCGTAAGATGCTAATTTTGCTGTACTCTAGTTAGTATATATGATGTGCCATAACACTTGCTTTTACTTCTAAGGATGACAAGCAGTTATATGTTAGGACGATGTGTTAGGTTCTCTGAAAGAATTATTAAACACTTTTTTAATAATCTTAAAGCTGCTGTTAAATTATGATCAACCTTTTAACAGGAAAATAGGAAAAAGAACCAGCTTAATGGGGATTTAATTCCAACAATGTTTCCATTCATTTTAATTTTTAACTACAGGGGGGCTGATCCTGAAGGCAAACTCCCTGAGGAATCTCTCAATGCTTCTAGTTTGAAGAAATGCTTCCAGAGAAAAGGCTTCTCGTGAGTATGACGAAAATTCCCTTTAACTTTGAATCTGTGTTCTGTATGGGTGACTTTCACTTCCATTGAAATAAAGTATCATTTGGTATTACCTGGCTAAAAAATATTGATCTGTTGCTGAGTCATAAAATCTCTTCATTAGAGGCATAAATTCTCAGCATAAATGTACTTGTATTGTTAATTTGTTATCCATTTTGGGGTTTTCTTTCACAGAACACAAGAGCTTGTAGCTTTATCTGGGGCACACACTCTTGGAAGTAAAGGTTTTGGAAGCCCAACCTCTTTTGACAATTCATACTATAAGATTCTTTTGGAGAAGCCTTGGGCAGCTTCAGGTAAATCATAACCCATTGAGAAGTTTGATATTTTACATAAACATGCTACTAGCCATTTTTTATTTCTGAATCAATTCCTTCTTTAGCAAAAACAATAATGAAATGAAGGAGTTGAAGGCATGATATGCCCTCATGCTTTAGCAACTGACTTATTACACAATCTGTATCTGTTCTGCTCTGGATCTTAATTTTCCAATGAATTTTTTCAATTTGTTTTAAAATTTCAAGGCAATAATCCTGTTATAAAATTATAAATTACATAAATATCTGCTTTTGGGTGCTCATTTTTCTAATAAATAATCTTTGCTATAATTTTTCGGATGCTGGTACTCTTCTATACAGGCGGTATGTCGAGTATGGTTGGCCTTCCTTCAGATCACGCACTGACTGAGGATGATGAATGCTTAAGGTTCTTTATCTTTTCACAACCTCTTATTTGCCCTTAACATTTCCATACTAAAAGGTAGCAAATCCTTTAATCTCAAGATTGAACTATATGGTTGGGTAAAAGTAAAACTATTTAGAATGAGAGGCATTATTCTCTTTTTATCTTTCAGGACTCTAGAAAATTAGCAGTTAAATGGCTCATGTTTCTGCTAATTATGTGTGTAATACCATTAAGAGAACTTCATTTGTTGAACAGATGGATTAGAGAATACGCAGACAATGAGAAAACATTCTTTGAAGATTTCAGAAATGCATATGTGAAGCTAGTGAATTCTGGTGTGAGGTGGAACAATAGCTTATAAAAGTTTCAGGAATTGAAGGTTCTCAAACTTCCACCAGAGGGCCATTTTGTTGATTTTCTGCTGCTATTCTGAATGATTTTTGATACGCAATTAGATGTTAATAACAGGGAGATATAAAAGAAAAAGAAAAAAAGAAAAAGTGGGTATCCTAGAAGTAACCATGGACAAGGGACATTGGCAAGACAACAATGTAAATTTCCTGTTAGTATACTAAATTATAGATACGTGAGATTATTATGCCCATCGAGAGTAAAAAAATTATTTGTTAAGCACCATACATTTTTTTGATAGATAAGTAAAATATAATTATTCTATTCTTTCTTCCACTATAGTTGCTTATAAAATATAAATGATGTGGAATAAATAAGTTTTTTACTTTGAGTACACCTAAGGATTTTTTCTATAAATTATTAGGATTTAGGAACGTCTGAATAATGGTGTTTTTTATTTTCATGAAAATAAAAAATTATATTTATCTTATTTGACTAGATGACTTATTATTTTTAGAAGTTATTTTAGTGTTTTTAAGCTATTATAATATATCTATCACCAAAGAATCATCAAAGCATTTTCATTCTAGTGAGGAAAAGAACAAAATCAATCCATGGCTTTTAAGTACATGTAAACCTTGTTTGGCATGGTCACAATTCACAAGTCTTTATGGTATGATCTATTATCCAACTTGTCTTGTCATGCTGGCTGGTATTCCCCTTGATTTAAGCAAAGCAAAAAAGTTTTGTTAAACTAAACCTTTTGTCTCAGGTAACTCATTCTATTTTCTCTCAGTAATGAATGCACATTATGTATAACTTAACTAGACGTTTCAATATCACATCTAGTGTTACTAACACTACATTTAGTATAACTTTAATATTTCAAACAAATCCACTTTTGCTCCAACAACCACCTTAATTCATTTCCTTTGATTTCTCTTGCTTTTTCTTATGTAAAGGAATATTCATTTCTATATTATGTTTAATCATCACTAAGTATATCTATTAACTACATAATTCAAATATAATGCTCCATCATAGGCCCACTAAACTTATAATAGGTTCTGTTATTATAGTATGATATACCGATATACTACCATCGTCTTATCGAAATTAATATATAATCAATGATGATTACTTTTTTTCAACAACATTAATTATTTTTCACCCAACAACCTGATTTGAGTGTTTAACCACCTAGCAAACGAACAAGGCTGCTTTGTCACATCAATTTAAAATAAAATAAAATCAATAGTCTTAAAAAAAAATTTCAATTTCGGAATTTAGTGTAAGTAAACATTATATATTTGAATTCTCAAACAGTTACACGCCAAAATAATGATCACAATAGGCTATGCATTGGATAGGGGTTTCAGGTTTGACAAGACAATGCTGTTATTTATATTTATATTTTTTCAGCTATATATTATTTTGACATTTGAAAACAATTATATATTAATAATTAGCTATCTTAATTATACTATTAGTATTTTTGTAGAGTATTATAAAAACCACATATCAAATTTTTAATAGTATACAATTTCTACTATTTTCTTGATAAATCTAGCTAGAGGAGTATATATATACAGTTTAACTGTAATTCACTGTCAGTTAAAATAATCTTACATCAATGTCCAATCACATGGTACGAGTAAAATTATTTAACTTTTATACATGTTATCTCAAAATAGAAATTACTTTCATTAATGTGACAATAAATAATTAAAAGTTAATAATTATAAATAAAGTCTTATATTTATTATTAAAAGAAAATAAACACTTCTACAGGAAAATACTGAGAAAAAACTATATATTCTATAACACTATTTAACGTACAACATATATATGCCCGTCAATATTCAACGTGCACACATCACATATTATATATAACACATATTGAATATCATTGAGATATATTTCTCTTGTACCATTGATCATTATTGTTCTAGTATGAGGCCCCCCGACACCGTACGCTATTTGGTCGGTTTGTCATGTATTCATATCTATCTCACACACACACTCACTCGGTTGCAGCTACATAAACTCAACGTTATTGATGCATTTTATTTGAAAAATAGACTCATGATATGAATGCCATATATTTTTTTAAGTTTTTTTGGTTATTTATTTTATTAACATGATAACAAGTCAATCCATTCATTATGGCACTGTGCCAATAAGCTTACATATAAAATAAGGAATTAACTAATTCTTGCAAGCTCTTGAAAATAAAATAATACCAATTTAGTCCTTAAAACATGTGCAATGACATCGAGGATAAACCTGTTGTATAATTGTTGAGGTTCAATTACTCTAGAAATTTCTCTAGTTAAAAAATGTGTAGTATAAGTCTCAATACCTTATAAAAGTACTTGATCAAGGATTAATAACAATTAAACTTTGTTCCACTTAAGAGGACAAGACTCTTTGAAACAATGATGCCACAAAATTCCACAATATATATTTATGAGTTTTATTTTAATATTCTGATAGTGTAAAATATTTTATCTGGTAATACAATTAGATTGAGTTAATTATCATGATCGATATGATAATATATAATTAGATGATAATGTAAACTTTTTTAAAGATAAATTAAATCCATATTAAATTTTTGTTAAGTTTATTAGCATTTAAATTTCTTATGATCCACCATTCTTAGTATTAGTACCTTTATGTTGATTTTTTATCTTCCTCTACACTATTTACTACTACATCATTCTATCCATCTTATTCACCCTTATTCGCGCCTCTTTATATTTCCTCCTTAAAACATGTTATGACCACTTAATTAAAGCAAGATTCTATCACATTTCTTTGTCATAAGTGTTATTTCAATATTTACTTACTAATTCACAATTCTACCCTATTTCATGTGTTCACTCAACCAAACTCTTATACTGTAAAAAAATTGCAAACCCTATATTTCTTTTACAACATGGGATTTGATTACGAAAGTTTTAATTTTAATCTACATGAACTCAATTAATTTCTTTTTATAATATTTACAACTATAAGATTTTAATTGAATTTTTGTATAATGTAGACATTTAGTTATAAATTTTTAAACTATGACAACCAATACATCATTCGATGATTAAGTATAGAGGATTCGATGATGTCTACCACTCTCGTGATAAGAAAAATAAACTATGACTTATTAATTAACAATAATTCTTATCGTCCTGCTATACATAAGACGTAATATGTGTTATATGTATAACACACGCACGTATAACACACATTACGTCTTATATATAACACACATTGGATACTCGTTAGACGTATTTTTGTTGTACGACAATCATTATTCATTAATTAAAGATTGAATGAAAGTACATATACTTCTATAATAATTAAGAGTTTAATTTTGATACACCGACAATATAACGATATTTTACACTGTCATCCAATCAAAATACTCCGTTTGTATGACGTTTTAAGTAGTGTAAAAGAGAACACACAGTCATATCCGATCAGACAACATACGATTGAATTACTGTATAAAAAAATTATATACAGATAAAAATTAAATCTAATAATTAAACCTATGAAAATTGAAGTAGCTATGTAAAAATCTTTGGTGAAAAAGGTAGAGGGTAGATGAAACCGTAGAATGTGTGGGTTTTAAGAATTGGTATGCCACAAAGAAAGCGACAAGACCTGACCTGGAAATTGAAATTGAAATTGAAACCCAAACCCAAACACAGCATTTGGATTTTTCATTTCTCACAAAGAAAATAAAAAACCGCTGTCTCTGTCTCCTATCATATGAAACCAAACGCTTCTTCTCTCTCTCTCTCTATAGTTTCAACCTCACACTTCCACTCCTTCTCTTTTCTCTAAATTTCATTTTCCAAAAATAAAATTAAAAATAAAAAAAGATAAAAAAAACATCAGCAACAGCAACAACACCTACTACTACTACTACTGCTACAGTTTGAATCTTTCAGATCTTGCTGGTCGGGCTCGGATCCTCCACTCTCAGATCTCTCGCTACCCATCATGCTATTCCCCTTTTGACTCCTTCTGGTAACCATGCCACGCTCCACTCTCCCTTGGGTTTCTGAAAAATAAAATAAAAATATATATATATACTCTTGGAAACACATCAAAATCTCATTTTTATTTATACAGCTTTTGTTTTTTCCATTTTTGTTCATTTGGGTAGTGTTAAATCTTCTACTTGAGTAAGATTGCGGTAATCTGGTACTGATTTGTGTTCTGCTCCAAATGGGTGGTGTTTGGTGACATTGTTTTGGGTATGAAGAGATCAATGTTGGATGAAAGTTTTATACTTTGAGTACTTTGGAGCATGCTGATCCTGCTTGTTTTACTGTGCCTTTGATTTGATTTGGTCACTAGCCTAGTTGTACTTGTACTCATTGTATTTTGACTGTGTTAGTTCATAGCCTAGTGCTTTTGTACTTGCCTGTGCCTGATTCCTTTGATTGCTAAGAAGATGCTGCAGAAGCAGGCTAATTTAGAGCTTTTAATTAGGTCTTGCTCTCTGCTATTTGTTACCAAATAGTCTCATGATCTCATGTATACACTTTTTTTTTTATTAAGTAAAATGTGTTTTCCTCTTCCCAATTTGTCTTCATGCACTTGACAATCAGGTGGGGATTAGATGCAATCTTTTTGTCCTACTAAAGTGCTTTCTGCATTATTGATTAATGCCCATGCTTTGGAACGCCCTGTTTGTTTGTTTATCATATTTTATTGAAGCATATGAATTGTGAAAATTGTGTACCCAAAAAAATTGTGATTACCATGTTGTGTTGCTTTCAACTTTTTGACTGGTAAGTAACTCATGACCACCATCTCACAGGTCTTCTATTTTTACATCACATTCCTATCTTTTTTCTTCAAGTGGGTAAGGTTCCATTAGAACCAAAGGCTGATGAATTCTGTTTTCTCACTTTCTGAAAGATTGTAATCTTTTTGTTTTCTTACCTTGGGTGGTAAAAGAAAAATTATGATGATTGCTTGCTAGCAGGACAGAAGGTGGAATTTTCATGTAAATTCCACATGTGTGGTAAAAATTGTTATGTAAGAATGTAATGTATTCCATTTGGTCTTGTTTAAGATTATGTCTAAGTTGCACTCCATTGGCTCAATGTATCTTGTAGCTTGTTGTGAATGATGGATCCAAGTAACCTTTCGCCTGTCGATGGGCTTGAAGCAGTCCACCAAAATGGTGTCCATCAAGAATCATCTGGTTTTGGAAAGGATGTTGATGATTTGAATGATGCCGACCCCAGGGCTACTGAAACTACAGAGATGGTAGCTCCTAATGGAAAGTTTGAAAATTTCAACCAGTTTGATAGCACTACGATCGATGACTTCTCTGTGGCAGAGATCAAAGAAGGGTCAAATGACAACAGGGATGTTAACAATGTGGACACTTCTAAGGTGAGATAATATTTTCTTTTCCTGAATTGATTTCATTCTCATTTATATTATTTAAATCACATCTCATGTATTTTTGTCCAATTCTAGGAAGAGGAAGGAAAAGCCATAGATCAATCAGAGCAATTAAGAGCTCGATATGGTCCTGCCAAGAACAAGAGTGCAAAGGCTGCAAATTCGAGAGGCGTTCATGCAAGTTCAGTGAAAAAGAGTAAAGATGGAAAGGATGAACATGCATCAGCTGCTGTTTCAAATGGTACTTTGGCTTCTGATTCTCACCCAAGACAGCCTATTAAAAGCAGATCATTCAATGATAAACAGACTCGGGTATCCAAGGTGAACTTAGTTGTGATCTTTCATTGTTTTGTGCCTTCACTAAATGTTTATACAGGAAGTCAGGCTTTCAGATAATTATGCTTCCTTGGTTCTTTTTATTGTTTTGGTTTTCGGTGATAACTATCATAGTTTTGGCATTCCTTGATAGTTTTTGCTTTTTGTTTCTCTCAGCATCCTGGAAAGTCTGATGCAGCAGATGTAGGATCTTCTGAGGTCCCAATGTATGTATTGCTTTGCATGCATTTGCATAAATTAATAACCTGTTTAGGAAAGATCATGGTATAAAGAACAAGTCATCTTGGCTATTTGACTGGTGTAGTGTAACTTTTTGCAAACAGGGACAGGATTAAAACAAAATCGTTGAAGAAAGGGCCCCTTGATACTGTCCAAGGAGAAGAAGAATCTTTGTATCCTTTTCTTTTTTTCTGGCTGAGCGCTGTTTCTTATTCTTGTAATTGGAAGTGGGGAACCTGTGTGACTTCTTTACATTTGTATAGTAAGAGTATATTATGAGAGTAATGCTATCGATGATTATGTTCTTTCCTTAATCCACTTAGAAGTCCCACTGCAGCAGATGGCAAACCTCGCAGGGTGGGGGCACTTCCAAATTATGGATTCAGCTTCAAGTGTGATGAGCGAGCTGAGAGAAGAAGAGAGGTAAATAATTATTACTTGCTTCCTTTTTTCATTTTATCATGTGGATTTTGAGGAAGCTTAGAAGAATGATTGATATTTTGGTGGCCAGTTCTATTCTAAGCTTGAGGAAAAGATTCATGCAAAGGAAGTGGAGGAGAGTAACCTGCAAGCTAAAACCAAGGTAAAAATATCTGATATCTGGGCTGAAATTAACTTGCAGATGTTGCCTATCTATCATGTTGTTGCCTTTTAATCAACACCAATTCTTTGTTCATGTTATAGGAGACCCAAGAAGCCGAGATTAAGTTGCTTAGGAAGAGTCTAGCATTTAAAGCAACTCCTATGCCTAGTTTCTATCAGGAGCCTCCTCCTCCTAGAGTGGAGTTAAAGAAGGTAAGTTTATGTATGTCTTTGTGTTTGTGTGCATGCCTCTGCATCTGATAGCATGCACGTCCTGTGTGTGGACCTCTCTCTTTTTTTAATCTTTTAAATTTATGTTGCTTGAAAACCATATGTAGTGTGTGCGTGTGTGTCGGTGAGTGTGCTTGTGTTCGTATGTTTCCCTTGCACTCACCACAAAGTTCATGTGGCTTCAGAGAGTCAGAATATGACAATCTTCTGGTAACATTTTGGAAAAGCAATCTATGCTGATTGATGCTTTTTTGTTACAGTTCCCACTTACTGCTATCAATTGTTGTGTTTGTAATTAAATCTCTTGTTCGTTTTCAAGCACTATGTGATTACAGAATTATTGATCTCCATTTATTATATAAAAAATAACATAACTTAAAAGCTAATAATTTCTTCCCTAGTTGTAGTATACTTAGCTAATGTGTATATTGTTTAGTTGTGCAGCTAAAAATGTTTAGGTGTGTTTTAGGATTGGAAGGAAATGTTTATTATGAAAATTGACTGTGTAATTAACTAATTATACATCATTGGTGACAAAGTTTTTTTCTATGAGGTTGTTGGAGCAACAGTAGTAGAGATAGAATAAAAGATAAGATGATTATATAATACATATGATACATTCAAATTATTAATTTTGCAAAATTAGAGATTATAAATTTGAATACTGAATCTACTTTTGCAATTACTTGCTTTCATTGATCTGCATGAGGAACCTTTAGACTTGGTTTGTGATTTGATGACTATATCATGATTTATAAAATTTAGCTGGTTATGTTAACTTTCAAACAAGTCCACAGTAGTTTAGGTTTGATCGGGTTAAAAGTATTTATACTTCCTAATATACTGTTCTAGATGGTTTGTTCCTTATCCATCCATAGTTGAATAAGCTGATCAGGTGCTTCAATACTGATTTTACATGAAAATTGTTCCTAACCTAAAACAATGTCAATAGGTGCTTTTGGGGGACTCTTCGATATGTTGGACCTTAATAGATACCTCTTAACTATAAAATGATTGCTGAAATCTGAGTTTTAGTCACAGATGAACTGAAGTTTGTTCCTTGCTTTGCTATTTGAGCATTCCATTGTACTTGCTGAAATCTGGCTGTTATTTTCCTTGATCTTGTTTTGAGTTAGTAATTTTTGTCTTGTCATTTTGAAACTGAAACTCTTGAGCCTTTGGACTTGCTAATGTAGATACCAACTACAAGAGCAAAGTCTCCCAAGCTTGGTCGCAAGAAGAGTTCAACGAATCCAGAGTCAGAAGGAAACACTAGCAGCAGTGCTCGTCTAGGTCGTTTAAGTTTGGATGAGAAACTATCTCAGAGTACCCCCACTAAAGTAAGTACTCCTGTCAGTCAAAAGAAGCCACAACGAAAATCTCTTCCTCCTCGACTGACCTCTGAAAGGAGCAGCTCATCCAATATAGCAACCGCACGGGCTCCATCAAAGGCAGCAAATGGTGGAAAGACCTCATTATCTAGTGTAAAACCAAAAGATACCATCTCATCCGATGCAACAGGGGAAGATAAAGTTCTGGTGGCCGCAGCCAATGAAGAGAACAATGCCTTGTCCAGCGATGCAAGTGAAACTCCGCCTCTTAATGCAGCTCCCTCAGATGAGCTGAGTGAAGCAGATTCTCATGTGAATGGCGATACAGTCATTGAAGAGAAACTGGAACTCACCCTCGTACAAGAAACCATAGCGGCGGAGCACTAAGCGAACAGCAGGAACATAACCGAATGTCAAAACTAATCAGGGCAGTCGATTCATCTCATGGATATTACGGAAGCGTATGAGTGAGATTATTTTAACAACGAAAGGTTTGCAGATTTGCATTATGGTTTGTGATATCATTTTGTCCAAGCAGCATTGTTGCGCTCTTATTTGTTTACTACAAAAGCTTGCTGGTTTTGTCCCTATGATCCTTCTCTCCTTGTTGCAGCAATTATGTAACTATTTGTCAGATTGTTCTGGTTGGATTTACCTTTTTTTTTTCTTGAAAAAAGAATTATGCAGCATTTGTCTTTTTAGTGGAAATATCAGGGAAAATTTTGAGAATGTTTTCCATAAGTGGTTCCAACTTCCAAGTACATTCTGTTCTTGCCTTGCATTGTACAATTGGCATTGTCACATGAAACAAGTTGTTTGTGTTCTTGACACTCTTCTTAATCATATCCTCTTACTTTATAATAGCTTTTCTTTCTAATGCATCAATCTTTATACTCTTCTAGGTTGCTTTCTCTCTCTCTCTCTTGTTTTATCCCTTTGGAATGTGCTGTTTAAAAAGTAAGTTAAGAATGTGTTAATCACTTGGAAAGAGAAGAATAAAACAGTGCTTACTAAGATGATTAGAATATTTTGTGAAAATTTGTTTATAGATAGTTTTTGTATCAATTAGATTATTATAACTTGATAATCAAGCATCTCAATCATGGTAAACTTAAAGCGATGTGATGCAATATTGGGATTAAAAATGAAAAATATAAGCAAGACCAAGAGGGCTAGGTGCTTTTGCCAAAATCTAGCCATGGATATAAGTTTTTTTTTTTTTTTTTTGACAATGCATAATATTTTGTGAAAATTATGAGGCCTAACTCAGTAACTGGCTGGATTTCGTTTATCCTCTTATGGAAGTTCTCACATCGAAAGGGATTAGTTAATGTTGTTAGAGATGAAAACCCTAAACAATATACGAAATAGGAATGTTACATGTACACCACAAAATCAGTCATCATATATAATTATTTAGCCTTTTGAAATTGAGTAATGCTAGAGGCACAACAAAAAAACAACCAACACAGCCAACAAATCGTGCACAACGTATATAACATAAATTGCACAATGAATATTACATGTTGTGCACACCATATAGCATATGATGTGCACAACATATATAACATGTTGCAAAGAAAAATGATGTTGCAATATGTGATATATGTTGTACACAATGGATGATATACGTTGTGCAGTACATATAATATACGTTATGCATTTTATATTATCTATGTTGTGCACAACTTGTTGGCTGTTTTGGCTGATTTTTTGTTGTGCCCCAAGTATTTCCCTTTAAAATTAATTCAACTTTTAAAATGTTGGATTGATGTATAATATTAAAAGTTGAATTATTGCATGTGATAACTGATTTTGTGGTGTGCAAGAAAACATTTATATAGGAGTTTTTGTAGTTTGCACTTTGCAAAAGACCATAGTACCCTTTTGCACGTTTATTTTGGGCTGGGCTGGGATGAGCTAACCTCGGGCAGCAGTTATGGCTAAGCCCAATATTTCTTCACAAAAAATGAACCATTCAGACCGACAAAACAAAAATTGAAAACCATATATTCTGGATTGTGTCTAGGATTTTGTTCTTTCGAGGATTTGATTTGGATTTTGTTCAAAATTTAATTTAATGACGTATATAATTATGATCTGTATATATGAGAATCTTTTGATAAATTGATTATTCTAAAACGACATGATTATGGGATGGGACACAAACAAAACACCCAGTAGATAAAGAAAAAAATGGTATAAACCCTAAGAATATATAAACCAAAAAAAAAAAGTGATTCTTTTCTTAAGTTATTATTATAATCAATTTTAAAGGTATAGTAGTTGTGTAGTGACCTGGTGGTCATGCACCTTATTGATTGACCATAATCTCTACCATATAAAAAAGATTGTCTACATTCATCATTCATGCACATTTTCTATTAACAAGTTTTGAAAATTAAATTAAATTAAAATTCTTTAGTGACCAGAAAAGTAGTTAAAGAAGGGAGAAGGAACGTGTGTGTGTGTGTGTCTATATTTAATATTCTTCCTGTATGTGTTAGTAGGGTTCATGTGGCCCTGTACGATTCTGTTTAGTCTTTAAATAATACAAATTCTTTGTCAGAAGATGAAAATGAAATTATATGCAATGCATGTATCTAACTCTCTTTTTCAGTTGACTCATCAAATCCATTGCATATCCATCATCAGGCCCCATTCTTCTTACAACCACATGCAATATATATATATATATATATAAAGAGGAAAAAGTTCTGTTCATAGAGGAAAAATATCAAATATATTTAAAAATGACCCAAGATCAATTTTATGCAGCTAGAATAAATTCTAGGCTGCTACAGTAGGAAACTAAACATGCAAACCATGTGATAATAATGATAATAGTAAAGGGTTGGGCAAAATGAGAAGCTTTTCTCCTCATTGGATATCATAAAGAGATAACACCACTAAAGCAAATCATTCCAGTTGTTGAAATAAGTTGTATGAACGCGCTTAAAGATATTTTTCATTCTCATCAATCAATCTCTATTATATAACAACATATAGTAGCTCTCACCAAAAAAAAAAAAACAACATATAGTAGCAAGACTTGTACAGCATTTCTCAAATAGTGAAACTCATCTAAACCATTGCAAATAGTTACTATCATATATATATATATATATATATATATATATATATATTATGTATATATGTGATTGTTCCCATACTGGGTTTCAGATTAACAAGTCCGTGAATTCTTGCAAGACAAAGTGGGGTTGTACCTGTCAAAAATGGGGACCAAACACGGCCATAACAAGTTACAAGATTAAAAAGAAAAACTCTGTTCATTTGATCAAGTGGAGACTTTTCACAATAATTGCTTTACATGACAGTGCATGTGATATGCATGTGCCCCAGAGGGTAGTTAGGTACAGCAACACAAGCCTATGCACAGAGTTATTTATTATGATGCTAAGTAAATTTGAAGTGACTATTAATCAATCTTCAGATAGAAGAGTGTAGAGAACAACCAAGTATATAATAAAGAGAGGCATATAATTTCTGGAACGATATTACAACTTTTATTTATTCATTACTTGTCATAAAATAACATACAAAGGGCATATATCAGTACATCAATCATTACACAATGCAGTAGTTACAATGACAGGTTCAGAGGGGAAAAAATGAAGCCTCAAAAAAATAGGACTTGGTGAAAAAAACAACCCTCCCCAGAAGGGAAGAGGTTGTCATGGCAGACCTGTATAATAACTTGCTGCCATGGCCAAAGCCCCTGAAAGACAAGGCTTCATGAAAACTCTGAACTGCCAAAAGCAACTAACCAACAGTACATAACACTAGAAAACCTTCAACATGCCCTTTGACTTGAAACGGAGACCCCAAAACATCACATGTGAAGAACTCAAGGGTTCAATCACATGAAAGGTTTGGTAAAACACCACTGAAACAGACTTTGACACTTAAATTTGCTTGAAATGAACAAAAGGACCAGAACACACATGGTGGCAAAACCGATGCAAAGCATAGCTAAAAAACATCAGGTGCCAATACCAGAATGAAAGAGAGATAACCTAACTCCAGAACCCGGTAGCTATGTTCACAGAGATGTATACAGCCATTTAAAAAGTGGCATCCGATGTCTTTTTAGGATGCCAAAAACTTGGGAACAGGTTTCCATTTTGAAGGAAACCTGCAAAAAATGAATGAGTAAATGACTGTGTGCTCTGGAAAAAGGGAACCGCGAACTGGATTGACCAAGACCCATAGCTGATGGACCCAAAAACAGGAACTGTGCAATACTACCTACAAGTGCTGTCCTAAAATGGGACGAGATTAAGGCCTTCATGATCAATAGAGGATGTCACACCTCCAGAGATTCTCCATAAGCATGCCAGCTGAACGGCTGCTGATTGCGCTGCAGTGCTGAATGTTTAATCCCACAAGGCTTTGGCCCAACTTTCTCAATGCGGGCAGGCTCTTCTCCGAAACCAAAGAGCAGCCTGCCATGGAAAGAATCTCCAAGTTGAGCTGCTTCCCGCGTGCGAGGGCTGCAATCCCGGCATCAGTGATGGTACATTTGGAAACATCGAGATCAGAGAGCAGTGGGCAATTGCCTGCAATTGCCTTTAAGCTAGCATCACTGATTCTTTTGCAACCATCAAGGTTGAGCACCTCAAGAGTCCATCCATGCACATGGGCCAAGGACAAACCTACTTTGTCTGTAAGATTGATGCAACCACTGAGATTGACTTTAACCAGACCGGCCTCACAGCTCTCAAGCAGTGGAAGAAACCCTGCATCTGTTATACCAGCAAGTCCACTCAATTCAAGATTCTGAAGACGGGGACATAGCTTCCCCAGCACAGCAAGGGTAGCATTTCCAAATCCAGGACAGTCACGGATTGCTAACGAGGAAAGTGATTCACAAGGAGATACAGCTGGCAATCCCAAGTTCAGATCTTTGATTCCATAGCAGCTAACCAAAGTAAGAACCTTCAATTTTGTACCACAGTTGAAAAGGACACCAAAAAACCCAAATTGGGTAATTCTGTGGCACTCTTCCAATTGTAGGCTCTCAATTGATGCAGCAGCCTTGGTCAATGAAACCAATCCATTATCTGACAGAAATGCACACTTGCTAAGCTGGAAGTTTTTCACATTTGGACAACCCTTTCCAATAGCTTCAAGCCCAGTATCTGTTACCCCTCGGCAGGATCCAACTGTGACTGATGTAAGCTTCTGCAGTCCACGACCATTACCCATAACCCAGAAACCCTTCTCGCTGACATTTGGGAGGCAGTTAAGGACAAGATCAGTAACTGAAAAGCCGTAGTGCCCAATAACTGCTAGAGACAGATCGGAAACAGTCAGCGACTCAAGCTTCACCTTTGTCAGAGATGAAGAAGCTGAAGATAACAAGCCAGCAATGCCCTGATCACCAACTCCTGTGCAACCCTTGATTGAAATAGACCTTAGATTGGGACACAACTTTCCAATAGCCTGTAGACCATCATTACCAATTTTAGGACATGATTCTATTGATAAATCAGTCAAATTTGGGCAGTTCTTTGCAACTTCCATCAAAGCCTTGTCAGAAATTGTGGGGCACTTGCAAAGGTCAAGCTTCTCTAACTTGTGACACCCACCAGCAATCTCAATAAGGCCTTCATCCCCAACAGTAGCAACATCCAAGAGAGAGAAAGCCTTCAGGGAAGGGCATCCGCGAGCAACTGCCTTGAGTCCTTGATCAGTCACCCCGCGGTCTGAATTGCTTCCGCGAATTGAAAGCTTCCCCAATCCTCCGCGATATGATGTCCCCACAGCGATAGCAGCAAGTCTAATATCAGTTGCCTTCTTTCCTTCCAAGCTACGGGAGAGGTATCCTTCATCACCGAATTCCTGATCATCACCCTCCTTGTCACTGGACTCATTTTTATTTCCAGCACTTTCATCACTGCAGATTTCATTCTTGGAAATATTGCTTAGAAGCATAAGCCAGCGCTTGGACACAGTAGCGCATGTGCTCCTGTCTTGGCCAGCAGGCAACCTTCTAAGGATCTCAAAGAGGCATTCATCTGGCAAGGCTTCAATAGATGTCTTCTGCTTCTGCTCAAACCAATCTCCACTGAAGTCGAACGGAACGCTGATGCGAGACCTCTTCTGAAGAGGATAGTAAAAGTCAACTGAACGACCGAGAGACAAGAAGAGGCCTGCATCCTTGGGGTTCGCATACACTGACCCCCCAGGGCAAAAATTGTCACCTGAGAAACCAAACGAATACAAGGTCAGGTAAGAAAATTTTGTGCGTAATATAACAAATTCATCACTATCCATATGACTACAAGATGTATTTCTATTCTATGAATAAAAAACTTGAACAAACAACAGAAACCAGAAAACTAGATGCATCCTCTGAAGTCAACTCACAACAAAATTACTGATCTCAGATGCATACATCATAGACTACACAAAATAAATAAACTTCAGCTAAATAATCAAAGAACAAAACCCAATTTCCTCCAAACACCAATAATAACTACAAACAAAATTCCTTTTCGGACCTAAAATTGAACTCTCAAGTCTTCTAAGACTAAATTATCTAACTATCTAATAAAATAATCAGAGAATCTAAATATGTTCATAACTCTCATCAGATCCGCCAATAAATAACAAGAACTTATTACACAGAACACTAAAAAAATAACCTTTATCAAACAAACCGAGAAAACAAACATATGACAAATCAAAACCTCAATTTTTTTACACCTAAAGCATCTTCACCAAATACCCCTAATAGCTAGACCCCATGAATCGAACTAAAAAATCGACTAATCAAGAAGCTTACCGGTAAAGCCGAAAACTTGAGACATGGGCACAGCTGGAAAAACCCCGGGAGGTGAAATCCACACTGTTCTCCACAAAAGAACCCTCCGAAGAGAGCAAAAAAGAAGGCGAGGAGGAAAAAGAAGGAAGCTGCAACAGAAACGGCGACGTTTTGCTGAAGGGGGCAGAGAAGCATGAGAGGATGAAGAGAAGAAGAAGGAGAAGAATGGAAGAACCCTATCAGATAGGGCAAAAAAGAAGAAGAGGAGAAAACAGAGGAGAGAGAGAAGAATGAAAGGGGGTTTGGTATGTTATGAGAGAGTGGAAGCTTTTATTGAAAGTGGGAACAGATTCGGGAAGATGGGTACATCACCAATACACTGAATCAGATGGGTTCTTCCCAAATGCAATGTATCTGACTCTGAACCATTCATAAATAATAAAAGTGGCTTTTTTATTTTTCTTTCTATTATTCTCTCTCTCTCTCAAATCAACAAACCAGAAACCAGGTGCTGGTTTTTTCTCTCTTTAATTTTTTTCACTTTTCTGATATATATAATGATATAAGAATAATAATAATTATTATTATTGTTATTACATATTTTGTGAAAATGTTATGCTAATTTTGTTCTTTTCCTTCCTTGTTTTTGTTGGTTGTCAAGAAAGTTCCTCCTTTCTCCCTTAAAAAAGTTGTTGTCATTGTAGATATCGAATCTGCTATTATTTTGGAAAAAGTATAATAATTTAACCAATCATCTTCAAGATTTTTTTTTACATTTATATTATATATATTGATTTTTTTTTCCTTTTAAAAGAATAATAATTCATTTTTTAGAATAAATCGTAATTAGATGAACACATTTATCTCATGATCGTCCTATTATTTTACATTTTAAAGTTTTTGAATTTATTAAGTAATTCCCCAATTTAAGATTCATGCATCACTAAAAAGTTTTGGTCCTTAAATTAATAGTATTTATTATGTACCTTAAAAACTAATAGTAATAATCAATAATATTTTTAAATATAAATTTTACTATGAATTCAGAAATTTATTTATTCAAAATTACATAATCAATTTTTTATATTAAAATTAATTTTGATATACAACCAAAATTTAAAAATATATAGTCATAATAAAGAATGAATAATTTTACATCATCATCTAATTATATATTATTGTTTATAAGATTAACACAAATAACATTAGAAAAAACAAAGAAATACTAAACAGTGTAAATTTGAGAATCTCAAAAATATAAAATGTTCCTGCCTTTTTGGATTTTTCTCCCAATAAATACCTAAAATGCATTAATTCTACAAACAAGCAAAGAGAAACAATAATTCCAACGAATGTTCTGTTTTCTGCTTCATTAGGGAAAATCGTAGGGATCCTACGATTTCAGTTCAATTAATTATCTCTCTAGAAATTGTAGGGATCCTACGATTTCAGTACATTTCATAACGTATCTAGAAATCGTAGGGATCCTACGATTTCAGCTCAAACCATTTCCATTGAAATCGTAGGGATCCTACGATTTCAAACGGCTATATAAAGGTCCCCTTCCTACGATTTCATTTGCATTTCCGCTTCTCTCTCTTCATTTCTTCCGCTTCTCTCTCTTCATTTCTTCCGTCTCTCTCTCTAATTTCTCAAAGAAATTGTATTTGAGTTGATACTAGTAGTTCCCGATGGCACAAGAAAATTTCGGAGTTACGTCATCGTTTCATATTGCACGGAAATTAGTGCGGTTGTGGTTTTAATGGTTTTAATTTATATGTTAATAATAATATGTTTTAGTGATTATTAATTTAACTGTTAATAGTAATATTATGTTTTAGTTATATTAACTGTTAATGAAATAATTCTTTAGTTTTTATAAATTTAATTTAGGGTTTAGGGTTTAGCTGTTAATAATATGCTTTAGTTATTATTAATTGAATTTAATTGTTAATAATATATAATATGCTTTAGTTATTATTAATTTAATTTAACTTTTAATAATTTATGCTTTAGTTATTATTAATATAATAGAATGGTTAATAATTTATGCTTTAGTTATTATTAATATAATTTAACTATTAATAATTTATGCTTTAGTTATTATTATTATAATTTAACTATTAATAATTTATGCTTTAGTTATTATAATTCAGCCTGAAATCGTAGGGGTCCTATGATTTCAGTTCATTTCGGGTGAAATCGTTGGACTCCTACGATTTCCCCTAATAAACCACAGGACATTCGTTGGAATTATTGTTTCTCTTTGCTTGTTTGTAGAATTAATGCATTTTAGGTATTTATTAGGGAAAAAATCCTGCCTTTTTAGTCCTCCATATTATTTTTCAATAATTATTTAAGGGGTGTTTGATTTTAATTTTTTTAAAAGGAATAAATAGTACTTTTCATCCCTAGCTATACCTATACCCCACCATGAAAGCAGCCAACAACAACTCTTATGGAGGAACAGGGAACAACAAAGCCAACACAATCTCAAAGCAATTTACAATTTGTTGACCAAAGTCCATTCCATTAAGTGCTTCCTCCTTAATTAATTAATTAATAATCGCACACTATTTTTGTGAACGTCAAAAGCCAAACGCGGAAGCAATTTTATTTTAGGTGAGGAAAAACAAAAACTCAAATTCAAGTATTAATTTATAATAAGATATAGACATCGTCTTTGAATTAACTATGAAAATTATGTGCTGCTGCTTAATAAATTTCGGAGTATCCTATAATTTAAAGATAATTAAGATTGTCACACTTTTTACTTTGGAGATAATGTCATTTTACAGGAAAAATTTTTTCTATAAACTTTAGACAATTGTAATCACATAATAAATTATACTTTTATATTGTATATATATTGCTAATTAAGCTTGCTCTAACAAGTGGGCGTATTTAATTTTGTTTATTAGGTAATTAATTGTATTATTATGCCAAGCATTCGATGGAGCACTTTCCATGTAAGTTCCTAAAGCCAACTTGATCGTTTCACTTTATTATCAACGGATTATGCTTAATTAATTGTATAATAATGACAACAATTATATAATTAAATAAAATATCCTAGCAAGTTGAGATATTATACTTAATTTTAAGGCAAGTCCAGTTGTAGACATGTATATTTAGATATTTATATTCTTGCTTGTGCATGATTGGAGTTTTTCCCTTTTCACTATAAGATAATTTTGACAATAAAAAAAATTTGTTGAATGAGTCAAGTAGTTACAATTATTAATCATCGATTTAAAAAACTAATTATGTCAAAATTCATAAGAAAATTTGTACCGGAACATATGAAACATAAAAACCATATAAAATAATTTTGGCATTTACATACAATTGTACAAAAGGTTTAAATTCAATTTGACATACATTGAGTTAGACCTTTTCAATTCTAACATATAATGTTGAAGCACTCGAAAAAAATTGTATAAAGTGAGTGAGATATCAATTTTTTTATTAACAATATTAGTTAAATTTTTAAAATATCTGCTCTTAAAATATTTTATCTGTTTTATCAAATAATTATTTTCACTAAAATAAATAAAACTTCGATTATGAGTGAAATATATCGTATAATTAATAAACAACATTTAAATTTTAAAGAACATAATAATTAATAAGTTCAGTAAAATACTATAAAGTTTTGGATCAAAATTGAAAGCACTGTACTATGGTCCCCAGGAATTAAGGATAAGTTGCACCAAATAAAAAAAATTTCTTAATTCGGATACCAACCATCACTATCCTCTTTCTTTTAAAAGAAAAATATTTTTTTATATCACAAAATTAGTTATTAATTTATATTTTTAAATTATTAATTAAAATTTTAATATTATATATTAATTTAATATTTTAAAAGTTAGATAATAATTTAAAAAATTAAATTATTATATACAATAATTAATAATAATTTTATAATATATATGTAACATTATTCTTCTTAAAAATATGGAACATATAATAAATAAGAATGACACATATATACGCTTTTGATATATAATTCCGATCCAACCTTCTTTGATGGCTCTTTTTTCTTATCGCATTTATTCCACTTTTAATTTGTTCTTTTGTTTAGATTCAGATTTAAAATACATCAACATACATGTGCATATATTATATATTTTCTTGGATAAATGAAAAGTATATATGCATATAAATATAGCAACTTTATATATAAAATAAAATTACGTGCAAGTATGATGAGTGATGACATAACACGAGGGTATGTGAGATGGCACAAAACCAAAGCCAGACCAATATAGCTGGACTGTTCAAAACTATACATCCACTTGATTTTGCCATACCAACTTGATGTATTATTATTATTATTATTATTGTAATTTGGAAAATTCGCCCTCTGCTTTTCATAATTTATTCATAATTAAAAATAAAATAAAGATACAAGCTATACAGTTTTTAAGAAACAGTAGTTACACAATCCAGAAATGGATTGATGTATCAATTTTCTTTTTAATAAATCGTATTAACTAGCAAATAATGGTGTAAAATAATATAACTCGTTTAGTTATAGAGTTTAACTTGAATGCAATTCATTTCAATATAGAATAAGTTTATATATACTCCCAATTATGTATTAAAGTATCAATAAAAATATGACTCAATCATATACTAATTATAAAATCTCATATAATTTAATAATGGTATCTTAATTATAATCTTAAAGGTATACTAGCTAATAGTGGAAAAGATATAAAATAACATTTTTAAAATATTTAAAAAAATTATAACAATTTAAGTTAATGTTAAAAATATTAATTGTGTTATTAAATTCATTTTGCGATATTATTTTTATATTGTTGTTGTTGTATTTAGTCTATATTATTACTCAAAAAAAGTTACCAATATTTTTCATAAAAAATTTTATACTACTAGTAGTATTAAGCTTTGATTATGTCACCGTTAATGACAAAGTGGGGTTGGTTAGGTTTTCTCCGTATAGAGATTATTAGAGAGGCGATGTAATTAATAATATGGTAATGCTAAATGAACAATACAAAATCAGTTTAACCAGTCAATAAATGAGATTTTGGGTCATAATTACTCAGACCATTACAATCTCATTGATTATTTGGGCCAAAATCAAAGCCAAAATAGGTCCATTGACTGTATGAACTGGTTTTTCATTGTCCACTTAACATTATTGTTAATAATAATTGTAATTAAATATTGATTATTGTTCTTTGTGAGATGGACACACATACACGTATTCTCTTTTTCATTTCATTCCAGGTTCATTGCTTCAGCTCAAAGATCACACCACCACCATTTGTTTTAATTTTAATTAATGAGCCCCTCACGATCCAATTGATTTTGACCCAGTCTCGCTAATTAAGGCCTCTCTTTAATCATCAATCATATTCTTATCTCTCACCTTTGAACGAACATACATTGTACTTGGATTAATAACATACTACTTAATAATATTATAAAGCCAAAAATTATAGATCCCCTTTTTTTCCCTTTTCCTTGAAGCTTGTCGTCCACTTGCGTTAAATATAATTAAATATAAATATAGAACATTGTTATAAGCATAATAAAAAAATAGTTAAAATGACATGCATAATATTTATTATATAATATGTAAAATGTATATTATATATTGTGTACATATTATGCATATGACATATTATATGTTGTGTACTATTTATTAATTTTTTTATTGTGCACGAAGAAATTTCGATAAATATAAATATATATATATATCGAGTGAATTATAAGCACTCGCTCATAGTCCATTATATTATTTCTATTTATCTTGAAAATGCAACCTTAGACCTAGGATTGAATATAATGTCTTTTATTTGATGCTTAATTTGGTGGCAACTCATCTAAATTAATTATAAATTTTAAGTAATTTGGAAGTGTGTACTGTGCGTACGTACCTGTTCTGTTTGACTATTTCTAATGCATTATCACATGCTTTTATGCACTGTTTTTATTCCTCCAATGTGCGTCCACATAAAAGTACTTGTATTGTTCAACCCTTTTTAGGCTAATTAACAATTATCTAAACCACAACTTGAAATTCTTTTTTTGGTATATAACTCCAACTTGAAATTCTATCTTGTGTGTTTGTGCATTGTGATTTATGAAGCATCATGTTCTTTCCTCTCATTTTGAGTAATTCCATGTGTCTATTATGCCCATTTGCCTCGGGGTATGAACTTGTCCAGAAAAAAAGAAAAAGAAAAATAGAGCAAGAAAGTAGAAACTGCAATATACTATAATTTTGAGTTTAAGTTTTGTATATATTTAGTAAAATTTATTACGAAGTGCAACTCCTCTTAAAAAATATAAGTTCTTCTTTTATGTTTGGTAACTTAAAAAATTAAGGAGTTTTTGCTCCTAACTTATGAGAGTCAAGGTGCTTCTAGGAGTCATTAAGAGTAACTTTTTGAGAGCTATAACATTACCAAATCAAGCCTTAGTGTACACCGTAAGTGAATTACAATGCTTCATTTGATGATTTTTTAAGTAAGGAGAAAGGGAAAAAATTGACATGCATGATTAATGTTGCGGTTAATGAATCAAAATTAAATTCTATAATTTTTATGGAATTTTAATTTTGTAGATATGAAAACTAATTATATTGATAAATATAAAAATATTTTATAAGATGATAATATAAAACTTAAATTTCAATTTACGTTATTAGTTAAGTCACTAAAATAATAGGTATAGTGGCAATAGATTAAGACAAATTTTATATATATGACAGCCTACATTTAAATCTCATGGCAATCAATAACTAAAAAGTAAAAATTAAAAATTGAGTTAAACTTCAAATTGGTTATTCACTTTATTTTGTGAATCAAATTAGTCCTCTGTCTTAATTTTTGTTCAAAATAGTTTTCCACTTTGCACTTTGAGAATCAAGTTGGTCCTCAATTTATTTTTTATGTTATAATTCTTTTAATTTATGCTAATATGGACTGTTTATTGCTAACTTAACAAGTTCCATATAATCCTAGAAATTTATAACTCCTATAAATCCTCCAATTTACTTGTTTTAAATCAAAATAGTTCTCTTTAAATAAGAGTGGAAGATTATTTTGATTCAAAACAAGTAAAATGGAGGACTATGAGTTATATGTATTTATAGAGTTACATGTCACTTGTCAAGTTGGTATCAAACAGTCCACATTAGCAGAAGTTAATGGAGTTATAAAAAAGAATGTCAGGAGGACTAACTTGATTCACATATTGCAAAGTAGAGGACTATTTTGAACAAAAATTAAAGTGGATGACTAATTTGATTTACACATACAAAGTAAAAGATCAATTTAAGGTTTAACTCAATAAAAATTATAGTATCGGTTGATGAATACTTAAATCTTAATTTTTTTTAATTAAAATGATATTTTTGCGCATATCATTGAGGGCCACTCAAAGTGCTTAAGGTGATGTGCCTATATAAAGGGAATAAGATTGCGGGTTATAATGAAAAATCAAATTCCAAAATAATAATAATAATTATAAAATTCAATAATCATCATTCAAGTTGTGTTCTCATATGTGGTCAACAAATTAAATATATTCCATTAATATCTAATGTGTACTGTGTAACATATATAATACCTATGTAATATATTATATGTAATGTGTATATTACATATGATATACATTATGTATGATATATAACACACATTAAATATTAATTTGATGTATAATTATTATACTATACTATTACTGATACTTTATTATGCACGTACGGGAAATTTAATAATTGCAATATGCTTTACATGGATAAATAATTAATAGGTGGAAAGGCATGCAGATTAGTGAGAAGATATACTATTTATAACGTTGCTAAGCCATTCGTTTTCGTAGAAAATATTGATGATAATATTAATTTGTTGTTTGTTACTGTATTGATGTGTCCCTTGGGGTTTTGAAAAGGCAGCAAGATATAGAGATATGTGGTGATTGTGAGTTATGGGTTGAGGCTCATATCACAATGGGGCTACCAATATATCTTATCACAATCAATGCTCATTATTATTGAAATGGTCCACACAACTTGCTTCTTCTTCTTTAGCAACAAAAAATAATAAAGGGACGGATTAGAAGTAATCACACTAAATTTCAAATAGGAGAATCATTTTTATTTGGAGAAACTATATATGTTCAGTTGATTTGAGGTTTTATAAAATCTACTCTATATTGTTTTTATTTACAAATTTTAGTTGATGAAATAATTACTCACACTATCTTGAGTTTAGCATTATTATATTGACATTACTTTCATTGCATATTGCATAACAGCGACAATATTGCTCAAACAAATTAGAATTGATCAGTTGAGATGAATTTTATCAATTCTCAATAAAGGTCGTCAAAATTGTCTTTCTAGCTATTTTTTTTTTGCAAAATCATAATCGATCTTGTGTCTTAGTCAACAAGCGTATATAGAGTGTGTTTGGGACGAAAGAATAACAGTTTTTTCATGAGTAAAAGTTATTTAAAAAGATAAATATTTAATGCATAATAAAAAATATAATTAAAATAGTTAGTATATTATATATCTTATATTATATAATATTATATTAATCATGAATAGAGTGTGTTTGGGACGAAAGAATAACAATTTTTTCATGAGTAGAAGTTATTTAAAAAAGTAAATATTTAATGCATAATAAAAAATATAATTAAATAGTTAGCATATTATATATCATATATTATATAATACTATATTATTCATATTAAACCATAATTTTCATATAGTTACATTCCCACTTACTAGTATCATAAATATTTGGGAAACAACAAAAAATCAGCTAAAATAGTCAATAAAGTCAATTTAATATTTTATGGTCCAAATAACATTTTAATCATAGATATATTTTTAATGAGCTGAGTGATTGTGGCTCAAATTGCTACTTATTAACTGTTTTATCTAATTTTTTGTTGTATCTCTAACAATGCTGAACCAGTATTCAGCCATGCTTAGTTCTTCAGAAACAGACCCCTTTTTGTGTAGCCACGTGGCAGTCTGTACCGTATAATTTGTCTTTACTACTCAGTAGATATGTCATCTTGCAAATTAAGGTGCATGCATCGGTGCCTGTTGCCTCTTAACCAACACAACAAGAACAATTCATCATCACCACAAATGAAATTATTCGCTCAAAATTTATGCAAATAGTACTGTTTTAAAATTTAAACAAATAAATAAAAACGAGTTTAGAGTAGGTAGAGTTATAGAGTCAGTATCAAACACTATGCAAGAAAATTACTAGCTCAATATCTGATTGAGAAAAAAAAATACTAAATGTATATAGTATAGTATCTTTTGCATTTAAAAAAAAAATAGTATCTTTTCATTTGTTTTCTATTCATTCAAATATTTATAACTTTGATAAATATATTTATAATTTGTCATCATATTTATCAAAGTTGTAATTGGTGAAAAATTGATAAAGGCAATTGAAGATAAAGATAAGATAATGCTGGTGCTTGTGCTAAATTGCACAAAGTTGACCTGTGACTTTGAGTACTACGGCTAAAGAAGAGTCACGCCAAAACAAAACAAAACAAAACGTATATATCCTTATTATTAGGTCAGAATAACGTTGTGTTGAATATATTGTCCATTGCATCCACTTTGAATTCTTTAACCTATATATTATTGCCTATTCTTGTTTTGGTCCTTAATATATATTCATCATGTAAAAATGGTTTGATTAATTGTATTGTGAAACTACTCCAAAATTAATAGGGAATATTATTGGCTTTTCACTTTTATGTTCAAGGCCTTTGCACAACATGAATTGTGTGCCAGTTCTTAACAACAGTAGTTCCTAAATATTAGTGCTAAGGACAGAAACTTTGCAGCACCTGAAGTATATGAAATAACATAGCATTCATTCCCTTTGCAGCAGAAGGATTTTGTCAATGAATCACACTAACAGAAAACCAGGTATATAACTACTATACAATTAAAGGCAATATACTTCATGCAGAAAAATATGACTCAGAAAGATTAAAAAAAAAAAACGAGAATAGCTTGTAAGCACTACACCATTTACAACTATGCATCATCCATTAAGATGATGATAACCAATCTCTAGTCTCTACCATCTTTCTCTTGCAAATCTCTAAGAAAATCAAAACGAAAACAAAGAGCCTTGTTTGGCTGTTCAATCATACAGACCCTCTAGCTCCCAAATGTCAACAAGAAAGTCAACCATTTCCTGCCATGTATAATGTAATTCATTATTAGTTGAAGGGAATGTACTGTCTACTTCCCATAAGCAAGAATATGAAATATGAAGAACCAAGCAAGTTGGCATAATAGAACTTACATCTAGAGGAATTCGTTGGGGGAAAGGCTTGTTGGTTCCAAGGAGACTCTCATAGGTTGCATTCCAACTGTGAAACATGCATGGACTTTAGAATTAGATCCTGATGATAAACCATACTAAAAGATCTAAGGAAGTAACTTTAATTTGAATGCTATAGCTAATTTAGCCTGGGGACAAATCCAAACTCTTCCTCTTCTTGAATTGATCAACTTTCCTACTTGAATTGAGGATGCTCTTGCAGCTTATTCTTAGTGCATCTTTTACATATAGCAAGAGATTCTTATTGTGCTGACGAACAAAATTCGGACCTTCTAGTATTTACCTTATTCTGGGTTGTCAACAAAATTCTTAATGCAAAAATCATGCAATGTTGTTGTCAACATATATATATATAGATGGGTGCTTCTTATGAATTTACCTTATTCTGGGTTCTCTAACTTGAGTCTGTCTCTGACGCGTATTATTTCCAACCCATTGTTGCCTTATCTGGTTCCAGAGAACAAGACCTGCATCCATCAAACTTGATGTGTAATCAAAACAACCAGTTTCCTAGAAATGCAATAGAAGAAAATACAATAAGGAAATTCCTATAAAATGAAAGCCAAACCTGAAAATTGAAAATTAGTTTTAGACTTCTATAGTGCTATCCCATAAGTAGGAATTACATTTAAAGTAACTAAAGTGACAACAAGATGAAAGAAACTATAGTTTATTAGAGGAAACTGTAATGCAAAACCACCATTAAAAGGGTGGCATTTGAGCTTTTTCAAGGAAGTTGTATTGTGACTGTTTCTTGAAGGAAGGTCAAGGGGCTTTTAATCTGAAAATTTCATGGAAATATTAAACTTGACGCCTCGCAGAATGGATATAAATCCAACACACCCGATTATCAATTTGCGCTAGACTACTTCCAAAGCAGAGATCATGACTACCAAGATGATACACAATTACAAGCACCCTTTGATGAAGTATGAGACTAAAAGGTGAGCCAACAGATAATAGATTAACAGACATGTAACAGAAAATGTACCGTGATTGACGAATTCAGGAGGATCATCAGTTTGAATGCCAGCACTACTTTGTGGATCAGAAGGATGGTTTGGAATGCCAATTGATGAGACACTTCTGGACAGAGCTGCACATTGATCGATTTCAAAAGCACTGCTGGTCCAGAAATCCTCTGATCTGTTGTCTTTTGCTACTGCTTGGCCTTGAGTTCTTAGTCCTACTGATGCCTCGTCCATTGAAATAATTGCTGGAATTTTTGTGATGCATCCAAGACAACCTCTGTTCTGTTACAAAGAGGTTCAACCACAAGCGTGATTAACACCAATTATTAACTATATTGAGTCTACTAGCTTGGGTTAAAAGAAAAGGATGTTGATGATTAGAAATTGCTGGTAACAATTAGTCAATTACAACCTGGCATGCTTGGATCTAAACAGCATATGTTTACCTTAATTTATAGGCAAAGTAAAAAAGATAAATGTAATACCCCACTTTCAGGGTATGTTGAGTAGTTAATTATATTGAAATTCTATGATAATGTTGGAGACTTTCTAAGGTTATGTAGCATGCTGAACAAATCTTCAAGGTGTTCATTAACATCAAACCAGTAAACTCATTTTTCAGATTTCAGCTAATTTGTTTGTAACCTATCGACAAAAGCTATTTCTAGCAAATATAAATAAAATAAAAAACACTATCCTCTAGCATTTTCATGTTAAGTAGCATTGATGAACTGAAAAGCAAAATATGGAAAACAATCAAAACATAAGTAACACCTGCTATAGACTGGAATCTACACATTGATACCATTATATTGATCACCAATGTAGAATCAATAAGGTGGTAGTAAAGCTGAAGAGACCAGAATTAAAAAACCAGATTCACAATCAAACCCTTGAGAGATGCCCAAAAAAACCTTTTGTCTTTTTTTTTTTCCCTATAAAAATGCACAGAAGGTGCCTGAAATTTTTGTAACAAAAACTTTCCTGAAACTAAATTTGCTATGAAATATTTCCTTCTTACACTGAAAAACCCCTTGAATTTGGGCTCTAACTTTTCCACGGCAGAAAGCACCAGAACTCGAAAGCAAGCACCACAAAAGAGTAAAAATGAACAGCAGTGTCTCATCCCAGAGCACCTTCCCAACCGAGTTAACAGGCAACACCTAGAATACATAGCTCCTATGAAACTTTGAAACCCTATAGGAGAAGCAAAATTCCATGTATCTTTAATTCTTGATCTTATTACTAGTTTCTGAGGAATCCAAGATAAGAATGACAAAGAATAAAGCCCCATCATTCCTTCAGGTTACCATGTTCACCAGATCTCATTCTTGCTCAGAAAGCAATCAAGTACAAGCAAAGATTCCTAAACATGATTTTTGAAAAAGCATTACAAACTACAGAGAATGTCCTCAACTTTCCCTGAGATCCCAGAAGAGGCAAAAGCAATATAAAAATATGAAATTTTTACTACCCAGAAAAATTCTAAACTACCAAAATCCGCATACAACTAGCTATATGCTCTCCTCTGAGGTAAGTCTAAGTGATTTTGGGTCTCACATAACACAATTTCTCACTCGGTTTTAGAGAATGACCCAACAGGCCAAACCCACTTGGGAATCTGAGCATACTAAAATTACAGGGGAAAAAAATGTCATTTTTGGTTTAATAAATTTGGATATAAGAAAATTCAATCCTTTTTTTCTCTGTCAGAAAAAAACAAAGGGAACAGAGGACTCACCCCATATAAGCGAAAATCTGACAGAGCCAAGATGGAACATATCTACAGATTTGCATCTACAAAATCCAAAAGCAGAGAGATCTGTCACCTGAGATTCTAAAACCAGGAAGGAGAAAGCTCAATACCCTGCATGCAAAATTCAACAACAAAGAAAAAAGTAAAGAGACTCTCAGAATTTAACAAAGGAAAAGGAAAAAGGGCACAAAAAGCGAGGTAACATTCTCGATAAAGGTGTTGGTACAGAACCAAGTCACCAACTATGGTTCAGTAATGAAACCTCAAATTGTACCTGTTTGGTCACAGAGAAATTTTTTTTAAAAAAAAAACTGTCTCTCACATCTCACTTGCCTTCAATTCAACACAACCACGTGGAGAAACATGAAAAGGGAGAGAAATAAACCTGAAAAATGACATGCTTGACAAAACAATTTCATCATATGCGTCCCTAAAACCTTAAAAATGTTCGGCCTTTGGTTTGTTTTTGTTATTTTCTAACCAAAGGGTATGCGCCCTCTGTTTTTCAGGCGCTAAGATAAGATCAATATATCAATATTGGAAATTAAAGTTGGGTTGGTTAATGGGTACCCCAAATGCTTTTTTTATTATTTTTTCATTGCTATTTACTTTTTCATTCCATTCTCATTTTCTGTTTTTGTCTTCCTTTTTCTTTTCTCAAAAAGTACATTCATTGTCATTTTCATGAAATATTGCTGCAGCACACTTTTTCTGAAGGACTTATCTCTTGCTGAATAGACAGAGAACTACTTGATTAGGATATATCATCAACTTGGAAAATGATAAAATAACCCTTCCTAATTACTACTTATTGGTCAAAATAGTTATATTATTGAACTAGAAATTAAACTTGAGCTTCTGGTTGTAAAACATTGTCAAACATTGTTACTTAAACACAGGACATTACATTCATTAATGATTAAAACAGTGACTGTATATATGAACACACAACAATTTGTATCAATCATGTTACCAACAAGTAATTACACATGGTTTAATTTTTTAAATATGATATGATTAGGTGGTGAGAATTGGTGGAAGATAATCTGATTTGGAACCCAGAACCCTAGCCTTGGTGTCAGGAAAATGTTCAAACCCTGCAAGTGTTGTTATGGCTCCATTGTTTGTCACCTCAATGGGGTAACGCATGAGGTGGTGAAATGGTCTTCTTTCATCAAATGTTTCCTGTGAGTATATATCCCAGTTTGTGTCAGCAAGGTTGTTCACAAGCTTGATGCATTCTACACTTTCTGGATTGTTGAGGATGTTTGTGTCATTAGGATCTCCCATGTGTTCATACCATAATGCTCTTCTGAATCCATATATCTGACCTCTTGGTGGCCCATTGGATGATATGTGGCTTGGTTGGAATGCCCCCATTGCAATCTCACTGTCCCTTGCACCATCCATTGATCTCTGGTTTATGTTGGCAGAGCCAATGATTATGTATTCATCATCCACTTCAGCAAGGAAGAGTCACCAGAATTAGTTACTTGTTGATCAAATTTGAAAGGAATGCAATTGGAAAAGAGGACTATTATATTATTTGCACAAAAATGTGACTACAGAAGACAATGAACACATTAATAATGAAATCATCTAGAGTCCTTACCTATCATCATCTTGGCATGAACATAGATCATGAATCTCCTGGACTTTTGTGCTCTACTATAATCACTATTAGGCTCAGGTAGCTCAGTAGGAGTATATTCTTCACCTTTCTTACCCTCACGGTTTCCAAGGCAGAAAAATGTCAAGTAGTCCCTAGGGTGTGCTCTAATTCCCTTTCTCCTAATGGCTTCAGCAATATCAGAATACATCATCTCCATTGTCCTCCTCTGCCAGTCTAGAATTGCTTGAACTGAACCACTCTCAGGAACACCTTCTGGCCACATTGGTATTACAATGTATACAGAGAATCTCTCCCCTGCTTCAATCTTGCTAACAATCTTCAATGATAGCTCCTTTGGTATAAGATGCAAGGCATTGATATCCTCAACTTTTATATCAGATGAATTCCAACCATATGAACTCCCCAAGAAGTACTGATTTTCAATGTAGATGAAATTCTTGGCGCGCCTTATTGCATTTATGTATGCATCCTGAATGCTCCTATCAATGATGTTATCTTTGCCACTTACAAGGCCAAATTCAGAAGCTTCTTGAGGGTCTGGTGGGAAGCCAGTAACAGCACCACCATCAATGGACCTGAAAACTTGAACATTCCAAGCCTCATTGTCATTTGTAGCTGCTGAAGTAGATTTAGGGACAAGAATCTCATTAAGCCAGTTAGAACTGAGAAGAAGAATCTGCTTCCCAACTTGCTTATCCCACCTTTGCTCAAAATTGCACATCACATCCCATGCAACTGGTCCTTCTAGCTTGCAATGAATATCATGCCATGGTTCTCTTGGACCGCCTTTCTTAATAGAAGCTCCTGGGAAATTCGGCTGATGAAAATCATCATGGTGGACAGAATTCAGAGTTGAGAACAAAGGATGTTCTTGAGTATCATATCTTCCATCACACAGATCAATTCCACCTACAAAACTCACCACAGTTCTCTTCTGGTTCTGCCACTGTCCAGGAACTTGGCTGTCAAGAATTACACTCTTTTGGTGATGAGTGAACATTGTTGAAATCTCAAAGCCTTGAACAATGCTTCTTCCATCATCAGGATTCCTTGGACACAGAACACAATGCACATTCGTGTTCCGAAAGTACTGTTCTGTTTCTTGATCATGTGTTGCCATCAGTCCATCTTTCTTCAGGTCTGGAACAGAGGTTCTGTCATCCCAAACAAGCATGAGAACCTTGACACCTTCACCTGCTTTCTTCTTGAGAAGCTCCCCAAGGGTGATACTTGCCTTCCTTTGGTCCCTAACCAATGTTATCTCAGTGTACACAGACCAACCAGTTATGTAAATAAAGTACTTAGCATCCAAAATGGCATTGTAGATATCCTCCCAGCATTTTTTAGGCTCATAGTATTTTCTTCCTGATAATTGGATCCGTGGCAAGTAACCATCTGCAACATGTGCATCTTGGTACAAAGTAACTTTGCAGTTAGACTTTTGATTGAAGAAGGTGTTGGGAACTCCTTGGAACTGTGGAAGCCTTATTCCATTAGACCAGTTTATGTCATTCCTAACATCAAAGAATTGCATTCTAACATGGATTTTAGAGTCACCTGTATTAAAAGAACAAATGAACGAATAACTGAATTGTATAGATAATCTTAACCTAAGACATGAATACTTCAAAATAATTGATATACTCGTTATCATATACGCAGTGTATCAGATAATTTACCAATACTTTAAGATACTCTAAGGTGTATTTTACATGTTTTAAATTTGATTTACCTTTAATCTCTGTATCATACTCATGTCGTATCAGATACTTGTATCAGTGTTCGTGCATTTAACTTATAGAACATATATATGCATGTTATGTTAACACAAAATAACTGAATGTTCAAGTATAACAATATTTATATAGGTGTGTGATAACCTGGTAGAGGATGATGGTTCTCATCTAGTATCTGGGCCCATGTATCAACAATGTTACCATTTAGGACTTGGTCATTAACAGGGACATAAGCTCTTCCAATTAGAGTTGCTCCAACAGGGTTGTCTTGTTTGACAGTGAAGATAATGTGAGAGATCAAGTGTGCACAGTAAATTTTAAAGCTCTCATTCCACTTTGGGTTGGAGGGTTGATCATCTACCATTCTTGTTCTCCCAACCCTTGCTTTGTCTAAATCAACTGTTGCATACAGACCCAATGGAATAATCTGCATAATGTTTTTGCATGTTGAGAATCAGAACTGAGAAGGAAATTTTCATACATATATATATATATGATGAAAATAAAGTTAGTTGCTTACAATACAAGGAACTTAACTTGTCAATAGGGAATTGTCAAATAGCATGATGAAAAAGAAATAACATGTCATCAATATTAATCGTTCTTCTGTCCACTAATAACTGTCATTTTTACGAAAATTGTTCATCCAAAAACTATTGTATAACACAATATATTAATTTTTGAATTAATCAAATTTATCAAGGTGACATTACCTCGGGTTGCCATTGGCACAGCAAAAAATTCTTGATTTGGGAAAGAAATTTCTTCGGGCTTGTGCTTGTTCCCTTGGCTCCAAAATTTGGAAGCTTAAAAACCACATAATAAGAAGAATTCATCACATCAATTATTTACTAGAGAATGGAAATCAAATTGTGCTGTTCAAATTTTAGACATGTAGAAGCACATGATGTGTCTATTTACAAAAACTTTCTAGGTTCATGATATGACTCAGAACCATGTCTTAATTCATGAATGGGACTTAAGTATATATACATATATATTCACTAGGAACATATAACTCCTCTCTGCATTTTTTAGTTAGGAACATGCAAAAAGTGCATAGTGATCAAATATTAGAACACTATATATAGACACGAGTTTATGGATGAATTCACCTTCTTGCTGAAGAGATTGAAATTGCGGCGAAATTGCAGCGTGTTGATCTCATATATAGTCACATGGAGCCTCCCATGCAGCAAATGAGACATGTTATTGGTATGCTTTATGTTAGTTTCTTCCTCTTGATATTGAGTGCTGTTACATAAGAGTTAAAAGACTATGATGGAACAAGTAGAATCAATGACACGTGATATTGCAGAAAGGAAATTAAATTTTTCATGCAGTGGTGAAAGTGCTTACATGGAAATGGAATTAGGCTAATGCAGGGAAGATGTTGATGCAGGTAATTATACTTGGTTTGAATAGGAGCATATATCTATGTTTGGAGAAAAAGAGAGAGAATCTGATACATGTTTTATGTCTTAATTCTCAAGTAAGAGATGTATATGTGGAAAGGCTCAAGTTGGAATGAGTTCCCCCCTTAGCTTTCAAGGAAGGGTCTCTATGGGGCCCTAAGACAACACCTCTAGAGTGGACTTCTTATCTATATTCTCATTTTAGATGAAGTCAAAACTCAATACAATGTGATGATTATTTGTTTTAACTTTGATGGTAAAAACTTTAAAGAAAGATTGAAAATATTCTTATTTTTTTCACCCTAGTTGTAATGATAGTGTTGTTGCTTGATCTTGGATTTAAATTCTGAAAATAATATCTCTGAAAATCGGGAGTAAGACTATGTCCATTTATCCTTCTTAGACCTCACCTGGTGGAGGCACGTGCACTCGAACGTCTTTTTTTATTGTAATAATCATTGTTTTTCTTAACTCCTTCATGTACTCTCTAAAAGTATACCATCAACATTTTCTGTCATATTAATGTAGTTTTGGGAATTAAGAATGAGGAAATTAGTTAGGACTTAGGAGCATATGATAAGAGAGTTCATAATCTTTTTCTTTACAATAATTCAGTTTCTGGGATTTTCAGACAAATTTGTTCAAATAAATTGAAGTACATTCTATTGTTAAGATAGCAGTAGTTGTTTTGGTCTCCAAGTCCAAGGTTTAACTCTTACCTTCTTAGTTACCCTTAAACTTAACTCTTATTAATTTGTTGTGTAGGAGTGACTTGTATATAAACACAAAATATCATTATTGGAACACAACATAATGCTGAAAAAATGGAGTTCATTATCATTATATTTACATGTACAATAGAACACAATATCAAGCTAATATATGTATACACTGTGTGATCCTAAGCATTGTACTAACTTAGCTATGTGGTGAGAATTGGAGGAAGGTACTCAGATTTTGTGCCAAGAATAGGAGCCTTGGTATCAGGAAAACATTCAAAGCCTGGCAATGCTGTTATAGTTCCATCAATGGCTACTTCAACAGGGTACCTCAAGAGGTGATAGAATGGTGTGTCTTCATCAATCGTGTCCTTCGAGTAAGCCTCCCAGTTGATCTCGGCGTGGCGGTTCACAAAGTGGACACACTCCAGGCTCTCCGGCTCGTCGAAGGCCTCATCAAGAGGGTCACCAAGATGCTCATCCCATAATGCTCTCCTGAAGCCATAAATTTGACCTCTTGGCCTTATCACACGTGATGACAGATAGTGTGGTTGGAATGCTCCCATTGCTATCTCTGTGTCCCTTCCACCATCCATTGATCTCTGGTTTATGTTTGCAGAACCTATGATTATGTATTCATCATCCACTGCAGCAACCAAAAACCAATCCATTAATATTAATTGTTCTTTATCAGTTAATGATAACTGCATCCATCTCACTTTTTTATACATATGTACACTTAGATTTTGATCATTAATAAACTTAAATCTTAACCATTCATCTATAGTTAGTTATAGTAACCAAATCAATAGCAGCATATTTATAATAAAATGTTAAATTTGTATCCATACACAAAGTTCTATATCACATTATATACTCACAACTTGCATGCAATGAAACATTTAGTTAAGAACATATAAATATATCAGTTACAAGAGAGTGATTGATTTGTTAGTTGTTACCTATCATCATCTTGGAATGAACATAGATCATGAACCTCCTAGACTTCTGTGCTTTACTATAGTTACTGTCAGGCTCAGGTTCCTCTGGAGGAGCATACTCTCCTTTCATCTTAGGCTCCCTCTTGCCAAGGCAGAAAAAGTTCAAATAGTCTCTAGGGTGAGCTACAATTCCCTTCTTCTGTATGGCCTCAGCAATGTCAGAATACATCATTTCCATTGTCCTCCTTTGCCAATCCAATATTGCCTGAACTGAAGCACTTTCAGGCACACCTTCTGGCCACATTGGTATCACCACATACACTGCAAACCTTTGTCCTGCTTCAATCTTGTTAACAATCTTCAGTGACAGCTCCTTTGGTATAAGATGCAAAGCACCAATGTCCTCAACTTTTATATCAGATCCTTTCCAACCATATGAACTCCCTATGAAGTACTGATTCTCAATGTATATGAAATTCTTAGCCCTCCTAATTGCATGTATATAAGCATCCTGAATGCTTCTATCAATGATGTTGTCTTTGCCACTAACAAGGCCTAGTTCCGCGGCTTCATTCGGGTTTTGAGGGAATCCATTAACAGCACCACCATCAATTGATCTAAACAACTGAACATTCCATGTCTCCTTATCTTCTTCTTCTTCTGATTTATTTGCCTCACTCGGATGTACCAGAAATTGATCAAGCTGATCAAGTGTGAACAGGAATTGCTTTCCAACTTGCTTCTCCCACCTCTGCTCAAAATTGTACAAAACATCCCATGCAACTGGTCCTTCTAGCTTGCAATGAATATCATGCCAAGGCTCTCTTGGACCGCCTTTCAAAACCGATGCTCCCGGGAAATTCAGCTGATGAAAATCATCATGGTGGACAGTGTTCAATGTTGAAAACAAAGGATGCTCCTGTGTATCATACCTCCCATCACAGAGATCAATCCCACCAATGAAGCTTATGATCCTTCTCTTGTGATGAGACCCTTCACCAGAAACACTACTGCTATCAACAATCACACTCTTCTGGTGATGAGTGAACATTGTTGAGATCTGAAAGCCTTGAACAATGCTCCTTCCATTATCCGGGTTCCGCGGACACAGAACACAATGCACATTAGTGTTCCTAAAGTAGTGTTCTGTTTCTTGATCATGAGTTCCCATCAAGCCATCTTTCTTCAAATCAGGACCAGAAGTTCTATCATCCCAAACAAGAATCAGAACTCTAACACCTTCATCTGCTTTCTTCTTGAGAAGCTCACCAAGTGTCCAACTTGGCCTATTCTTCTCCCTAACCAATCTTATCTCAGTATAAACAGACCAACCAGCTATGTAAATCAAGAACTTAGCATCCAACATTGCATTGTAAATATCCTCCCAGCATCTCCCAGGCTCATAGTGCTTCCCATCAGAAAGTGGAATCCAAGGCCTCCCAAGAGATCCATGAGGCACATAAGGGACATGAGCATCTTGGTACAAGGTGACAGAACAACCTTGTCTCTGGTTGAAGAATGTTCTAGGAACACCATCAAATGGCATGACTATTCCATCAAATGGCATTGACCTTGTCCCCTGATAGTACCATTCAGTGACACTAGTGTATTGAACACTGACACAGATTCTAGAACCACCTGGAACTGGATGATGATCCTCATCTAAGATCTCTACCCATCTTTTAACAATGGGGCCTTTCTTGACTTGGTCAGAGGGAATGTAAGCTCTTCCAATTAGAGTTGCACCAATTGGGTTTCCATCTTTGACGGTGAACACAATGTATGAGATGTTGTGAGCACAGAATATTTCAAAACTCTCATTCCATTTTGGGTTTGAGGGTTGGTTTCCTATCATTCTTGTCCTTCCAACCCTTGCCTTGTCTAGATCAATTGTTGCATATAGCCTCCTACCTACAATCTTCATCAAGATTTACACATGTGAATGCAAATGCAAAGTTTGAAAATGATGGAGTTTTCTCCGATCATCACCAACTAAATATATACATACATTGGTATGAAAGGCATAAAAAACCTCCTTTCAAACCATTAAGCATTGTTGATGATTCTAATATATAGATTATGCAGTAATAATGCATTAATAATCCTCAATTATTCTATAAATAATGTTATCTGTACGAAAAAAATCTCAACTTAAGTGTTAGATGAGATGAGACGTGAGACCTCATTTAAATAGGACTCAGATTTCATCTAACGGTTGATATAATCGTTGAAGACTGATATACTTTTTTTGTGATTAGAACAAAAATAATGTGAATAGTAAAATTGGTGCAAAGATATATATATATATATATACCTCAGGCCTGCATAGTAGACATCCTTTGACTTGAGCTAGGAATCTCTTCCCCTTGTGAGTTGTGCCCTTTAATTTGTTCCAGATTTATTTGATAAACAAGAAATTTAAGCGAAATAGATAGACAAGTTAATTAATTAATCAGAAGAGATTAATTAGTTAGTTACATACATTAGAGGAAAAGATTAATACTATGACAGTATATGATACGGATTTTTTTGTTTTTACGAATAGTAACCAACATTAATTACTTGCGCATTTAGAATTTTAATTTCAACCAAACATCATTAGTCATATATTATCCCACGTGATTGGTCCTCAATTTCATACATAATCATTTCGTAATAATTAGTACTCAATTAATAAGCAAGGCTCATTAGTACGTAGTTTTCTATTGAAAAGGAGGGTAATGCAATACAGCATTTGCGAATTGACAAATAGAAGCAGTAGTATATATATATATATGTCTAACAAGTTCCGACATAATACTGTGATTAGTCAACAAAAAGAGGCTTTAATTAATTGATCAACATATTATGTATGTGAAGATAATAATAATAAGGAGAAGTTCTTCAAAGTATTTTTCAAGGTGGAGAGGCTTCTAATCTATAGATTCTAGTTTTCAAAATGCATGGTGAAACTTGTATAACTATTGTGTTAAACTAATTAGTAGAAAATGAAATAATAATGAAAAAAAGACATATTTGGACATATAAAAAAAATGAATGATTATTAATAAAATTAGAGAGAGGGTTATTATATATTGAAGGTAGATATATGTACCTTGTTGCAGAAATGGAAATTGCATCCAGTTTGCAGCCTATCAGCTTCAAATATGGTTACGTTAAGCGTCCCGTGTAGCAGTGGCGGAGGCATTTTAATTAATTTGTTTGTTTCTTTCACTATTATATATGAATTAGTTATGATTTATCATATCAATACCCATATATATATATATAGAGGCCACAATTAAATAATGAATGAAATAGAAGGGCTTAATTCTAGATAGAGTTAATTAAAATAAAGACATATATATATATATATATATGGAAATAATAAAGGTTGCTGTAGAGATGATAATGATGTATATATATGGAGGAATAGAGAGAGAGAGAATCTAGGGACTAGTTTGGTTAAGAGAAGTGTATGTGTTGGGAGAACGTAACTAACATAACATAAACCAGAAGCGATTATATTCCCTCCTTGCCCTTGGCTGCCTGGCTGCCTTAGCTTGTATTGTAGGAAGCACCTTCTTATAAGTTGGGTTGCCCTGTAACCCAAGTTACCAACTTCATAACCATTTTTCTCTAATCAACCCCATGAAATAAATATATATACTTCTCTTTTAAAGGTTGTTCTTTTTACTTTTTTTATTTTATCCATTTTATTTATCTTTTTTATAATTTTAAAAAGTATTTATTTTTTCTGTTATACTCTTTTATATTTTTATCTATTTTAAGAAGAGAAAAATTATAATCAATGATAATGAGATATTTTTATTATTTTGTTTTAAAATTTAGATTTTCAATAGAATTATATAATTATCTTAATTCACGTGAATAATTAAAAAACATCTAAAATGGACGGAATGTAGTATATCTACTTGTATTTGTTGAAGAGAGAGAGTAACATTATATTGTTAATTAAACTTATCAATAATATTATACATATATTTAAAATTAGATATTTATAGGATATTTATCACATAATCATTAATACTATATTAAAATTAGAGTATAAATCATATTAAAATTTAACGATGATAAAATAGATATTGGCATGTGATATAAAAATTGAATACTTAAAATAACATTGGTGTAAACTTGTCCTACATATCGGGTTGGAATCTAGATTTAATTTGACAACTAGTGCCGGATATAATAATTTAGTGAATAATAAGGTGTATGCATAATTTTAAATTGTTGATTTATCACATATCTATAACTATAAGAATTTTACATGAATATTTATTTAGTTATCTATTATTCATTGTCCATATGCATGCATATTCAATGTTTTTCATCCATGTCTCTTGCGTCCTTATCAAATTATTATACTATTTCAACAACACCCTAAATGCCCATGGAAGACTTCGTATTGCTAGGGTACCAGGCCCTATAACTAATCATCACCATACAAATATTTTCAAATAAAAAATATTATCAAATTTTAAATAAACAATAGGATAAATTACATAGATCATTATTCTCGAACAATATTTGATAAAATTCATCCAATATCCTATTTACTTATAAAATTTGTTAAAGAAACTCATGTGTTAGTCTAATTATTATACTAATAATCTTCTTTCAAAATTATATCAATTCTATACTGAAAAATTACACTGATGACTTCCCACTTAAGGTAGCGTTGGTAGTTGTCCCAGGACACAAAAGACAGAGACTGAGAGGGACTAATTCTGTTTGATTTATGAGACAGAGACACAAATGGACAAAAATTTGTGTCCATTGACAGAAAAGACACAAAATTTGTGTCCACTCCAGAAGTAAAGGACTGAGATAGACTGGAATGAACGGGTCCTTTTAATGAAATTTTATGACCAATATATCCTCCATCACTTCATATAATTCACATTATGTATACCAAGGTCATTTTTACATATCTTTATATTATTTTCACTATTATCAAACACAATATAAAAATATTTTTTTGTGTCATGTCCACTGTTACCAAACATCATATAGAGACACAATCCCTTTGTGCCTCTGTCCATTTGTATCTCTGTCCATTTGTGTCTCTGTCTTCAATGACTTGGGACAGCTACCAAACGCTACCTAATATATCCAAATAATTAAAGGGGAGGGGGAGTAAACCTTTCGAACTTCATCAAACCATACGAGAATTAAGTATAATTTAGTCTAATAAAAAAAGTTAGAAAATATTTGAGATAAGAGAAAATAAAAAAGGGGTGGAAATGCATGGATGTAGATCAGAGTACATGGAATAAAGTCTAAAATTAGGCCCAGCAATAAATTGGAGGAGCAGGAGATGGATCGAGTAGTGAGGAGACATCTGGTTGTCCTAGCATAGTAAGTGAATTGTCAACCGTTATCAACAACCCTTCACTACCAACCTTATTATGATGCCACCAACGCCATCAAAATAATAATAAATTTATATATATATAATTGAAGATTATTACTTACACCATTATTCATTAAGTCAATTGATTTATATAATGTCGTCCAATGCATTTCATACAGTCTCACAATTTGTTGTTATGTCCATAAATGGTTTCGCTTTGCCTTAAGCCACACAAGTAAGAGAGGATTAAAAAGAAAAATACGAAAGCTAGTTAGTATTATTTAATTAAGTAGGTAATTACACATCCATGCATCATTTTTATCAATAATTAGTGCCGGTATATATATATATAAAATTAATTTTGATTCATCGACAGTGTATAATATTTTATACTGTTATCAAATCAAAACTCTTTATTTTTATGACTTTTAAGGTAGTGAAAGAAAGAAAACATTATCATGTTTGACATGTCGACACATGATTATAAAGTCTATAATCTTTATTTTATAATATAACAAAAAAAATGTGAAATCTCAAATTTTAAACTATATAGCCTTCAATTTCTAGTATATGCGAAAAATTCATGTGATTCAGTATTTTAAAGGCTATAGTCTTTATTGTACAATACAATCGTAAAAATTGTGAAACTCACATTTTAAAGTATATAGCCTTCAATTTCTACTAAATGTAAAAAAATAATGTAACTCAATACTTTAAAGAATATAGGCTTTATTTTACAATAAAACCAAAAAAATAGTGAAATATCATATTTTATAGTATATAGTCTTCAATTTCTGCTGAATGTAAAAAATTCATTTAATTCAATATTATAAAGCCTATAGTCTTTATTTTATAATATAACTAAAAAAATTGTGAAATCTCAAATTTTAAACTATATAATCTTCAATTTCCAGTATATGTGAAATATTCATGTGATTCAATATTTTAAAGGCTATAGTCTTTATTTTACTATACAACTATAAAAATTGTGAAATCTCACATTTTAAAGTATATAGCCTTCAATTTCTACTAAATATAAAAAAAATCATGTAACTCAATTTTTTAAAGGCTATAGGCATTAATTTATAATACAACCAAATAAATTATGAAATATCACATTTTAAAGTATATAGCCTTCAATTTCTACAAAATATGAAAAATACATAAGATTCAACATTTGAAAGGCTATAGTCTTTATTTTATAATATAACTATAAAAATTATGAAATCTTACATTTTACAGTATATAATTAACCTTCAAATTCTCTTAAATGTAAACAAAATCATGTAAATCAATATTATAAAGTCCATAATCTTTATTTTACAATAAAATCAAAAAAATAGTGAAATATCATATTTTATAGTATATAGTCTTCAATTTCTACTAAATGTAAAAAAATCATGTAACTCAATATTTTAAAGGCTATAGGCTTTATTTTATAATACAACCATAAAAATTGTGAAATCTCACATTTTAAAGTATATAGCCTTCAATTTCTACTAAATATAAAAAAAAAATCATGTAACTCAATATTTTAAAGAATATAGACTTTATTTTATAATACAACCAAATAATAAATTATGAAATCTCACATTTTAAAGTATATAGTATTCAATTTCTACTAATAAATGTAAAAAAATCATATATATGTAACTCAATATTTTAAAGGATATAGACTTTATTTTATAATACAACCAAATAAATTATGAAATTTCAAATTTTAAAGTATATAGCCTTCAATTTCTACAAAATGTGAAAAATTCATCATGTGATTCAATATTTTAAAGGCTATAGCCTTTATTTTATAATATAATAAAAAAAAATTGTGAAATCTCAAATTTTAAACTATATAGCCTTCAGTTTCTAGTATATGTAAAAATTTAATGTGATTCAATATTTTAAATGATATAGTCTTTATTTTATAATACACCCATAAAAATTGTGAAATCTCATATTTTAAAGTTTATAGCCTTCAATTTCTACTAAATGTAAAAAAATCAAGTAACTCAATATTTTAAAGGCTATATAGGCTTTAATTTATAATACAGTCAAATAAATTATGAAATATCACATTTTAAAGTATATAGCCTTCAATTTATACAAAATGTTAAAAATTCATGTGATTCAATATTTTAAAGGCTATAGTCTTTATTTTATAATATAACTATAAAAATTATAAAATATTACATTTTAGAGTATATAATTAACCTTAAAATTCTCTTAAATGTAAAAAATTCATGTAAATCAATATTAAAAAATTCATAGTTTTTATTTTATTATAAAACTAAAAAAATAGTAAAATCTCATATTTTATAGTATATAATCTTCAATTACGAGGAAGCAACATAAATTTCTTTAATATTCTATAATATTTTAATGATATTAACTAAACAAGTCATGTATCATATTCATATTAACTTAATTTAATAACATAAATATGTAATTGAGTTTTTGATTGATCTCTTGGTCGATATTATGTATTTAGGATTCACGTGATATACATAATTAAGAAAGAACTTGTTGTATCGTTTTCACAGAACTTCACAACTTAAAGGTGCATGGAAGGAGGGAAAAGCAACCAGTAAGATTATTGATGGTTCTCCATCCTCATAAGTTGAGAGCTCAATCAATCAAAGTACTCTTCAATTCTCTCTTTAATTTATTAATTACTACTTTTCCGTATATATATATTTATTGTCAAAGAACTTACTTACTTACAAGTACATGTGGATGCAATTCTATTTTCAATTTTGGAGCACAGCTTATTATTATATATTTTTTTCTTTTTCTTTTAAAGAATTATAGATATATAGGTGTCATAGTGGACCTCCTTTAATATGATTTTGAGTTCGATTTATTTGTATCATATACTATGATTGAGTTTTTTTATGTAAAAAAAATTGAATGTTAAATCTTATTCTCTAAAAGGAAAAATCTCTAATCACTTAATTAGCTAGATCTCCATTATTAAAACCAAAACCACATTATTTGATTTTATACTATGACTAATGGTTGCAAGTTTGATCTTCATCTTGAGGATGAAATTACTTTAAAACTCATCCCCGTCAAAAAAGATATCCTAATAAATTGTCTAAATGGCGGATAAATAGAAAAATAATGTATATGAAATGTTATAATTGTATTTAGCTAAATAAGTATATGGAGCGTGAGTGGTGGTAAATTATTATTTTATATATGTGGGCAGGAGGAGGCCTACCTGCTGGGTCATTAATTTGGAGTTAGTTAAGGAGCAGTGGATGATTTTATTTATTTGAAAAATACTAAGTGAATAATAGAAAATTTGTCAAATCAGTCAATAGTTTTATTTAATAATTTTTTATAAGAAAAAACCTTTTTTTAGGAGTTAATTTTTAGTGAATTACGTGATTATAATCTAAAATTTTTATATGAACTGATTTTTTATTGTACAAGCAAGTCTCTATTTATTTAATGTATAAAATTAAGGAAGGGGCGTGCAGGTGAAACTTTTATTGCATGTGGCACTGTTTCAATCCCCACTTTCCGACCAATCCACCGACAACCTCATATAAATTTCCCTCCCTCGTCTTAAGTAGCTAGCTAAGTCAGTAGTCTCAGAACTCAGCTAAGCTAGGAGTAGCAACAACTTAACTTAGCATATATTGCACATTATTACATATAATATAATAATATTGTACAGCCTTTGATATGATCATCTATCTATCTCCATTCTCCGGCCAGGCCAGCCACCTGTACTTATTACTAGTTTGGTTCTCTTTCTGATCTCTGCAACTTCATTATTCCTACCTCCCTACCCTTTTTCATTTTGTCTCTCTCTCTTAGTTTAATCAATCAAGGCAGGCAGGCAACATGGTACAAGCAAGGAAGTTCAGAGGAGTTAGGCAGCGGCAGTGGGGCTCCTGGGTGTCAGAGATTCGGCACCCTTTACTGTACTAATCACTTCACCCTTCTATTCTATTCTATTCTATTCTATTCTTCATCATATATTATATTATATTATATAATAATGCTGTACTGTATGTGTAGGAAGAGAAGGGTGTGGCTAGGGACATTTGAGACAGCTGAGGCAGCAGCCAGAGCATATGACCAAGCAGCCATTCTCATGAATGGCCAAAATGCCAAAACCAATTTCACCTCCCTCTCTCCTCCTGACCACTCTTTCTTCTCCCCCAAGGCTCTCTCCGACCTTCTCAGTTCTAAGCTCAGGAAGTGCTGCAAGGACCCTTCTCCTTCCCTCACATGCCTCAGGCTTGATTCTGACAATTCCCACATTGGAGTCTGGCAGAAAGGAGCAGGCAGGCACTCTGACTCCAATTGGGTCATGAGGGTCCAGCTTGGGACGAAGAACAAACACAAACAACAGCCTCACTCCAATTTCTCCTCCTCCTCATCAGGGTCTTCTCCAATTGGGGCTAGTGGTGCTGATAATGATCTTCATCATGAAAATAATATTGGTGGATTGGAAGAAGAGAATAGAGTTGCCATGCAGATGATTGAGGAGCTTCTTAATTGGAACTATCCTTATGCTTCATCAACTACTACTGATAATATCAATCCCCTGCATCAGCAGCAGCAGGAAGATCAGAAAGGGAACCTTCCATGGCAGAGTTCTTGATAAAAACAGCATCCATCATAATATATATATAGCTAGCATGTCCATTTTCTGCTATCTTTGTCGTTTACTTTTGCTATATTCTGTAATATATCTATATATAAATATATATATATATATATAGTTATAGATTATGATGTCTAGTGCGGATGATAATGGCCTCTGATACTGTCATCTGATAGATACTTAATAGTTTAATATACACTGTATGTGTGATGTATTTTTGTTGTAAATTAAAGCATCAAATTAGAGTGCTATTTAATAACCTGTCAATTTTAATTGATTTGTTTTTTAATTAACAAGCAAGCTAAGCCTACCATCATACTCTATTGTCATGGTATAACAAGTAACATATACAAAAGTTTAAGGGTCAATTTTCATCAGTTGTACTCACTTGGTGATGTCTGATCCATAATCAATAATTGGTAAAAAAATATGCTAAACACTTACTTTCTCTTTCATTTTATTTATGGAATGTCATCACTACAAATTCTAAAGAATGATGATAATATAAAATGATGGTACAGTGCACGAGGCTCCCATCAGGTGGAGTCTGGGAAGAGTAGATATACACTGTGTTACCTCAGCTTTTCGAAAAGACTCTTTCTAAGATTCGAACTATCAACCTTACAGTTGCGGTCAAAGCTCACGCTCAAAGAATGATGATAATATATAGATCCAAATTTACGTGTGTCTGACACAAAGACAATATATTACTTATTAAGATCACCTGACAAATACTGAATTTCACTTTACCAATTCCAGTTTTCCTCTTTTCTGCTTATGGTATTTCCTAAAAGTTGAAGTACTTTTATGGGATTTCCCTGCCTCTTTTTACAAACTTGTATTACTTGAAAAATCTTATATCAGTGGTTGTTTAATAGGTGGGGCTTACAAATTAGCTTCTCTGGTAATGGCATTTATAAGCACTTGCCTCATAATATTAAGTGGTCACATTCAGTGGACCACAAACTTTTTGATATGTTGGGAACAACCTTCAAGATTCCTTCCTACTCTGAATAAATTTGCAATCTAAGAACTTGGTGTGACGTATAGCTTGTCGTATATAAGCTAGCTGAATCACTTTATGACAAAATTTAATTCAATATAGAGACTACTTCATATATACATGCACCATTAGCAAATGAGTAGAAGGGAAAATTTTGGCTAAACATTATATTGGGGGAAAAAAGTGGTATCACATTGCTTTCAATCATCTTTATAAGGAAACAAAAATATTAAGGGTAGGTTTCACACACTGCATAACCTGCGGGTTATGGCGGAACGGAATGAGGTAAGTTAATTCATGTAGCTTTGATTTTTATCCTAAAAATAAAACAACTTTAAATATCAAAAATACTATTTATACATTTACAATTTCGTATCATACACACATTCAATTCCTCATCATTAATTTATAGTGTAGCTTTCATATACACTTTCTAAATTTTTTTTATCTAATCTTGATAAATATGTTAAATATTTAACTTTGGATTCAGTATTACCCTTCAAATATTTTTTTGATGGGTTTCCCCTTAGATATCCGTCGAACAGTAGCTGACGACTAATCCCTAGTTTCTGCAGAGATCACATTTCGGTGGGTAGCGAGCTGATCACAAGGTTTTCTGCATATACACTGCCCCAAGGATCGAATTCGAGACATGATACTTAAGCAGTCCAAGTATCTATCACTTGTACTAACCTACGCGATTGTATTACCCTTCAAATATGGAGTAATGTTATTTATACATTCATTAATTCTAAATATCCAAACAATCTACTTATAAAATAGGTGATTTCCACAATTTTTATGACTTAGTTTTATCTTTTAGCTCGTTATCTCTCTCATTTCTTTTGACTTTTTGATGTATACATCGTCCCATTTTCCTTAAATATGTGGTGAGCATCTACCTCCATAGTAGGCAATAATTAAAGGAGAGAATAGAAGAAAATTCAACAATGGAGTATGAAGGATCGGATCACGTGCCACACCTCGATCCGTTTCTTCTGTAAAGTCTATGTGTGTGTGTGTGTGACAAACAGCAATTAATAGTGTTGATGAATGTTATATCAGAGTTTGATCAAATTAAAGCAACCAAAAAAGAATGGAAGGTACTGGTTTCGTAGCATGTGGCCCGCATTGAGGTTGAAGCAAGCAAAATGAGATGCCACGAAGTCTACAATACCATAAAGAAGCAGAAATTGACATAAAGATGGCAACATAATAATTATGACAATCAAGTAGCTGGACCATCATTAAATATTCCATGTATCAAGGAGCAAACTAGCGCATACTGTTCCCGTTACTATGACATCACATTATTTACAACTGATACTAAATGAACAATGTAAAATCAGCCCAATCAGCCATTATTTGGGCCAAAACTAAAGTCAAAATAGATCCATTGGCTGTATCGGCTGGTTTTTCATGGTCCACTTAGTATTATTGTTATTTATGGAGTAATGTTACATGTATATCATAAAATCAATCATCATCAGTCACCATATCTAATAGTCCAACATTTTAAAACTAGTAATCCAACTATTATTATTATATTAATCCAACACTTTTAGAAGTTTGATTACTAATTTCAAAAGGTTGAATTATTATACATGTTGGCCGATAATTGCTAATTTTGTGGTGTACACAAATCATTTCTCTTATTTATTTATTTAGTATTTTATTTATTAACATTGTTACATGTACAATAAAAAATAACAAATATATTATTCACAACACATGTTATGTATAATATGTATTATGTACATATTACATATTATATGTTATATATAATTTGTTGACTGTTTTAATTGATATTTTATTATGAAGTAAGACTTTTCCTTTATTTATTTATTCTTTTCCAATTTGGGGGGTTAAATTTTAATTCCAAAAAGAGTTATGTTGGATATCAATTAGAGAATGTATATGCGTCAATGGTGCCCATTTTGCACAGTAGAAATGATACATATCTTTTGCTTTGTATTCCTAATTAAGATTCAATCAACCCTTAATTTTTATGTGATTCGTATTTAAATATTCTCTGATTTATGTTTATTCAAAAAAATTATGTAATTTTCTATTAATCATTGTGAAATTCTCACTATTAATGATACGTGTATATATTAACATATATGGATGAAAAAGAAACTTATCTACAAATATAACTTTTGAAGAGAAAAATCGATTGGGAAAGTATTTGAGGTAGAGATATTATTGGTACAGTATGTTTAGGTCCTAGTTTAATAATTGTGGAAATTGATGATACAGGTCAGTTCAGTAATGTCTTACTCAATGTACTTTTGTGGGGAACCTAAAATTATTTCTCTCTAGTTCAGTTGGTGGCCGTACATAAATATGTTGGATGGAGGCCAATGAGAAATCAATTTTGTATTAAGTGTGAATAAATATTCTATCTATCTATGGATAAAACCTAAGTCTTATTTAAATAAAAGTCACAAATTTAATAATAAATAAACTATTTATCGATATATAAAAAAGTAATCTTTGTACGAATATTAGGACTCTTTCGTAATATTCCAAATTGAACTGTGATGTTTTGTTTACTAACATTGCATTGCAATACGTTTAATAAAAAATCAGTCAAATTAGTTAATGTATTATACATAATATATATAATATAATATGTATAATATAAATTATATTTTGTGCATGTTGTATATCACATGAGAGTAATATAACGTGTACACTATAAAATTAGCTATCATTTATAATAATCCAACTTTTTTAAAACTACTAATCTCAAACTTTTAAAAATGTTGAGTTAATGTATAATATTAAAAGTTGGATTAATGATTTTAAAATGTTAAATTATTATATATTTTGACTGATTTTGTGATGTACACAAATTGTTTCTCATCACATGATGTGCACAACATATATCACATGTTACAAAGAAAGATAATGTTATAATATGTTATATATATTATGCACACCAAATAATATACGATACGCTCAATATATGATATATATTATGCACAATATATGATATATATTATGCACAATATATGATATATATTATGTACAATATGTTAGTTGTTTTGACTAGTTTTTTTTTTACCTTTATCCACACCGTAGCTTGGAAGAGGAAGATTGAAAATTAATCATCAACTAATTAATCTGTTTTTTCAAAATTAACAAGAGGCTAATCAACAACTTTTTTTTTGTCTGTGGTGATAACTTGATCCTATGGATTAGGCCTTGTAGGGTGTGATATTTTTCAAGGAAGATTGACCCTGATCTGTATCAATAAATTGATTTAGTTGATTAATCTACTAATAGAGGATGAGGTCCCACTGCCACCAACTATTTACTGAGCCTTTATGTTTATAATTTGGATCCTTGATTATATCTGAGTTAAAATTATGATTTTTGAGACCCTTATTTCCACGAATTAATTACAAAATCTTTAAATACATGGTACTCAAAATAAATCTTGAAGTTTAAAGACTTTTTATTAGTTTGTACAAGTAAGAGTTTCAAAACCCAAGATTTATTCTTAAGTACCATAAAGTTGAGTTTGATTTCTTTCAATAAAAAGGATTATATAAAAAACAATTAATGAACAATTAAGAATTATGCAAGAGTTACTTTGAAAAGCTAAATACTTCAACCATGAAAAAACACTAAAAATAACCTTTTTAAAAGAGTGCATCAGCATTCAACATGGAATAGTTCTTAGTGTGTGTATTTGGGCAGATAAATTCTAGAAATTTAACAAGACACAAATCTAAAACAAAGTAAAACGATCAGATGAGCAAATTCGACTGAATCGGCCAAATAATTATCCTAGAGTCTTTCTTGGAACACAAGCAAGCATCAAACCCCATATTCTGCTAAGCCATCTAAGTGAATTTTGATTCAAAGTAGCAGCCTCTGTAAAATGCGAATAGCATTGCATGCATGGGGATTGAACTTGGAATCATATGTTTTTGCCTTTGCAATGAAATCACTTGCCAATAGGCCAGAACGCAGGTGGCAGAATGAACTGCTATTTTACACATTGAAACATGCAAGTTCCATAAAATTCTACTTTGTATCATTTACCTACCCTCATGCACAACAGAACTGGTAGAACACACAGCATATTATAAAATATAACTGACATTACAATCTGTCTCAAACGCAAAGGTAAATGCCGGCTTGTGAACACAAACAAGAAATAAGGGCAGTTACTGTCTCAAAAGGAAAGGTAAAACCCAGCTTGGGAAGACAAACAAGAAATAAGGGTAGTTACAAGCAAAGCAGAGCAATTAACTGAACACCAAAGGAAAACCCATTGATTAAGTACCATAAAACTCAAGTTCACTGTCGGATTTCAAAATGGCAGAGTGGTCTTGTTGCCAGCGTCAAGCAAAACCGAATTATAACCTTTCAGATAGGTACTTCGCCAGAGAATCAACCGGCTTAGTTGAATCAAGCTTTCCAGATCCTCGGCTCCTTATCTTTGTGCGAGCAAGGTAATCAACTGCAATCCAAGGAAAGCTCAGCATCACCATATTTTCCGAACTCCCTGGCTCTTGGTTCTCTGAGGACTTATACTGAATGTCAAGGGACTTCTGTACCCATTTAGGATGATACGTAACCTGATACCATGCCGAAGCTTTCTGCTCATACAATAAGTTCTTCTCTTCATCGCTTAATTCTCCTGCATCAGAATTCAATCTCTCGAAAGTTTGCCTGAATTCTTTTTTCAGGGAACTATATGAGTGCTTGAGCCTCTCCTTAAGCTCCCCTTGTTTCCTACTATTGTATTTGGGCATAGACCAGATCTGCCCAGTGACAATTTCTTCTTCTCTTTTCACTTTGTATTGACCTAGTAGCCCACTCAATTGGCCATCATAAGAGCACTTTTGTTGCCACGCATCAGCAATAAAATCAGCAGATCCCGGAACCTCAAGATCTGTATCATAAGGTATGTCGTCGGTCCCATGGTTCAAATCAGCTTCGTTAATATCTTCATCATAAGCATCTTTGATTCGCCTGTAAAGTCTACCCAGGATTTTCTTGGAATCATAAGACTGGTGTACCTCTTTCCCCATAAAATCAGGGTACAGTTTTGGTTTCAAATTATTGGGCATGGTGACAATCTTCCCAGTCTTTGGAAAATCAACAGCAGTGGCTGCTAATTCAGCCAGTTTTATGCAATTCTCATCCAATGCACCATACTTACTGCCATCAGCATGTACCACATGTGCATTGCATATTGCACCCAAATGCTCATTTACCATGTTTCTGACAAAAAAATCTATGATGTCCTGCAGGTGGAAGACAAAACAACTTTAAATTGCAGAGTCATTTTCATAACACAAACAGTCAACAAGAAAAATCAACCTCAATATTTGCTAGATCAAGATAAGTTAATGTGGTCGATGTATACAGAAAGTCAGAAACATGTGCAAAAGTGCAAGAAAACATGCAACATGAACCTCAAACTATTATTATATGCTTAGACATAGTTCCTAGCATACTCAATATTTTGTCTTATATCAGTAAGCAAATCTCCCAAAAATGAAATTTTACTACATTTGGTGAGTCCCCGTTTTGAATATATCACCTGAATATAATTATGCCAGGGTCCTATCAATAATTCACAAGAAGAAAGACAGTACTAGTTTGATATTACCCATGGACAGTAATACATGTAATAACTCTAGTTAATGATGGAACTTCATAGCTGACAGTTGAAAAACACATACCCGAGTAGTGACTTGACGAGTCTGCTGTTTGCTTTCTTGAGCATCATACTGCATAGGTGTCCAGCTCCTCTTACTAGGTGGAATGAGATTTTCATCCCATGTTACAAAATATAGATCTCCATCAAGATCACTTCCAGAAGCTTCATTTGGGTGAGGCCTTTCACCCTTCTGAGGGAAAACGAGACAATCGTATAAATGATGTAAACCAGGAGCATCAACTGCCTCCAGAACTCTTATGTCTCCTGGGTGAAGACATGGATTTTTGGCTATCACCACAAAACCCTTAACCACTTGTAAGTTCTTTGTCTCGGTAAATCTCGAGCCGTGCTTGGAAAAACAATTCTCGATGGAAGGATTTGACACTTGAATAAAGCACTGCCCATACTCAAGCACACCCGACTCATCCAATACACCCATCAACCACCGCCCGGATGACACAAAAATCCGAGATTTTTCCCTCAGCCCCCAAAGCTGTGCAGCACGTATGGAAGTTAACATCCCTTTAAGATGAGGTTCCTTTTGGGGAGTGAAACCACAACTTAACATGATGGCAGCTGCATTGCCATGCTCAGCACAGGATTTTGTGAGAACATCAAATGCCACATCTATGTCCACGAGCATTTGATTTAACCTTGAAATCATTGCCTCCTGCATTGTCCAAAATATTTCGTCAGATACATCCAATGCTGAAAGCAATACTATAATCTGCCTATTAAGAAAACCAGGCTGAAACCTGGTCCACTGACAAATCTCCAAGGTAGTATGGTTAGAAGTAAACTTCTCCATACTAGGCCTTAAAGAAAGTCGGCACCCATCCCCTTTATCAGGCCAAGAGGCTACAACCCCTTTAAAACCAGCATATCTAATCTGAAAGGCAGAGGGTACAATTTCCAATTTCAATTTTTCTGCTACTTCCATTGCCAGATCAGGAGTAATAATACCAATTCCATCAGAGAAAACAAAATTGTTCCTCTCAATATCTGGCAATGTGGAGTTAACCTCCTTTCCCGCAACTTCCACCGTTGCATAAGTAGATGAGAAGCATAGTCCCATCCTAGCAGCACATTTTGCAATGTTGCGCTGATTAAACTTTCCCATCCAATTTCTTATATCAGTACAACTCAATTTTCTTTCTTCAGCAAAAAACCAAGCAGAACGATCTCTAAGTTGATTGGATGAGAAGGCTAAAAATGAATACTTTCGACCACACAAGTGAAACCCCTCTTCTAGGATATGCTTCACCCTTCTATATATATTTGTCTTCTGTGGAAAGGAGTTTGATGTGATTTCCCTCACTATGGGAGCAACATAATAGTTAAGAGCATTCACATTGATTGTCTGCATGCCTTCATCCATAAACGTGACCCTCAAGAAACGATCTGAAAATTCTTTGTATTTTCTGAGAACACGGTTGGACAGTTCAACTTCTGGTGGTACACAATAGGCTTTAGTCGGAGTAATAACCAGTCTTCTAACCTGAGCAACATCATCTAGCTGTTTAGAGGTCTGATAAAGTTTTGGGTTTCTGAGCAACCATTCCTGGACTTGTTTTAGCCTCTTAGCAGCATCAAACACTGGTCGCTTGTATGAACATATGTGCTTCAGCGCAGCCACATTGACCTCCTTAGGTTGATTTCTCAGCAATTCGTAAAACCCATCTGACAATCTGTGCTGATTAATTATGCCTTTGTGCAAGATAGCATTAACCAAGAATATTATGTCAAAAGTAATATCCTTCTGAGAATGAATGCAGAAGAAGGGATCTGACATGGGCACCCCAAAATCCAGTTCATCTATTACCTTAAGTGGTCGTCTAAGTGGAATATCTTGCACTCTTTGACCTTTCAAGTAATCCATGGCCTTCATCAATTTTAAACCGTGGCGAGGTGGGATTGAAATTCTATAAAAATTGCATCGACCAACGGCCCCACTGGGTGTAAAATCTGTGGTCCTAATCCATGGATCATCATCATCAAGCAAATCACAGGAAACCAAGTCTTCAATATCATCATCAGCAGTTCTGTACCAAACCCATGGAGATGAAGCTAGGTGTAATAAAACAACATGATAAAATGAATCTTTATATTGCTTTATATCATTTATGTCCCTAACCAAAAATCCCACCTGAAAATCACACTTTATCACTGCTTTTCTCTCTTTCCCTTTGAATGAAAATGCAATATCTCTGTTGAAGCAGAGTTTGCACGTGCTGTCAAAAGGATCCACCAGAAAGCTAACCCCTTTATCAGGTCCTCTCCAAGCAACTAAAAACTCCTCGGGGCTAACCAAAGTCCCAATTTCAACAACTACGTCAGACAGCTTAAAAGGAGTTGAAGTTCTTCTCCTCTGGTTCAGAGAGAATGGATTTTCAGGCCCACGACTAACCTTCAACGGTACATTATTCAAAATTAGATCAAGACACCCAGCAGCATTGAGGGCATCAGTTACATATTTTGGCATTGCAAAATGCACAAAGGCATGGGCCTCTACCTTCTGGTAGTCTTCTGTTCTTGGAACTCGTGCGGTATCAATGATATGAAATTCTGGATAAGACTCCGGAGGGGTCCAGGAAAGTTTTTCAAAACGACATCTGTCTACCATTCCAATTTTATCTTCCAAGTATGCCACAAGATCCTTTGCTTTGACCTCATTGCCAAATCCACCGATACTAACTTGAGTAACAATTGTAGCCTTAACATTTTTTTCTGAGTTCATCTTCTCAACAGTCTGAAAATTATAAACCACAGGTACCACACAATTTTGTAGGTTAGATTGCCATCACATGTAAAGAAAACACATCTCAAATGAAGCAATGTGAACATTGAAAGAAAAATACAGTGATAGACAGATACACAGAGAGAAATGAACTTAAATTCTGGACATGGCTATATTCAAGAAAATTTGCGAGAATAATCCAGCAAACTAACTGTCTTCTTCAGAGACATTCACCATGAATCCTACCTTGTCTCCCCTCTATTCTTTCCTCACTCCAAAATATTTGAACTAAGAAAACTAACTAAACTTACAGAAACAAATTGATGCATTGAAACAGTCACCAAAATATGAGTACAATTTCCCCACATCTTAGTTGATTTGGCTGATTGACTTTTATTTTCTTCATGAAAAGCAGCAATATTATACACATTAGGGTCATCACATAACGAGTTAACGTACTTCCAGAGAGACTAGAAGCCCCACCAATACCCCAAAGCAAAATTTCCAAGACATAATATAGTTGATTCAGAAATGACAGACCAACTTTCAAAACCAATAGAAAAATAGTTCACTGATATGATCAATTTGATCACAGCAAGAAAAAAACGTTCATCCACTGATTTAAATGGGGAAAAACAAAGTGAATAAACATATTCAACCATTTCAAAATACCCACAATTGAAAACATCACCAAGAACCAATCTTTTCATAACAAATATCATCTCCCAGTAAAAGAAGAAGAAGAAAACCGTAACCCATTACCAAGAATCAATGCCAACTGCGACCCACTAGCCAAAAAACACTATTGATCAAAATAATCCCACACACATCATCAACCAAGCAATCTCACAACACCCTTTGATCAAAATCGTTTAATACATTCACACTAACATTATATACCAAAAAAGAGAAAAGGAAATTTGAGAGAGAGAATAAAAACTGACCTGGTTGTAAGTGGTGAGAATGGGAAAGGGCGAAGAATAGCGATTGTGAAGGGTAACAGAACAGTCGAGTGTAGTGAGAGAGTGTTACCTTCTGCACGAAGTTTATGAGTGTGCTTGTCAGTTGTCACAACTATTTGGTCTATCGCGGTTTTTTTCACATTTTCTTTCTTTTTAATTCTCCCTACCTTTGCTTTTTCTTTGCCTTTTCCATCCATTCCTCATGATATTGAGAAAAATAAATAAAGAAATTAAAATTAATAAAAAAAACATGAAATTAATTTTGATTTGCTAGTTTTCACACCATTATTAAATCAAAATATCACTTTTAAGATAATATAAAAGAGTTATCAATAAGGATGGTGACTGATCATGACTGATTATAGTGGTGAACACATGATATTATTATTGTTATTGTTTTGTTATGCTTATGATTTTTATTGATTTATTAACCTCATTCAAAACCTTAAAGACTAATATACATGAACGAATATACATAAATTAGTACTAAATTAATTTAACTAGGACCATTCACTAAATTGCATTCTATAATTTCGATTATTAACCTTATAGATGTTTTGTTATGCACTCTCTTTCTTATTTTATTCAAATCTAGCTAATAGCTAAAATCATTTTAAAATAAGAGAAAGGGTTTGGTTTTAAGAGCACAAGTAAGTAATGAATAATGTTAGTATCTATTAGCATCATATAATAATAGCATAGTATAGTACTAGGTTTGCCCCCTTTACACTAAAATGCTGTCACCATCAGTCACTCGTAATAAATATATATGGTTTGTTACTAATATTTTTGTGAACCCCATCTTAAAAAATATGTTGGTGGCTGAAAAGTAGTGTACATATAGCATTGTTGGGTTTGCCGCTAGCTTGAATGATTCCACTTTCCCAGCTCTATTCCAAATAAAGAGACAGAAGAAATTAAAACCCATCGATCATGGTCATGGAGGAAAACCCGATGCAAATAACATCAGAGAGAACAAGGATTGAGGATATTCCAAGTTCAACCCTTGTTCGGCACCCCCAAGAATTAATTAATGAATATATAAACATCAACCATCATTGATCCTTTGAGGAAGAAGATCGAATAGGTAGGAGCATGAAGTTCAGGAAGATCTTGAGGAACCAAGTGGAGCAGACACTGCCAGATTGGCGTGACAAGTTCTTGTCCTACAAAGATTTGAAGAAGCAGTTGAAGCTTCTTATTACATGTCCCAGAGATAATAATAATAATAATAATGCACCCCTACTCACCAGAGAGCTCAACCACTTCCTTCACCTCTTGCACCTCGAGATTGATAAGTTCAACGCTTTCTTTGTTGAGAGGGAAGAAGAATATATCATCAGATCAAAGGTATAAATATTTCTATATATATACATATATATCTATCTATGCAGGTAGGTTCCTCTGTTTTGTCTGGCACTATGTACTGTAGAGAAATGGTGTTGTGTTAATTTGTTTGAATTGCAGGAGTTGCATGATAGAGTTGTCAGGGCAATTGATTCAGATGAAGATTTGATGTCATTAGGGAGGGAAATTGTCGATTTCCATGGAGAGATGGTTTTGTTAGAGAGCTACAGTGCACTTAACTACTCAGGTACCTATCTTTTAGAGAAATACGTTCAACAAAAAATACATCTGCTGCCACTCTGTTTTTTACCTCTGTTTTGTTTGTTCTTCAAATAAAAGAGAATTAATTTCTTGGACTAGGAATGGGATTTGATATTTATGCATGGTAAATTCTTGTGGGAATGATGCTATACAATAAAAAAAAAAAAAAATTTTTGATGAACAACAAATAATATGTTAAAAGTTAACCTATGCACATCATATATTATATAATATAGATAAGGTAATATTATTTATACATTCCGAATTTCTATTCATCTAAATATTCAACTCATAAAATATGTGATCTCATTAATTGTATTATCTACTTTTTTTTTTCTTTTCTTTCTTATAACTCATTATCTTCATAATTTGTTATTCTGAGACTTCTAGTGGATGTTGAGCATTATTTTCTTTTTTGTGTGAAGGTTTAGTGAAGATAATAAAGAAATATGATAAGCGAACGGGTGCACTACTTCGAGTGCCGTTCATCCAAGATGTGGTGAAGCAGCCATTCTTCAAAGTTGATGTGCTTAAGCAGCTTGTGAAGGACTCTGAGGTTCTGCTAACTCTTCTTTTCACCTCTGATGATATTGATGGGCCTTCTCATCAGGACACCCTTTCAGTTCCTGAGGAGGATTCTGTGGAAGATGGGATTGGACAGAACCTGATGCAGCAGGTTCCCACAGATCTCAGTGAAATTGAGAACATGGAGAATGTCTTCATCCAGCTAACTTTGTCTGCACTGCGTACCTTGGAAGAGATTAGGGGTGGAACATCAAATCTCTCTAAGTAGTAATTAGGCACTAAATAAAAAGCAGCAAAAAGTAGGGCATGAGAATAACATTGGACAGTTGTAGATTGTTAATGATATTTGATCTATTTCTTTTAGGGTAATGATAGGTTGACATCCATATAGGATAGGATGTATGAGTTGGACATCTATAATCATTTGGCATCAGGGGTCATTATTTTGACATCATGATATTATTATTTGGCATCAATTATGGATGTTCATCCCATACATTCTATATGAATGTCAACCTATCATTTTTTTTTCTTTTATCGGTCGATGAATATCATATCCGCCGTTAGATAAAGTTTATGAATGAAGTGTGTTTATCAATATATAGACCAAAATAAAATATTGTTCATATTAGATGACTCTTGTTTGATCTGTCTGTATAATTTAGGTGGCTTCTCTCTTTTTGTCCCAATCTCTAGTTTTCTGATGCACAAAATGCTTCCTACAAGCTTTAAGGTGTTATGAAATATGAATTGCTGAATTATAGTAGCCATTATTGATATGTTATCAATTTTACTATTTTGGATTTTCATATGTATGAACTTTTGAATTGGTAGCACAAGCTAAGTACTAGATTCATTGAGGTAGCAGTTCATAAGTGCTCAAGAAGCTACCAAAAAAGCCAGTTCTCCATTGCAATGAAAACAATGAAAAAAAGATGAAATTAGGATACATTGTGGGAATCCAATGAGGAAGACAGAAAGGTGTTTAACACTCATCATCAGCCAAAACCCCTCTCTTAGAGTTGTAAAAATAGATTAATGTGATGAGTTGAAATGACATAAAATACACTTACTTTTGTATGGAAAATAAGCTAAGTTTTTACAAGATACTACTTTCTTCATATTGTTTTGACTTCTATTTAAGGTGAAAAGACTTTCAATGCTTTTTGAGTCCATGGGACTAATTAGTATTCATGTAAGAAAAACAATCTCTAAAGTCTTCCAAGCCACATAAAGGAGTAGTTCCTAATGAGAAATTGAGTAGACTTTGCCCAAAGTTATACTCCAAGTGACACAACATCCTTATGTCATCTTTGCGCAATTCAATCATAATCCCTTTTTACAGCATGTACTCTCACTCTTCTAAATTTCCATAATAGTTACAAAATTTGGTTCCATAATTTAGGATAGGAACACCACACAATATATATATATATACATTGATATACATAATTAATTAAAAAGACTATGATATTTCAAAACTTAAATTGAATGTCCTATTTGAGACACTGAAGTGATAAACAAGTAAAATAAATAAGGGTCACTATCACATCTAATAGATATAACATGACCGTCTTATAGAAAATCTAATTTTGGATGTTAATAATAATATTTTTATAATTAAAAGCTATTCATGATTGCCTCCTTGACAAATGAGTTGGACTCCAAGCAACACTATATGTAGTACAATGGTGTTCTGCATTCCATATATTCTGTCTATGGCTAATCGTACAATACAAGTAAATCTAGCATTGCCAAATATAACATTTACAAACCATTTGAATATAGCATTACCTATGTATCTATGCAAAAGATGTGTGAGCATAATTAAGTACTAAATCCATTGCAGTAGTTGTTGGGTCCTTATTGATCATAAGTGCTCAAAAAGCCACCAATAAAGCCAGCTCCATTGCAATTCCCACACAACATTTCCTTTCTGCCCCTGCAATCAACACAATAATCAAAATAAGAATATACATATATATATACAACTGTTCTTATTATTTTCAGAATTTGGGGCCAGAAAAAGAATATTGGTTTGTTGGATCAAGTACCCGCAAAGCCAGCATGAGTCACCAGCTTTAAACTGTCCATTGAAGATATCAACAGAGTTCACTCCACTACCCTTGCACTGAGAGCACAGAACAGCTCCTGATGATTATTATTTCATAACTCAAAATCAATGCTTTTTCTAAACTAAATGAAAGAATAATAAAAAGCCTAAAATAAAGTGGCCATTCATCATCTTTACCATTTCCATCACAGTCAGCACAAATCACACTATTTGGTTTTGTGTTTTGGTTGTTTTTTGGAGCAGCCTACATGAATATATAAATAAAACTGATTAATTAGTAGAATCATTAGAAGTTTAATTTAATTTATTAGCATAAATAAATGTAATGTACCTTTGCAATGTGAAAGCAGTGTTTATTATTAGCATTGGAAGGGCCTTGAAACACAGAAGAATTGACTCTCATGTGCTTTGTATTTGCTTTATGATGACTCTCTATACAATTAGTATTACCTAAGCAAATTAAAGTATGAATTAGTAATACACAAATAGCTTAATTAGCATCAAACCATAAGAAGAAGGGGAAAAAAAAGATAAACACTTACACACCTGGTGGTGGTGTAATTCTCGGGTAAGTAAGAGGTGTTAGGCATAAAGTAGGGGCCATTGGAATATTATGATGATGAGAATAACTACTATTAACTATACAAATTGGTTCAATGTATTGGCTGAGTAATGAACAACCATGAAATTTCTTGGAATATAGATAGATAGATAGATATTATGGTGCCGTAATGGAATAGTATAGAGTGGAATGAGTGATTGATTGAGATATTATTGGCCAGATATTTATTTATTTATTTATTTATTTCTTCTTCATTCATGTCTTTTCATGTTATCTGGCACTGGCATCACTTTCAAGTCCAATCTAACATGGGCCTGTTTTGAATGGGGATATTGGGAAAGGCTTGGGCAATAGTAGGCTAAGAAATTGAGCCCATCAAATTTGATCCAAACAATTAAAATTTAAATTGAGCCCATCAAAAAATTGGTCAAGTGGTTAGCTCATTTGTCCGCTTAAGCAAGGGTCAAGGGTTCGATCCCCACCTTGTGTATGCAGCAACCCATTGGCCAGCAGCAAACCCTTAAATAGAGCTCAGATCCGGGACGAATTAGTCCTTGACCTTCCAGACTGGGGGATACCGTGAGAAACCAAAAAAAATCTCACCAACAAAAATACTACTTTTGACCAAAACCAAAACAAAAAAAATAGTAAAGTTTGTCATGATTATTAGCTTTATAATATATATATATATATATATATTAATGCTATAACTTCATCGCAATGTTGTTGGCTGCCTGTCTTATAAGAGATTAATTTTTGTAATATTGTAATGAGTATTATGGTAGGTGATGATGATACTGTTGATAAAATTCTAATGGTTCATGATTTTATATGGTTTAATATGTAAGTAAATATTTCATTTAGTCTCTTAAAAATATATTGTGGGATAAATCAATCTTGCATTAAGAATTTTAAAGTCTTTCATTGATCCATTATAATTCAAAAGATTATATAGATATTTAAAAAATGGCATAAATGAGTACCTCAAATTCAAAAGCCCTTTTTATAGCGGGATGAATTTGTTTTGTTTTTTCCGGCAATACTATAGGTAAAACATAAATATCATCTAACTTCCATCCACCTTATAATTATATACTAATAGGATCCATTAAACAAACCCTACAATTATGTTTAATAAGTTAGATGCTAGTTAGATCAATTTTAGTTATACGATAAATATTTTCCCGTTTTTGAACTGTCAAATGCTAATTAATTATTTGTGAATTATAGAGGACAAATAGATGGAGACTTTCAAACCTAAGGAACTATTTTGGCATCCTTTTCAAATTACTAAGGACTAATTATATACTTAAAAAATCCTAATGAAGTAATTTGTTATGAAATATCTTTCTAAAGAAGTAAATTGAATATTTATTCTTAGTGTATATAAATCAATTTCTCTTTTGGAGCTAGGCTAAAAGTTTGAATAATTATTGGGGAAAAAACTTTTGTATAGAAATTAGATTATACCGAATAACACAAGTGCGTGTACAAATACTGTAGTAACATAATGATTTTTGAATTTGTGAAAAATATATACGGTAACATCACAATAATATAAAGGCTATAAGGAAATAAACTTATTTTGAATATGGAAATATGACTGACTATATGGAAATATAAAGGCCATAAGTCTCCAATGGATTTCCATATTCTTTTGGAGATTTTGTCAAATAGATGAGACCAACAAGACTCTCGAATCTTCATTTTATATATGGAAATTGGGCTAATATATATATATATATGCATATATATCATACCCACAAGATCATGTTATACATAGATACAACAATATATATCTTTACATACTACAGAAGCAGGGGAGATTAGAAACAAAATAACATATACTTTGTCAAGCTAAGGCTAAATTTCAATTCTCCATTACATAAAGTGGATAATGGTTAGAGAATATTTAAGAGGCTGTTTGGTTTACTCATTTTCTGTTTTCATTTTCATTAAAAATGGAAAAGAGAGGTAAAAATATGTTTGGTAGCTATTTAAGAAAATATTTTCACCGAAAACATTTTCAAAAAATTCATAAAAGTGAAAATGATATTTTCACGTTTTCAGTATTTTCAATTTTATGATTGAAAACATTTTCAATAAAAATGCGGTGGCATTCTGGTAAATAATTGAAGATTTTAGTTATTCCCTGAATGTATCAGGGCGAATCCATCTATAGTCCTTTCTTTATTTTTTTTTTCTCACTTTATTCCCATTTTAAACCCCCTCTTCACCCCTCTGCCCTTCGACTTCTGTATTTCTCCAAGCCTCACTCACCTCTTTTCTGCTTCTTCCCGGCGACGCTACTGGCGGCGGCGGCGGTAACTCTAGAGCGCCGGCAGCGGCTCACCTGAGGCGCACATGACTCCAGCGGCGGCGGCGGCACACTAGTCCAGCGACAGCATCAAAACACTCCAGGTGGGTGGACTCCAGCAGCAGCAGTGGCACACCAGTCCAGCGACAACATCAAAACACTCCAAGTGGGTGGTGCTCCTCCTCTAGTTAATCCTGTACGCCATAGGTTGGAGGAAGTTGTTATTGGGTGTTCAAGAAATATGTTTAAGCAAAGGGTCTTTCATTACTGAAATTAGAGGTAGAATTTTATAGCATGAAAAGAATTGGTACTTGTTTCTCCTTGCTGTGAAATGTTTGTTTTTCTCTAAAATTGTCATTTTTTACTTGCTGTCTCACTTTTGCTGTTGATTTTTTAGGAGCACTTTGTACTTTTGTGTTATAACTTATAATGGAGTTTCTACATCTGCTGTAGGCAAACATCTCAGGTTGTGATGTTTTAGTTTTTAAAAAAGTGCATCTATGAATTTTCAATCACAACATCCCAATGACATTCACATGGTGAGTTGAGGAATTGACTTATATGGCATAAATTGGATCTATTTTGATTTTTAAATATGCATAATTGTGATTTATAATTGAACATATACAATTTTATTGTTTTATATTTAATATTGTATATTTGAAGTTGGAATATATATTTTAGAAAACAGACATACCAAACATATTTTCACAGTTTTCATTTTCTGAAAACAGACATACCAAACAAGTTTTCTAAATTTAAAAAATGTGAAAATGAAAATCATCTTTAGAAAATGAAAACAGAAAATGAAAATCATCTTTAGAAAATGAAAACAGAAAATGAAAACAGAAAATATTTTCACAAACCAAACATTTACATGCATTATTATTTAACATTATAATCGAATTCATTTGGTTGATGTGGTCTATATATAAATATTTTCTGTGCAGGACCTAGTTGTAATTGGCTTATTGATCTTTTGTACTGCTGCTTCATCTACCTATGGGTAGGGAATGGTCAAAGTACTTTCAATTTGCTTACTTATGGTGCCAAAGGGGATGGTCTAACAGATGATTCTGATGTATGTACATGTATGTCATTAAATTCTTCCTCTCTATATACACTTACTTAAGTATTAGATTTTTTCTTTGTACATTTCAGTTCAACAATATCCAATACTACAAGAAAATGTATATTTTAACATAATTTTTCTTGTTTATACTTAAAAAATGTCTCCCCTAACTATTAAAGGTTACACTTTTCTTAAAAATACAGTGAACTTGGCTTTTTAAAAGTGTTTTTTTGGTTTCGAAAAGTATCGTCAAAGAATAAAGACAATGACTCATTAAGTCACGACATGTGATCTAAAGTTAAAAAGTGTGATGTTTGATAAAATTTACTGCTAATAAATGTTACACATTTTATGGTGGTCCAAGAGTTGTTTGGAATAGAACATCTTAAAAAGAGAATTCATGTTCTTAATATGTTATCTATGAATTTCTAATTGTTAATATTATCAATAATGTTTAATATACAATAGTAAATTAGTCAATACACCATTATGAATTCATTATTTTAGTTTTTTTTTTCTTAAATAATTATTGAAATTTTAATGGGCTAAGTAATTATGACCCAAAATCTGATTTATTAATTGAAACATAGTTACATGTAAAGTCCATTTGACAGGATAGATATATCCTAGGTTAACTTCTCATTGCTCAATAATATGTTAATTTATTTCTCTATTTTTGGTTTATTCTTCTCAGGCCTTTAGGAATGCATGGTCCCATGCATGTGGAGCTGAAGAAGACACTACATCAACACTTATTGTACCAGAAAACTATTCATTCCAAATACAACCTACGAATTTCATGGGTCCTTGCAAGCCCAAAATAATTAACATTCAGGTTCGTTCAACCATCTTCATATATATATATATATATATATATATATAAAAGTATTTAAAGAGCCTCCTAATCTATCTATATTGTAGTTTTTTATTTTCTTGATCTGTTGACTAATAATATAATGTTTGTGGATTTAGGTAATGGGAACCATAGTGGCTCCTAAGAAAGATGCATGGAATAATAAAAACCCTACGGAACATAGCTGGATTCTTTTCTCGAACGTGGATGGTCTCAATATCAATGGGTCACGTGTAAAAAGGTTCTGAAAATCGGACCGGACATTGAACCGGACGAGAGAGGGGTTCAGAGGTTTAGAGGTTTAACCGGTTCGACCGGAGGTTCAACCGGATATAATAAAATATATATTTATCTATAAATATATACATATTTATAGATAAATATGTACATAGATGGTCAAGGTTCAGACTGGTGGACCAGGAAATTCACGCCAAGAAAGGTAATACAATATGTGTTATATGTATAATACACGTATACATATAATACACATTCTGTATTATGTATAACATACGTTGGATACTGGTTGGACATATTTCTGTTGTACGAGAAACGTTATTGTATAATGTTCTCTTAGGTTATTAATTAGAATTTATTGATTTCTCTAACTAATTAAACATGCGCTTAATTCTGCAGGCATTGTATGGAATACCGGGTTCAACACCTCAACCGGGTCCTACAGCTAACAATCCTACTCCTTTTCCTTTTTCATTATTATTATTATTATGATCAATCTACTAAATATTCAAATTGGTTATTGAAAAATTTATCGAAAATTAAATTAGTTCTCAAAATTCAAAAATTAATATTAATCTCATACATAAAAAAATGAGATAAATTGGTCCTCCGTACATAACTTCACCTGCACACAGTCCCAACACCGATGGAATTGATGTCTCTCACTCAACCTATGTCACCATTTCTAATTCTTTCATTGCTGTCGGTGCGTATATATCATATATATCATCATGACTCCAACTTAATTATTATTAATATTACTGTTAATTGCTTGCTATCTTGATTATTAATTATGATAATCACAGTTCATCTCTTCTCTTAATTAGTTGTTGTTTCAGATTCCTTGATTAATTTGATTCTATGACAGGTGACGACTGCATTGCTATTAAAGGTAGTTCTTCATATTTGAACATTAGTCAAATTGCTTGTGGACCAGGTCATGGCATTAGGTAATAATTAATAATAATAATATTATTATTTGTACAGTAAAAGATTAATTAAAATCTGTCAACATAAATATTTTGGCTAAAAACTAATTTATTAAAGAAAGTTTTCTTTCTATTAAAAAATTGTTAAATGAGTTCATTAACTGATTTAACTTTTTTTATTGTTCACCGTATATTTTTCTGATAATAATAATCAATTCGCCAATCTACATTCGTATATAATTAGCTATATTTATAGTTCTAAATTGTGGTACGTACAAATTTCAACTGTAAGATTATTGCAATATTCTCTACAACCATATTACAGTGACAATTACAATTAACCGTATTTTTCTATAATTTTGTAAATTGTAGCGTGACCATAATCACAATTTAAAACCATAGATAGACAAGTTTTAATGAGTGAATCATAGTATCATCACACTAATGGTTGATTAATTGTACAGTATTGGGAGTCTACGAGGAGATGATACCGTGGAAGAGGTACACGTATGGGACTGCAACTTCAACGGTTCAACAAATGGAGCAAGAATCAAGACATGGCCGGTAATAATAATATATACGATAATGTTTGCTATATAACGATAAGTTAATACAATTAAAAGATTCATTCCAACTTTATTTTTGATCAAAATAATCATTAAAATTTTAAAGGATTGAGTGATTGTGAGCCAAAATCTTATTTATTCAATGAGTTGGCTACTTTAACCACAAGGGGTGACATAGTGGTAGCTCACCTTGTCCCTTAATCATGTGGTTGGGGATTCGATCCCCAACTCATGGGAATGGAAAACTTCTTGTGGCCAGCCCTTTACCGCTTAGTGTGAGCTCCCGGAGTGAGAGGACAAGGCATTGTTTTCGACAATTAACACTTTCCGGTTATAGAAAAAAAATACTACTTTATCATTTATATAGACTCTAATGCTAGAGTAATAACAGATGGATAGCCAAATAAGCTAAAATAGAGTTTATGAGTCAAAACTCAAATTGGATCACCAAACCCAACAAATATCACCACATTATGCAAAACCCAAATTAAACTTTTTGACTAGTTTTAACTGTTAATTTTTTGTCACTCAAAAGATTCTGTTATACATATAGCATCACTCTATTATATATTATATAGCATGCATACATGAAGGATTTAATTTAATAAATTGATGGGTGAACTTTATTCTTTAATTATTTTTATTCACCATTAATTTCTTTTCATATTTTATATATTGTGCAGGCTGGAAAAGGATATGCTAGAAAAATTTCATTTAAACACATGAGGTTTGATAATACACGATATCCTATAATAATCGATCAGCAATATTCAAACAAACTAGAAAGTGTAAGTTTTATTTCTTTTTTATCCGTTATTAATTAATTACAAAATAAATTAATAATAATAAGAAGATTTTTTATATATTACAGGATGATGAAGCAGGGATCAAGGTGAGTGACGTGACCTACTACGATTTTGAAGGAACATGTAATGAAGAAAAAGCAATCTCATTGAATTGTGGATCTATTGGTTGCTCAAATGTGTCAATGGTCAAAGTCAACATAACTTCTTCTGATCCTAAAACAGAGGCAGCTGTTGTCTGTAAAAATGCGCAAGGAAGATCTTCGGACACTGTACCATTTGTTCATTGTCTATCGGAAGGAGGTTCTTCCAATCAAATTTAGATCGGTCCAAAAATACTACTTATAATAATGTTTGTATTGATTAATTAGTCTCATAACTCATATTGTTATGAATCCTTAATACTGCCAAAAAAAAAAAAGCAGCAATCAGTATGTATACGTTTAATTTATGTTCATGTATACATTTTTGGTTTTAGATTGAATGGAAGGCAGTTTATTGGCTCCTATTTGACTATATATACAAGATGCTTTATTTGTGCATTGTAAATTAGATTGTTATAAGTTGTCATTTCGTATTTTCTTATCAATATTTGTCGTATAATAGAAATACGCTCGTCCAATTAGTATCTAACATGTACTATATAATGTGTGCTATATGTATAACACACATTACGTCTTATATATAATACACGTTAGATACTAGTTAGACGTATTTTTGTTATACGACAAACATTATTGTTTTCTTATTGGGTAAAGACCCGAATTGGTCCTTGACATTGCTCATATTACTCCTTAACATTTAGAAACTGTTAAATTGGTCCATAACAATGTTATTCTTAGAATAAATTGAGTTATTTATGAAATATCAAGGACCAAAAAATGACATTGTTTTGCTAGCTAACTTGAAATTCAACTCACCATTTATCTTGTCATGTCATCAATATTATGGCAGATATCGTCTAAATACCTTACTTTGTTCAAGAATAACATTGTCAAGAACTAATTTAATACTTTTCAAATATTAAAAACCAATGTGAGCGATGATGAAAATGTCAAAAATCAATTTGGGGTTTTACCCTTTCTTATTTCTTGTAGTTATTATTGTGATTGGCTCAAATCGTGGGGGAACTTATTTAGTGTTTCGAAAGCATATATTGTTTTTCGTTATTTAGATGTGTTTAATATTCAATCTCATCAAACTTGAGAGTGTACATAAATTTGTGAAGCTTTCACGAGTTTAGCTAAATTTAAATCGTACAGTTAAAAGCATAAGCTCTCGTACGAGTTTACTTGTAAACTTTTTGACTCGATTAGGATTCTAAATTTATAAATTCGTAAGAATTTATGAGTTAACTCGAGAGTTTAATAATAAATTTAATATTTATTGTCCGCCTTAAGTGCAACGACCAATAAAGATGATATTGTATAATTATTGTAAGTACGTGTTGTAAATATATATAGTTTTACTATATATCTTATAATTTTTGAATTACTTTTCAAATTAATATTCATATAAATAGAAATACCATTATTATAATTGAATCAATAACTTTGTTTTACTATGTTTATAATTATTTATGCCAATTTTCAAATAATCATTTTTCTCATATTTAACTTTAGAGATTTAGTTTTCTATGTTAATATTTTTATATTAATTCTATACTAATTTTGCATATTATAATTCCAAAATGGTGTATCATACAACTTTTAAAAAGTTGTTGTTTCCTTGTGTTTGCATCATATTGTATATGTCTTCTGTTGTATCTCATTCATGTACCTAGTGCGTGCTACACACTCGCGACTACCAAACACAATTCAGAAGCAGCGCGTTCTACACACTCGTGACTACCAAACACAATTTAGAGACAAAAAATTGTAATACGAATGACGTGGCCAATAATAAATCAAATGCGCAAAATTACTCTGAAGCAGTATAAATACGCATCGCCATATGCAATGACATTACACTTTTTCGCCCCACACGACCACTTTGCGAATTGTAATCTGTACACAGCACAATTTCTCGCCACGAAAAAATTAATCACTATCTCCAGTCCAGTACCCAGCACCAATGGCCCCAATCACTGTCCAAGAGCTCCTCCAATTTCATAGAATTGATCGTGTCATGTTTTGTTGCTTGTTGTTCAAACTTGGTCGTAGCCCTGCTCAATCCCTTTTGATCATGGCCTTGTGGCTCTGGTTAGAACAACATGGGTATCCTCACATCATTTCAAAATTGGTTGATATCTCTGACATTGGCCTCATCAATGATGTGGCCAATGAAGCCTTGGCTTCTTTGCAGTGTTTGGAGTATGAAAATGTTCGCATCCCAATAGATGGTGGTCTTCCTACAACTACAATTTTAATTCAAAGGCACATAACTTTGCATCTCATAATTGAGAAGAGGTTCACTATTGTAGTTGGTATTAAAAATGCCCTCAATAAGATTTGTGCTAGAATTTTTTCTGATATTTTGTACTATCTTTTGTGTGGCTCTCGCACTAGAACTAGCAAACTATGGACTAGTCAACCCTTTACAAATTTGATTGTCCCGGGCTTCCCTCACCCGTTATTTGGTACTTTCAATGTTCCACCAATTAATTATCTAGATTTGTGTGATCCGAGGATTTGGTCTGTGGGGCCATTTGATGAAGTTAATGATGAGGATAAAACCATGTTCCTAACGTTTTCTAGGGGGTTCCCTGTGATAGAAGAAGAAGTGAAAAATCACTTCACAAAAGCTTATGGGGATTGCATCAAGATTCTTACCATGGGAAATGGAAGCACCACAGGAAGTGATCAAGTTCTGTATGCGACGTTGGTTTTGAACAAGGTGGAGACAGTTGATCAGATTCTGAAAGGAAGTAACATTGCAAAGTTTCGTGTTAATGGAAAACACATTTGGGCTCGCAAGTACGAGAGTTGCAATTATTAATATTTGATTTGATCTCTGTAATGAAAAAATAAAGTGACAACAATGAATTAATACATATAAACTAGAATATAAATTCACAAACATTTGGACACTATTTCATTGTTGGAAGTAATAATTTTGATTAGTATGATAATAAAAGACATATGAATTGTTGATGTTGAGGTGTGGCTATCACTTTTTTTTGTACTAGAATTAATCGTATCTATGCTATTACGCTAACAGTAATATCTGTTATATAATAGAAATACATTTAACTAATATTCAATGTGTGCTATATGTTATACGTAATCTGTATTATACATAAGAAACGTTACGTATAACACATATTATATATGACACATAACACACGTTGAATACCAATTGAATGTATTTCTATTGTACAATAAATATTACTGATTATGCTAATATGCTAAATTAATTGTGATTTCTTTTTTGCACTTTGTCCTGATGCATGGAACCAGACTACTCATTAAAATCATGAATTTGACTCGTAAATTAGGTAGACTTTGTATATTACAAAACTATAATTTAGGAATATATCTCTATATAGCTATTTATAATTAATTACATACCCAATTCATGGTTAATATTAAAGAAAAAATTATCTATATATATCTGTATAAAATTGACTATAATGTATAATAATTATATATAGTTTCAAATTTTTGATCTACTTGAAGTTTTAATGGTTAAATATGTAATAATTCATGCATAAAATAAACAGTATTTCAGTTACAAGTATTGAAAAAAAAAATCTATTATCTTAATTTGTAATGATTCATCATTAGTATTGGCTGGTGATCATTCATTCCAATATTTTAACATTTTCTCATATATTTTACCTTAATTTTCAAGACAAGTCAAGTCAACTAATTTTTATTTATGTATATATAGTTATATACAAATGATAGTGCTATATATGTACAACTAAATAATATACCAATAATATATCAATAATATAATGAATCCCATAAATTAGATTGGTGTTTAAAAGAAATATCTAATGTGTGCTATCCATATTACAAGATGTGTGTTATACGTATAGTACATATAAGTATAGCACACATGTAACATAAATAGTACACATTAGATACAAGTTTAACGTATTTTTATTGTACGTCAAACATTATCGTAAAAGAATATAGGTTTATTATGGTCATGTATTTATTATATATTATTGTTAACAGATATTAATTGTACACAGACAATTTTTGTGTAACAATACACAAACAACAAATTGTATCCACGTTGAAATAACAATAATGTTTGTCGTACAATAGAAATATTATACGTAAAATTATATTCAACTTGTACTATATGTAATGTATATTATACGTAATGTGTGTTATACATGTGTAAAACTGGTTGAGTAAAAATAGAAAATAACACAAAAAAATATAATATACATGTGTGTCATTGGTAAAATACATAATGTGTGTCACTTCTTTATTTATAGTGTGTACTATATGTTGAATACTAGTTAAATGTATTACTATTGTATAATAAATATTATTATTTTAATAATGGTTACTAGCTGATAATTATTATGGTAACAAATCCCGAATCATACCATTTATATATATCTTAAATTATCTTTCTTAACCGTTCAAGAAAATTTCCAGTTCCATATCATGAAATAATGCATTGTATCACAATTATTTTCTTTTTGTCACATATATGGGAATTTTTATTTTGGTATTTATATATATGGGAATTATATTTTCCTACTTGTTAAAAAAATAATTCAGCATGATATTCTCTATTTCAATATATTATAATAATGACTCTTTACCAAAGAATATTACAAAAATTAATAATACATTTTCCTAAAAGAAGCTAATAACATTCAAAGGTTGAACTTAAAAGATTTTATAAATTTATATAAATGGGTAATAATCTATAAGCGCGAGAAGATTCACCTCCCTACTTTAATTCTAACCCAAACTGTTATTTTTTGGTAAGTAATATTCTGATATTTTTAAGTCAACACAATTCACCGCCATATCTGTCTTTTACTCATTATTTCTTAATTTGCTTCCTTTTTTTTATTATAATTCCAAATTACGCCTAATGTACTTTTTAAATAAGAGTATGTATATCACAAAATTAATCATAATCGATCATCACTTATAATAATTTAACTTTTTAAAATTACTAATCTAACTTTTAAATATGTTAGATTAATGTGTATTATTAAAAAGTTAGATTATTATTATATATATAGTGACTAATTTTGTGATATACACAAAACATTTATCTGTAAATAAAGTTATAAGGTAAATTAAAATATTAATATATAGTAGTAGGGCTTTTGTTAAGTTTATAACAACTATTAAGTAAATTTATATTTTAATTTTCAATAGATATCAGGATATTAATCTATAGTTAAATTATATTTACCTATCTCACGGGATTTATCAAAATTACACTTGACTCTCATTAATTTTTAAATTTCTTTTATCATAAATTTTAACGGTAAGTGTGTACAAAAATGAAATGCTAAAAAAACCAAGAATTGTTGATTTTTGAAGTCTATTTTCCCTTAATTAAGTATTCAGATTTCGATTCTCTTTAAAGATAAAAAATTTTAAAATTTCGGTTCATTTATCCGATTCTTTGAGGTGCCTATAAATCTACGAAATACTAGTTGCAGTATATAAAGAAGTTTCCACTTGAAAATGTTTTTCCCTTTGTTCTCATTCTTGTCCCTTACTAATAGGTCAAGAAGTGGCATATGCTTCTCAAGTCAACCTATGCTTCAAAACGTAGAACACTACCTCAATGCTCATTCAAAATGCTTCCCATAACACCAAAACAAAATTCAAAATGGTCAAAACTACACAAATCACCACTTATATATATTGGATTTAATTAATTTGTTCCTCACAATTATATACTATTCAAGCTCTAATCTATTAACTAACTCCACAAAAATTAAATCAACCATGTCTATGCTCTTGTTTCTCATCATGATGACAATCCAATGTGTTACAAGCACAATGATTGACCCAAACACTTTCTCATTCATCTCTTTCAGCCCAGAAAGTTGCAAAAATGGTGAACTTCTGTGCATGGGTTCGGCCACTTCGGGGAATGGATACTTGAGTCTCACGCCAGAGCCACAAGAACAGAGCAATTTTAGTACCACAAGCAACAAAGTTGGTCGGGTTCTGTACCATCATCCTCTGAATATTTGGCCTGCAATTATCTCAACCACATTCACCATTAGGATCACCCCATTTGCAAATTCAACCATTTCTGGTGATGGAATGGCATTTCTCTTTGCACAAGATAACAATCCCTCTCCAAATCATAGCTATGGCTCTTATCTTGGCCTATTTGATCGCTCCACACAAGGTAATAACTAATAATCATGTTTATACAGTTTCTAAGTTCATCAGTCTCTAACAAGCACTACCCCATTAATTGGATTTTCAGAATTTGTGAAGTTTGAACAGAATTGTCAAACAATAATGCTTGACGTACAACAGAAATACGTTCAACTTGTATCCAACATGTGCTATACTTACGTGTGCTATGTAGTCCATGTCATGTATAGCACACGTTGGATACTCGTTGGACGTATTTCTGTTGTACGACTAGCATTATTGATTGTCCAGTTTCCTTATTTTGCAGAACAACAAATTAAAGATATTCTGTTAGAGAGTGTTACTCTAAACTCAAAAGGGTCTTTTTGTAGGTGGTTCTTTTCAACAGCTAGCAGTCGAGATGGACACTTTCATGAATGAGTTTGATCCTGATGGAAACCACATTGGTATAGTCACAACAAGCATCTTAAACCCACTTGCTTCTCAGAGTCTCAATAGCTCTGGCATTGACCTCAAGAGTGGAAGAGACATTGAGGTCAAAATTTACTATGATGGATGGACTAAAATGATCTCAATCTCTATTGGATACTCTGAAGGCCAATTAAAGAGCATTCTTAACCATTCAATCACTCTACCAGATGTGATTCCTAGAGCAGTTTATGTTGGTTTCACTGCTTCCACAGGGAAGGCTTTCCCTGAAAGCCATAAAGTCATCAATTGGGTATTCACATCAGTGCCATTACCTCATCCTTCTGATAAACTCAGCAAAACTGCCAAGACTACATTGATAATTCTCATGCCAGTTCTTCTGCTATTTTCAATAAGCTTAGTTCCTTTTATTTGGAGAGCTTGGAAGAAAAGATATGAGAGGTGTATCAAGCATGATGATATCGAAAGCCTTTCGAGAACTGCTGCAGATATCCCTAAGATGTTCACTTACAAGCAACTTTCAAAGGCCACTTGTAACTTTAGCAAAGAAAACCTTTTGGGCAGAGGTGGATTTGGCTGTGTTTATAAAGGTTATATATCAGATTATCCAAAAACTGTTGCAGTCAAGAAAATTTCAGCAACATCCAAACAAGGTATGTACTGATTACTATTCATTTAGTCCAAAACTAGATGGATATGAATTTGATGCTAGTATGCAAATAAATTTGTGGAAAATGTTGTGAATGAATTTGTGTTCACATGATTTTTGTAAGATTTTTGTATACAAAATTTTCCCAATTGTACATTAGACCATTCCTTTCTTTTTAAGGAAACTTTCGTAGTACTTCCAACTTACTTGTCCCATTTTATATAATCTTCGCAGAAACCAACTTGGGTTGTTCAAGTGATTAGTTCACTTGTCCGCTTAAGCAAGGGTCGGAGGTTCAATCCCCGCCTTGTATTTGCAGCAACCCATTGGTCAGCGGTTAAACCATTAAATGGACCTTCACATGCGACGGATTAGTCCTTGACCTATTCAGGCCGGGATACCGTTCGTCCTACCAAAAAAATATATAATCTTCACACATAAATATAGTGATTACCCTTGTTTCTTTGGTTTTTCTACACCAGGTGAAAGAGAGTTCTTAGCAGAAATATGTACTATTGGTCGTCTTAGGCACAAAAACATAGTGCAGCTCCAAGGATGGTGCCATGAGGGTGTGAATCTTCTCCTGGTTTATGACTACATGAAAAACGGAAGCCTCGACCGGTTCATAGGCAAGGACATCCTAGACTGGCAAACAAGGCACAAGATACTAACAGGATTGGCATCAGCATTGCTATATCTGCATGAAGAGTGTGGAAACCCTGTTGTTCACAGAGATGTTAAGCCTAACAATGTTATGCTTGACTCTGATTTCAACGCTCACTTAGGCGATTTCGGCCTAGCAAGACTGCTAAAAAATGAAGATTCAGTGACCACAAATGTAGCTGGAACTCCAGGGTACTTGGCCCCTGAAGTAGGCTTCACAGGGAAGGCGACGCCCGAGTCAGATGTATACAGCTTCGGCATGGTAGTCCTTGAAGTTATATGTGGGAGAAGATCAAAGTTCATGGAAGAGAACAGCTTAGTAGACTATGTTTGGAATTTGCATGCTCAAAATGCATTGATTGAATGTGTTGACAAATTACTGAAGAACCAATTTGATGAGGAAGAAGCTAAGAGGGCATTGCTGGTTGGTCTTGCATGTTTGCATCCAGATTGCATGATGAGGCCAAGGATGAGAAAAGTGTTGCAAAATTTTCTGAACCCAAATGAGCCTTTGATGGAGGTACAAAAAATAAGGCCTAATGGAGTTTATGTCACAGTTTCTTCATATGCTTCAACTACTGAATTTGGCTCCAGAAGTGAACAGAGGAGGCTTCAATCATCATGCACAGCATCCTCAGAGGAAATTTTCACTCTTTATGAGAAGTGATCTACACAGAGTCATGAAAAAAATGCAGAGTATAATTAGTTCTTTAGTTAACATTATTGTTTATTGAATTCAGTTAAACAAGGTTGTTTGTAAAGAATTATGACAAAGGAAAATATTTGAGTAGGGAGCAAGTATGAACTCTGTATATAATAATCTGCATAATTTGCAATCACATTTATAATTTATGTGCAGCTATATATAGATGAGGAGCTTTTGGCATGTACATGATGTATGAAATTAAGTCCTCCAAGCTTTTTTTTCAAAGTTAATTTTGCCTCCTTTAGCTCGATTTATAACAAAGTAATAGGCGTTAAGAATTGGCAATCTATTTTTGTACTAACACGGCATAAGATTTAATAATGACAAGGTGGAAAAAAAAAGCAAACAAGTATGTGCGTTTGCCGGGAGTCGAACCCGGGTCTATTGCTTGGAAGGCAATTATCCTAACCGTTGGACTACAAACGCTAGTTGGTACTTTAACCCATTCTAATATAGATCGATAGGAACAGGTGGATTTTGCTACTGAATCAAAGGCCAGCTCAAACTTTGTGGTTTGATTATCAAAGGCGCATTTTTGTTTCAACATAATGTAGTGCTTAATAAAAAAAAATTAATTGGAGTATTTAATAATAATGATGATGATTTTGTTGCATCTTGTTGAATTGTGTTCTGTATGTTATAGTACTTTATCCCCTCTGGTGGGACTTATTTAACAATCTAAAAATAATTATAGTAATGATGATGAAGATGCATGTTTTGAATTTGAATTCTTCAATTAAATTTGTCATCCTTTTCTAAAACGCATCTTCTTGTAACTTTGTTAAAAAAAATACCATTCTTTGATCATTTACATATAACACCAAAGTTTAATTCTTTTCGTCCTCCAATTGTGTAGATAGATTATTGAAATTAGAGGACTTATTTGATTAAGGTCTTTTTGTATTATTGCATGTAAATTACTACTGTTGTTTGTTGAGTAGTGACAAATTAAAGATAATCGCAGCCAACAACCAGAGAATCTCTGACTGAAAAAATAAATTAAATATGTTCATCAAATAAGCACGTTACCAGAACAAGCCAAACCTACCCTACCCTACATATATGTTTCAAGAAATTACTAACTTTTTTATAAAGCTTATTATTAGTAATAGAGTAAATTGAAAACTACAGTGAGATTATGACTATGCTCTTTCTTCTCTTCTTCAAATTCCTTTCAATTGTAGGCAGTGACATTGTAGCTAATGCAATATATCAGTTCTCACATGCATATTCATTTATGAACAAAATAAAAATAAGTAGAGCAACAAAACTGCAATTTTCATGGAACATAAAAAAGAAAAAAAAATGGTTGGACCCATGAATATAATTATCTCTGTCATTTTGTTCATTTAATTTTCCCTATAAATTCTATTATTCCCTATTTCATCAGTATATTATTATATCTATCACTACTTAATAATAATGTACATTTTTAAAATAAATATTTTAATTTTTTACTATCTTAACAAATGTTTTTAGAAAATTTACTAGCAAAACCTCCAAATAATACATGAGAAAAAACAATATATTTGAACATAAATACTATTAATTAATACTTAGGGGAATTTGCAAGCAATTGTGCATATATATATTTCTTTGTCTGCTTTTGAATAATTAAGTTGGTTGATACTTTGATAAATGACGTGAATAATGGGTCGTGGCTGCGTCCAAGTTAGGCAATAATTATTGTGAGCCTTAACGAAATTGATGACCAAGCTCATGATATGACTTCCCAACAGCCCTCAAGAAAAAGTCTTCTTAATCATTCTTCAACTTTTGGCATATTCCATAAAGTCATGAATTATATTTTTTTCCTACAAAATAAAATGTTGCAAATTAATTAATTATAATTAAATTATTGTTATTATTTTGCGAGTTTCTTCATACTTGCAGGTTGGTCATAACTCATAACTCATATTTTTCACAACATAAATTATGTCATTTATCATAATTAATTAATGAGTGAAAGTGAAACTTAGAAGGTTATGAATCAAGAAATGGTAATTAACAAGCTAAGGAATGTGACACAATTGAGTCAAGGTCCCCAACATTTGCGCCATTGAACTCGAAGTGCCAACCACGTTTCCAATCTTTTGAGGCTTTCTAGCTACTAATTGAATACCTACACTACACTACACCAATCGACATACAATGGTCTTTGCCCCAACTCATGGGATAAATTAAACCAATTGACATGTCAATAACTCATTTTATTTATTTACCCTAGCTAACTTTTACAATTTATGCTTTTACCTCCTTTTTTTTCCCTAGGAAGATATATATATAAATATATATATATATCCTCTTATCATTTGTAGTAATTGTTTAATAGCTTATCCCATACAATAATAAATATTTGAAAATTTCAGTAGTGTGTCTGCGTTGTTAATTACCTGCTACTTGCTACCGAAGATTTCCAATAGTACTACATGTACATCAAACACACATCTATTAATCATCTATCAAGGTATTTTGTGATTTGTGGGTCCACCATTTAAAACAAAAATTTAAATCCGCATAGATATTTCTCACTCTTTAATGATAATAATCTTTGACGGATGAAATGCTGATATACATCTATCATTTTCGGACGATTTCATACATCCAACAAATTAAATTAGATTATTTTATTATGACAATTATGATCAAATTGGTTTAGTCCAACAAGTTTAGGTGGAATAAAAATCTCTTGCTCTTCTGAAAGTTTCAAGAAATCCATGATTGTGGTCAGATAGTATGTTAAAATACAAGATCTCAATCATTAAATAAAGAAAATGCAATTGTTTAGAAAATCTTTATATTTGATTGATAAGATCAAGTTAAAATTTCAATGTTTTTATTTGTTTAGAGAAAGTGTAAGAAATACACAGTTTTATGGCTCATATAGCCATGCCTTTTCTGTCCCAAATAAAATGGTACGGTTAGTACAAAATAAGAAATACCAAAAACAAATGATTAAGCATGCCAATAAAGCCTCTTATACAACATAATTACGTTCAGCATGTATCTAATATATACTATTCATGATATGAGATGTATGTTATTTATATAACACATATATATAGTACACATCTTATATCATGTATAACATATGTTAGATACATGTTAAACGTATTTTACTGTGAGATAAATATTAAACAAATATTATTGTATATTTGCAATGCAATATATATAACAGAGAAATAAAATCTGCTACAGAACTCAGCAGAATTCAACATATATGTGGTTAATCAAATTTTGGTCCCTCACTTGCTGATAGTGGGCTATTGACGTAAGGCTGGCCCACCGCCTTCAACCTAGCTCGTTGACTCCAAAACACATCACAATGTTCCTATCACTGTTGCCCACGTATCTCTCTTCTCTAAGCTTTTTTCATATAACAGTGATAGAAAGTGACATGCAAATTATGTATACCTTTATGTAAAGATCAAATTTGAATTTTAGAGAAAAGATGTTGGACGTTAAATCCACTCTTTATATATATATATATATATATAACCATTTTTTAACAAATATTTGATGTACAATTAAAATTTATTCGGTCAACATTCATCTAAATTTTAAGCATTATGTGTAAAAGTAGAATTCAAATTAAAATTTAATGACAATAGAGATAAATATTAGTTAAACATTGACTAACTTTTATTTGTGTACTAAATATTTCTCATTATTATATGTATTTATATATTTAATTTTATACACTGACAGAGTAAAGTTATTTTACATTGTCGTCCAATCAAAACACTTTATTTGTATGATTTTTCCGGTAATAAAAAAGAGAAAACACAATCATAGCTGACGTGACAGCACATGATTGGATGACTGTGTAAAAAATTATACATTGTATATATATATTATATTTATCTTTGTATATCTTATTGTAGAGTAAAAGCCAAATCAGTCAATATATTTATAATATAAAATGCACAACGTATATCCTATACGATACAAAACGTACATAACTTGTTGTGTATAACCTATATCATATTGCAACATCATTTTTTTCTTTGCAACATGTTATATATGTTGTGCACATCATGTGATATATGACATGCACAATATCTAATATTTATCTTGTAATTTATATTATATACATTGTGCACAACGTTCTGATTAATTTTACTGATTTTTTTTTACAATACTTAAATAACCAAATATTTATATTAACTAATATAATGCGTAGTATTGACCATATGAATAGTTTATAAAAATCAAATTAAATTAATTAAAAAAAAAGAAAGTAAAACGGTTTGTAGTAGTACTAGCTAGTGGTCGCTGTCTTCCCCAGTTGTTCTGTTTACCGTATCAAACTTAGAAAAGAGAGAAGAGAAATAGCCTCTTCTTCCTCCTCTGTTTCCTCTCACTCCACTCCACTCCATTCCATTCAATTCAATCTGCCTCTTCTCTTCTCTGGCATTGGCATTCTGAATCTGAACACAAGAAGAAGTAATTGACATACAGAAACAAGAATGGGAAAAGGAGGGTCGTCGGTGAGCGATGGGATGGTGAAGAAGATCATCCTGTCCTACACCTACGTAGCAATCTGGATCTTCCTCTCATTCATGGTCATCGTCTACAACAAGTACATCCTCGACAAGAAGCTCTACAACTGGCCCTACCCCATCTCCCTCACCATGATCCACATGTCCTTCTGCGCCTCCCTCGCCTTCCTCCTCGTCCGCGTCTTCCGCCTCGTCGACCTCCCTTCCTCTATGACCTCCTCCCTCTACCTCTCCTCCGTCGTCCCCATCGGCGCCCTCTACTCCCTCTCCCTCTGGCTCTCCAACTCCGCCTACATCTACCTCTCCGTCTCCTTCATCCAGATGCTCAAGGCCCTCATGCCCGTCGCCGTCTACTCCATCGGCGTCCTCTTCAAAAAGGAATCCTACAAAAACGACACCATGCTCAACATGCTCTCCATCTCCCTCGGCGTCGCCGTCGCCGCCTACGGCGAGGCCCGATTCGATTCCTGGGGGGTCTGCCTCCAGCTCGGCGCCGTCGCGTTTGAAGCCACGCGCCTCGTCATGATCCAAATCCTCCTCACATCAAAAGGGATCTCTCTGAATCCCATCACTTCCCTCTACTACGTTGCGCCCTGTTGCCTCCTGTTCCTCTCTGTTCCGTGGGTCTTCGTCGAGTACCCTGTTCTGAAGGAGAATTCGAGCTTCGAGTTCGATCTCGTCGTGTTTGGGACGAACTCTCTCTGCGCTTTTGCCCTGAATCTCGCGGTGTTCTTGCTCGTTGGGAAGACCTCGGCGCTGACGATGAATGTGGCTGGGGTGGTGAAGGACTGGTTGCTGATTGCATTCTCGTGGTCGGTGATTAAGGACACTGTGACGCCGATAAATTTGTTTGGATACGGGCTTGCGTTTCTGGGTGTGGGGTATTATAACCATGCGAAGCTGAAATCGATGAAGGCGAATGAGGCCTCCGCGGCGCAGAGGAAGGGTGTGCAGAGGGATGAGGAGGAAGGAGGGAGGTTGCTGGAGGACAGGGATGGAGATGCTAGGAGGAATGAACAGCAGAAGAATTAATTCATTCAATCTCTCATTATCATTATTATTATTTCAGAAATGGCTTAGTTTAGAAGTTCGAAACAGGGGAATGAAGAAATAAAGAAGTGAAAAAATAAAAGGAGGAGGAAGGTGAATAATTGAGGCAAAGGAAAAGAAGGAATTGGCATCCTCTGTGCAAATTTGCCGGTTTGGTATGTTTTTAATTTTCTTTTTCTTTGATAGTTTTGTTTCTCTTGTTAGTATTGTAAAGGATTTGAGATTCCAATTTGTTGCATATAGGTTGAACAATGTGTAATACCACCAGAGTGTGATGAGTCTCGAATCCATTACTTTTAAGATGCTGAGTTTTATGCTGTAGGGATCAAATTGCTTATATTTATTTATTTATCAAAGATATACGTCTCTGTTTCCTCCCTTCAGGTGTTATGAATTTGGGATTCTATCAAGTATTGGGAAAGCGATAAAGAGCTTTTGAAAGAAAAGATTAAGCAATGGTTTAACTCTGATTAAATAACATGAATGCAATATCATATCATATCAGAGATGTAGTTTTTCTTCATGTTGTTGTGTCTGCATTTTCAATGTCTGATATGAGTGATTATGATTCTGATTCCTCCTAGTACGAAATGAATTTTGGGGTAGTCCAAGTTTGAATGGATAGGGACATGGCATATATGGCCACTCATCATTTTATTATTTCATGAAAAAGGAACCCGTGTTTCCCAGCTGGAAGGAAATCTATTGTTAATTGTATAGATAGTCCAACAAACTGAAAAGGACTAATCATTTAGGGATTAAACCATTAAATATCTTATAATTTTGTCTGCATTGCCGCAGTGTGATACAGCTAAGTCTAATTGTCTGCTACAGAATCTATTTGTCTCTTTAGAAATCGAGTCTGACCAGTTTTTGAGGAACTCACACTCGGTAGTTTTGTCCTTGCTTGTGTTTATGAACTTCAACCATTGGATTTCTGAGATAAAACCAATTATTTTATCCCTGTAATAGTTGCAAGTGACTTTACCTTTGTTTTTTTACGAGAGAGTCGGTAAAAAATTGACTCTGTTTGTTTGGTGTGAGAATCACAGTACAGATGGAACAGAGTCACAGTGACTCAGAACAAAATTGTCAATTTTTTTGTTCATTCTAATTTTGGAATCAGCGTGTATCGGAAGGGAGTCACTGTGTGCTGGAAGGAAGACACAAATATGTGAGGGTATGTTCGGAGTCAATTTTAGAGTCATTGTGACTCTAGCTCTTATGACACTGACTTTATAACTTCCTTGACTATAAGCTCAGAGTCATTGAAAACAAACGCTATGTAATTTGGTTTCAGCTAAAAATCTAATATTCAAATCCAAATCATAACAATAATTAAGCAGAAGGCATCTCTATTAAAATTCAAACTCATTTATGATCTCATGTTTAGGACAAATGAAGTAGCATGTGGTTGGTTTGGTAGCAATAAAATTTCTTGGTGAAGGGAGTATTACCTATTAAGGAAACAACATAACATTTGCTCGTCAACATAACATTTCTGCAACAAAAAGCACCACCAACTCTGATCAAAGTTGTATCAGTAATGGCCCCATCAATGAATTAATTGCAGTGGTACCGAACCTACGTACACCTATAGGCTTTGTATCAGTTACTAGTAAAGTATAATGTTGCATGTCAAATACTATACTATACTGGTTTGATTTTTCTTAAATAGCGTAATCATGGGCAATAATGAGCCAAAAGTGAAACGCGGTTGCTTTGGTTAGATTTGGTATACATGTGACCACCGACAGTTAATTAACGATTTGGTAAGCAAAGTAAAAAAGAGAACAGAGCTTTATCATCTTCAACCATTGACATTGAAATGTTATCATCAGTTGGAAAAGGCCATAATGAATTTAATTGTTTATTATCCGAGGGTAAATATGTTAATGTTTTTCATTTGTTAGTTTTCAATCTGGATTAAGCTGCATATATATATATATATATATTTGAAATTTGGCCAGAAGCAAAATATTAAGCATCATAACACACGGGCGAACCTTAAGGCAGTGTTTGTTTTCAATGACTTAGAGTAAAGGGAGTTATGAAGTCAGTATTACAGGAGTCAAATTCACAGTGACTCCAAAATTGACGCCGAATATACCATTACATATTTATGTCTCTCTTTCAATACACAGTAACTCTAAAATTGGAGTGAACAAAAAATTAACAATTTTATTTACCTGTGACTCTGTTCACATTTACAGTGTAATTCTCGCACCAAACACAACAGAGTCAATTTTTCACTTATGCTCGCAGCCTAAGAGTTAAGACCATGCATGGTTCATTGGTTCTGTATGAGCATGTGCCTAGCATTGGCTAATCTTTAGATTAAGTCTCTCAAAATCTGCAGCAATTGTTTCTGAGTTATTGAGCTTTCTTGTTGAGCACCTTTATTGTTTTGAACTTGTTTTTGTGCAGGATGGACATTTGAACAAAAACAAAATTATAATCCTATTATTCTGCACTTTTCACAATAGCCTTTTTGTTGGCTTCGGCCCACTCATTCCAAAATAAAAATTAACCTTTTTTGTACTAATATTAGTTTAATTAAAAAAAATCAACATTAATGTAGTTCTACTTCTAATATGGACAAAGAAAGTTAATGATGTGATAAAAATAATAATTTTATATTTGTTTTAAGGGTATCTATTATCGAGAATAGTGATTAATTTTTTTATCACAAGAGTTCTTCAAAGAGGTAAACAATTGACTATATGGTTAAGAAAATATATGAGCTACTGTGACACTGCATTTCTTGATTAAAAATTAATAATCAATATCAATTTAGGACTGACTCGATGTCTTTACTTAATATTTTTTTCTACCTAATGATTACTCTCATAACAAAATTTCTACCTAGAGATAGTGGACCTAACAACTCTCATAACAAACAACAATTCCACATTGTCTTGGCAAGTTCTATGAGAGCAAATAGATTTAAAAGAAAAATCTTCATTTTATCATTCTGTTTATTTAAACAGTAATAACGTATATAATAATAATAATTAATAATCAGTTGGAGCTGATGGCATTGTAAATATTGGTTGTAAAATCAAAATGTATGGATTAGGAAGCGCACGTCTACAATAAAGAAAAAGTTTATGGTCTTTGTTGTGAAACTAATGACAATATCAGAGAGAAAATAGAGAAGAAGAGAAAACAATATTATTGATAGTCTCTAAAGTGTGATCTTCCATTAGGATTCATAGTGCTATTTATAGCCAAACTAAGAAAGAGATAAGATCAAATCAAATCTTAATAAGGAAGAGATAAGATCAAATCAAATCATATATATCTAAATCTGTTAAAGATACAGATATTCACAATATTATCTCATAACACTCCCCCTTGAATGTCTGTTGCTGGAATATGCCTCATTAAAACCTTACTAAGAAAAATCCATTTTGAAAAAATCTTAGTGAAGGAAAAAGAGTACAATATCCTCATAATGCAAGACTTTTGATTCTCTTGTTAAAAATCTTGTTAAGGAAAAACCCAGTGAGATAAAAACCTTAATCAAGGAAAAAAAGTACAGTATTTTCTCCCCCTCTTAAAGACATTATTTCATATACTTCTACCTTCAAGAAATTAGTACACAAGATTGAGATGTGTCGGTAGAAGAATATCAAATAAATTGGGAGGAACTATGTCTTGCTAATACATTTACAGCAAATGTTATATCTAGTTGTGTATAATTAGCAAGATATATGAGTGCTCCAATGACACTAAGATATGATAATTCAGGATCAAGTAGACTTCTTTCTCATTTTCTTGAGAAAGAGATGGATCTCTCTTTACATCCAACGACCTTATCACCGTTGGGGGTATACTTAATGGATGTGGTTTATCCATATAAAATCTCTTCAAGATTTTCTCAATGTAAGTTGATTGATGAACTGAAATTTCATTAGTCAAATGCTCGATCTGTAGACCGAGGAAAAATTTAGTCTTTCAAATATCTCTCATCTTAAATTCATTTTTTTAATCTTTTATGACTATAGGAATCTCTTCGGGAGTTCCAATGATATTCAAGTCATAAACATACACAAATATGATGAATCCATTTACACATGGACAAATAACATTATCCTGAAATCTTTTCTCAATCAAATACTCATTAAAACGGTTGTACCGTATGTGCCCAGGTTGTTTAAGATCATAAATAGATCTTCATAGGTTAATTGAATAAATTTCACAAAATTATTCATTAGAAAATGTTGATATCTTTAATCCTTCAGAGACTTTCATATAAACATCATTGTCTAATGAACCATATAGATATGCTTTGACAACATCAATTAGATGCATATTTAGCTTATTATATGTAGATAAGCTAATCAAATATCGTAACATTATTGCATCAATTACACGAGATATGTTTCACCATTATCTATATCAGGTCTTTTGTGAAAAAACCTTGTGCTCCAAATTGAGCCTTATAGTGTAAAAATTCATTTTTCTCATTTTTGTTTTTGCAAACATACCCATCTATATCCCATGGGTTTCACACCTTCCAAGTGTTTGGACTACAACTCCAATCAACAAATGAGTCAAGTTTAGCCTACAAGGCTTACTTCTAATTTGGTCATTCATTTATATATCGATATATTTGTTGATGATTCTTGACTCAAGATCCTCATTTTCTTGCATAAGTGTAGCGCTACACTATTTGCAAATATATTGTCGCGACAACAATTACTTGTCGGTTCCATAGTTTCTTGTGTAGACATGCTTTATTGAGATTTCATCATTTTCAATATCAAGACAATTTTCAGGTACCTGAACGTCTTCTAACGTTTCAATCAAGTCAAAATTTTGGACCACAATATGTGTCCTTAGCATGTCTCTATCCTCTTCAACAAGAAGAATATCATTTGCCTCCATAACAATATTTTTGTCTATTTGCCCCTTATTTCGAAAATTTTCATTTTGGAACCGACTAGCATATCACGCTTCTGGCGTGTAATCTATTCACTAGTCAATTGCCTAACAATGGGCATCAATTTCGAATAAGGGTATATTCAGTTGGTATATATATTTTAGTCATTCTATTTCATCAAAAAAATACATATGACAATGTATTTACTACTCTTTGCAGTAAAATTATGAACTTCTAGTTCATATTGCCTTTTTATGAGGATCTAAATAGAGTAGAGTGATGAATTGCAATTTATTCCAACTGTCATTCTCCCCCTAATGTTGGGAACATTACTTCATTAATTTGACAATCAACAAATTGAGCCTTAAAGACATCTCCTATTTGTATATCAAAATACTTGACTGTAAAGCGAAGGTCACTTTCAACATTTTAAAAGAGAATTGTTTGGTTCCAGGCCAAAACAATTATTGGGAGAGAGAAATAACGACGATTTATCTTATACAAATAAGCATTTGTAAAACAATTTGCTCCAAACTAGAATATGGAGAATTGTTCTTATAAATAAGTGGTCTAGCAATCAACTGGAGGTCTTTCATAAGTTTATTATGCTAGCCAACAAAGATTGGTTCTTCAATGAATGTCCATACGAGTTTTCAATGATCCTTCGCATCATTATTTCTCCTGGATGTCCCAATCGATCATGCCAAACGATAAAGTCATTTGAATTAGTAAACTTCTGGTTTACAATAGCATGTGATTCAATTACACTAATTTTAGTGTAATAAAGACCAGATGAAAACGAAGGTAATTTTTTCTAGTACAACTTTCTTGTTGGAATCACAACTTGTGACATGAAGGTACTCATTATTCCCCTCATTTAGTGGCTTAATTATGATATCCATCTCGGCGAATATCTTTAAAACTCAAAAAGTTTCTTTTCGATTTAGTAGACAGTAATGCATCATTAATGATGAATTTTATTCCTTCAAGTAACAAAATTATAGCTCTTCTAGAGCCTTCAATCAAATTAATGAGTCTGTGGAAGAATTACCGACTTTTGGTGATCATATCTTTCTCCCAGACTATTCTAGAGATCTGCAGGATGACGACGAAAGAATATTAATGCTTTAGTGCAATCCTTCTGGGATGCAGCATTTCCTTGGATAATGGTGTCTTAAAGACCCAATGATTTCAGATGGATTCTACCATCGAGAACTCAAGTCATGTAATTTTTTCCCGAAATTTCAAGGGCAACAAATTCAAGATAAGAGAGATTTGACATAATTGAAATACTGACATAATTGAAAAGAAAAATGTTACCTTGAGAGTTTTTCGTGCTGATAACGTGTTGTGAAACTAATAACAATATCAGAGAGAAAATAGAGGAGAAGAGAAAATAATATTATTGATAGTCTCCAAAGTGTGATCTTCCATTAGGATGGATTCATAGTGCTATTTATAGCCAAACTAAGAAAGAGATAAGATCAAATCAAATCTTAATAAGAAAGAGATAAGATCAAATCAAATTTTATATATCTAAATCTGTTAAAGATACAGATATTCACAATATTATCTCATAACAGTCTTAGCATTTTAATTAGGGGCTGCGGTGGAGATGGATCATGCTTATCGTCCTTTTCTTTCCTTTACACATCTCATCATTTTTATAAATTATACTACTAAACTTCCATAAAATTCAATATACTTCATTTTTGTTTATAAAATATATTTGAAAGGTTCCTGAATTTGGTAACAGTCTCTCTAAAAAACAAAGCTGATAAGTATATTTATTCACATATTCAATTTGACTTGCTCAAAAAAGCTAAGGATATGATGAGAATATGCTCTTCAATTAATATGTTAAGAAATCGGTAATAGTATATATACAACAGAAATATATCAAACTAGTATCCAACATGACTTAGGTGTCATCCGTAATATATATCATACATAACAAACATTACATACGACACACATTATGTATGATACATAACACACATTGAATACTAGTTTAATGTATAATTGTTGTCAGTGGCAAAGCCACGTCAGAGAGAAAGGGGGCGATGGCCCCCCTGATTTTTTTAACTTTTCTAAAAATTGTTTTATTTTAGTATTTTTAAACATTTTATTTAATAATATTTATTAATTTTATATTTAATTGGTTATTTATATACTATAATTGATAATATGTTATATATAAGTGTACAATTTTTTAATTTTCATAATAAAATTTAGAATGAATAATTACTTTAGTCCTAATATTTTTAATCTAATATCAATTTGATCTTAATATTTTTAATTTTGACATGAATTTAATTATTTTATAAAGATAAAAATCTAATAAAATAATTACATCATTATTAAAATAAAAATATTAGAACTCAATTAATTTTTGGCCCCTTTTGAGCAAATCTGCTAGCTTCTACGTATACTATTACAAAATTGTAAAAAAGTAGTTGTATGTATGTATGTATTATTGTACATTAAGCGTGTGGCACTCACTAGTATAATGGACGACCCTCTAAAGAACGTTATATTACTGCATTAACTGTATGTTAAACGTGAGGATGATTTATTTGGTTTGATAAGACAAATTGACTCACACCATTGTGCATAAAATATTACAAGTTTAGAGTATGGGATAAATACAAATCGGATCCTGCCTAAAGCCTAAAGCTCATACGTTAATGTTAGTTATCATCTTAATTTATTTTTAGCCGTCATAACTTTAGAGAATGATTGTGGGCCTCAACTTTTCACAATTCTTTCATTTTGTAATAAGGTTATTTAGTATTGTGCTTGCTTTCACCACTTGAAATTTAACACCTTGCTATGCCGCCACTGATTTCATTTAATTTGTTGATGAGTCCTCAGACACCACTTTCTGCTTGAATGCTCACCGGCGTGCTTGCATATGTCTAGCAATAATATTTACAAAAATACATTCAGCTAGCATTCAACGTATGCTATACATGATACAAAATATGTATTATACGTACGTGTGTTATACATATAGCACACATTACATATTATATAATAGCACACATTGGATACTAGTTGGACGTATTTGTGTTGTACGATAAGCATTCTTAATATATCCCGGACTCAATTCTATGCATTTGTTATGCAAATATGTGTGTATGCAGTAGAACTTAGTGGTTGAATCCAACAAAAAGTTTTGCGACGACCCACTATCAATAGATAATTCCCACTCATACAGAGCATAATACTATATAGTACATTTTTGCCAAAAATGGGTTTGACTCAGTGGGGGTTTTAAGCCTTATCTTGTGTCATCAATGCTCATGGATTCAAGGCAAAACCCATTAATTATTTTGATGAGTCTCTCCTTATCTTTATTTGTTTCATGGTATTTAGACTGACTGAATCAAATCTATATGGCGGCCTTCTAGTTCTATGATATTGGAGCATCTTGTTTCCATCATGTTCATGAACAGAGGAATCCCTGAAACACATAATTTTTTTTATCTGTATTAATATAAATTCCTTTTATGAGTGTGGATCTTATTTAAATAGAATTCACATTTCATTGCACGATAGATGAAATAATGTTTATTGACATGGAAATTGGAAAAAGTATAGTTCAAAATCATTTCTGATTTTTTGCCAACTTGTTGATCTAAATCCCAAGTGAAATTGGGAGTTGATTTTTGTATACTAACTGTCCACCTCCACCATTAGGTGAAGTATACCTGATGATATCTCTGTTTCGAGTACATATGTTCATGAATAAAACAAGATTAAACAGAGTATTTGGCATTGCCAACATGCTGACCAATCGATATGGGTTTCTAGGAAATTGTCAAACTATTCCTCCAACATGTTTTGATTTTATTGAAACAAAATACTAGAAAATTCTGACAATTTTGGCCACAAAAAGTAAAAATAACTCTACCAGCTGCTTCTTTAGCCTCCCCCAAAATATAATCTCCGCCATTGGTGGAATATGTGATATAAAATACTGATGAATATGGTTATGTTTTAATCAGATTTAGAGGAGGGATGAATTTATGAGACTGGTTCTAGTTTTAGGTTAGTTTATTTTGTGTATGTCCAATTCATTCCTCATTCACATTGGCTTATAGTGAGCTATATGATCAATAGTGCTAAATTGGTAGGAGTATCATTTTGGATATTTTATCAATACTCTTAATTATATCTTTACAAAATTTCAGGAGTTTAATTATGATAGTGTAAAAAATTTACACTGTCATCCAATCACATTCATTGATTTGTGTAATTTTTTAATTAATGAGTGGTTGAGTTAAAGACTTTTGCTGGTATCTCAATCCATAATTGTATGTCTATGTAAAATTATTTTACATTAATAGTGGATTAAAATTAAACTCTAATTTCAATTAGGTTTATACTACATTATTTCTGTATCATTCTTGTGTTGTATCAATATCTGAGTTACAAGAACTGTACAACATATTTTGGAACCTTCTTATATCACAATTCTTTACCCCCCAATTAGTTATTATTAAATCTTCTTTTGGACTAATGCCAGTCACATGGGAATTGAAATTGATAACTAGAGTTTACCATTGAAACATGGGTCAAAAGTATTTTATTAATTTGATCAATGTCTCGGCTCTAAGAAGCAAAATCTTGCTCATACTAATTGCTTGTAAACAAAAACAAGTACATCAAAATGTTGAATACTCAACAATAATCAAGCACCATATTCTTTGGTTACAGCACCCTACATTCTCTCTATATATATGTATATATATCTCTACATCAATAGTTTTTCTCTGTTTCAGAAACAGAGTAGCTAACAGCCAGCTTCCTTGATGATATATATATATATATATATATATCAACTCTGAATTAATGTCATATCCTGTATGAAGAGTAGAGCAAGTTGATGATTACTTAAAATTGAATGAAAATAATCATACAAATTAAACATGGGAGGATATATTGGTCGTACAACAGAAATACGTCCAACTAATATTCAACGTGCGTTATACATAATATGGGATATGTGTTATCTGTGCGTATGTTATACATATAGCACACGTTCTTTATTATGTATAGCACAAGTTGGATACTAGTTGGACGTATTTCTGTTGTACGACAAATATTACTGTACTTACTGTATATATTCAATGTTGATTTTAGCATTAGGGAATCTTGAGATGGATGAAAAAGCATCAGAAGACATGAGCAAGGTGGTGGGGCATGATGAGCCATCACACAAATCAACCACTTTGACATCAATGCTACCACCTCTGCATGGCCTATTGCTGCCACTCACGCACCTAATTCTGTAACGCCTTCCACATGCTGCTCCATTATCCCACAACCCTTCATTCACTGCTACAAACAGATTCCCCGGTGGAAACTGCTCTCTTCTACTCCCATCACAAGCAGTAGCTGCATAATAAATCATACAAATATCACAAATTAAACAAACAAAATAATTTAATCTGGTATTGCATATGTATGTTAGGCACACGAGAAATTCTTAGATGGTCGTGAAACAGTTATATACTACTTACGTATATATGGGGGGCCGTAAGAAGTGGCAGTACCAACGTCTCCATGAACTAGGCTTACTTTGATGATGACGAGAATAATTAGGGTTGACAAGATTATTGTAAAGGGAAAGATCCTCATCATATATGGTGGGTGATTTTCCTCCCTACAATTTTATTATTTTTTGGCTTGCTTGTTCGTCCCTTCTTGCTCGTGTCCTCAATTTATAGCCTTCAAGATCTCTTCAAGATCTTTATACTACTGTACCAACCTTTTATCTCAATTTGGTCTTTTTTTTTTTTTTTTAATGAGAAATGTCACATGTACAATTAAAATTTTATAATCTACTGTTAGTACAATTAATTTTGGCGGATACAATTTTGTACTTTTATTAAAGCTCTTAATGTAGTCCAACGATTAACATGATGATTGTATAAGTATTTTGTACAATTTTTATTGTACACATAGCATTAGTGATTTGGAAAATATTTTTTTGTACACCACAAAATTAACTATCATATCAACTTTTTAAAATTATTATAAATTAATTCAACATTTTAAAAGTTAAATTTTAAATTTTAAAAATTGTAAAAATTGAATTATTTCATAAATCATTGTACAGTTTTGGACGTACAAATTCCAATTTTCAGATTTTAATTGTTGAACATTTGATTTTTTTTCCACTACTCTAGTACTTGATAGTAGAGGAGGATCTTAAATTGTTATAAAAAAGGAATATAAATCATGTGTGAGATTAATTTAAATTTACAGATAGTTGAGTAACAATAATTTTCTAGCCAAAACAATCAACAAAATTCATTTCAACACTTTTGATCCAAATAGTATTTTTATTATGTGTATTTTTTTTAATAGACTTAGTGATTTAAACTCAAAATCCTATTTTTAACTGTTTTAATTAGTATAATGTTGTACTGTTAGCAAAAACTCATTTAAATTATATAGAAAGTGAGCTTTAGGGCGGTTCATGTGGCCGAGAGTCGCCCCCATCTAATCCCATTTGATTGTCAGCATCAAGGATGATGATGATAAGGCATACACATTAAAATATAAACTGACTTTTGCGTTAGTTCATTTTTTGTTTTATGATTACATATATTATTCATTATTTATCGCGCTATTACCATGCCCATACTTATTTTTTAAAAGATAAACTACTATGCACCTTTGATGGGGAATTTAGAGATTATTATGATATTGCATAAAAAATATTGCTAATCTAGCTAGCTAGGTCTTAATATATTATATATGGAATATAATATGGGAGAAAGCAAAACCATTATTGTGCTAGCTAGGTGGTTGTTTACATTCCATTCTGTGGACTCGATCACCATCCAATGTATAGCTAATTGAGTGTTCATCAGGTTCATTTACATGCTTTGTCTATATGCTTGTATTTGGATTTAGTATGTTGTATAGAAATATGAGTACATAAACACAAAGATAAATACACAAAAAAATCGTCTTTATATTTTGTTTGAAAGAGTGGATATGAAAAAATAAATAAAAATAAAATAATATTATTAACCTTTATCGAATTACTATCTACTTACACTTGTTGAACCATATAAAACTTATAAAGAGATGTTATGATAAAAAAAAGTTTCATCATCTCCGACTCTATTCTATATGGAAGTAGAAAAACACAAATGCTTTGAGTATAATAAAAAACCAGTCAAAAACAGTTATCAAAGTCCATTTAATACTTTATGGCCCAAATATCATGTTTAATCATGAGTATATTTTTATTGGGCTGAGTGATTGTGGCCCAAATTCCTACTTGTTGACTATTTTTGCTGATTTTTTGTTATACCTCTAGCAATGCTAGTAGAAAAATCAAATAAATTTTTGTATCTATGACAACAAATTTCTATCTCATCTCCATCTCTTTAACCAAACGGCCAATTTCTTTGTATTTGTGTTTCCATCTCCCTATCTAAATGTAGCTTATAAAATGGACTCCACTACTAAATGTGTCATCATTCTATTGGTCAATACTGTTACCTTGTTGGGTCCTTTTGTTTTTGGTCAACCCTTGTTTGATCCTTTTGTTTTTTGTCATAGCTTGTCTGACCTTTGAGTTCATCACTGATTAGTATCTGAGAGTGGGCCTAGATTCAATTGGGCTACAAATTGCAAGGGCACTTACCTAAAAAGTATTCAAAAGTTTGACCTAAAAAATAAAGTCAACCATAAGAAAAGAGTAAAGTTAAGAAGTGTGTCGTTGTGCCTTTGATTTGAGTTTCTGGTACTTTATGTGCCTTTAATTGTTGGTTGTTGAGAGAAAAAAGGGTTCAAAAATTCAAACAAGTACAAACAGTCAAACATAGTATCCCAACAAAAATTATGGCAAAATAGGACAAATTCTTTTATAATTGCTGGGAAATGATAAACTAAATTTAATCGAAATAAGAATAGGACTTTGTAAAATTATTAAAATGAATATTTTTTTCCCTTAATATAAGACTATAATAGTGTGATTGAAAACTTGGTTTCACCAAAAGACGAAGTTCAATTTTATACTTTGTTATTGTGAAGATTGTCTATAATTTTTTTATGCCACTAAAATAATCTACAATATAAATGACATGATAAATAAAACATGAGGTCTAACTAGTGTGATTTCCGTTAAACAGTAGATAATAAATAGTATTAGAGTTCATAAAAAAATAGTATTAGATAGTATTAGATTATATTACTTTTAAGTTTGTTACCTACCAAAAAATAATAATAATTGAAGTCTATCTAGAATGTTCAGCAATAAAATCAAATTTTCACCAAAAATAATATTTAATTTTTCAAATTCAAAATGTATATGTGAAAACTTTTCAACTTAAAATTTATATTTCGAACGTCATCGAATAGAGAATAACTTGATTGGAAAAAAAATATAGAATTTATTTTTATTTAATAATTTTTCTTAAATTGACAAGATTCGATTTATTTTGTCAAATGATTTAGTCAATAAAACAAAATTCAAATCAATTTAATTTTCAGAGAATTATAGACTAAATGTATATTTTATTCTTAAATAAATCAATCTAAGCATTGTTTTTTATATTGAATTTCAAAAAAATGTTTTCTCAAATTAATATATTTGCAACTCTTAAAAATATAAAAGGCCATTTATAGAAAAAGTAAAATTATTATCAAATTAAGAAATTTCCCTGGAAATATTATAGCAATAAATGCAGATGATATGAATGTGACAAGCATGAGAAGAAAATAGGTCAAATGACATAAAAAAAATCAAAATGCGGTCTCTTTCATGAATTTCATCTTTTATCTATATAGTTTTAAGATTTAATTTGTATGACATTGTAAAATTTATTTATAAATTTCTTTAATAATATTTTATCACATCAATCTATAATATATTATTATATATTTAATTATTTATTAATTAAAAGATAATATACATAAATTATTTTAATTAAATAATATGTAAAACCTTTTTATATTATTAGCTATCAAATAAGAGTTTATTTTATATTATCATTCATTTAAAATGCTCTGTTTATATGATTTTTTAGGTAATAAGAGAAAAAATTACAATTATAACTGACATAATAATACATAATTAAATGACTATATAAAAAAATAATAATGCTACATGTATACTATTTATCAGTTACTTTCAGTTACCAATACACTTTTTAAGGTGAAACCCATAAAAATATTAGTGACAAACCGTATGCATTTATTATGGGTGACTAATAGTGACAACATTTTGATGTAAAAGAAACATTGTTAATAAAAAATTAATACACTGTTAATAAATAAAAATTAGATCTATCCAAAGTAAAACTCATAACCTAACACCCCCAATAAAAAAAAACTGAAACTCATTATTATGTCATCATCATCATCATTTCAATATTAAGAAGGGCGAAAAAAAAGAGGTTATTGGTGACACAGCAACAACACAAGCTTGAGCAAATACCTAACTGCTCAACCCACCAAGAGGCAAGCGGCAATAGGCAGCTACCTCTGAATCTCTGATTACAGAAAATACCTTTCATTCTGATTCTCATTCTTCTTTACATAACACACACACACACACACACACACACATAAAGCACAGCACATTCAGCCTCTACAACCCTCTTCATTCATCTTCTTCTCCCCCCTTTGTCTTGTAATGCCTATTTCACAATCTCCATTAATACCATCACCGTGAGATAGGCTTTATTATTTTATTTATGATTTTTTAGTTTTTCTCTTCTTCTCATTCCTTAAACCCTAGGACCCCATTTAAAAAATTCAAACTTTATCACGCGAAGGTCCTTTTCGGTTGATGGGTAGGAAGGGAATCCAGCTATTCGATGAAAAGGGAGATGGGTTTTTCTCTGTTTGCAATTTAGGGTCTCAATCATCTCACTGGGGCCTTCAAGATGGGTCCTATTACCACCCAGGAGGCTTGTTTGCAAGCGTTGGCCAAATGGGTATGGGTTTTGGTGTTCAACAACCGAACCCATCTTCCTCTGATTCACGTGACAATGGTGGATTGAAACTCCCCTTCAATGAATTGTACGATAAGTATATTCAGTGCCTTGGGAAAGTTCAGGTTTTTGGGGTTCAAGATGAGGATGAGAAGGAAGGGGTTAAGGGTAAGAAGAAAAGGGGTGGCCTTAAGCTGAAGGTTAGGATCAGGAACCCTTCTCTGAGGAGGTTGTTCAGTGGGGCAATTGCTGGTGCTGTGTCACGTACTGCCGTGGCGCCTTTGGAGACCATAAGGACTCACTTGATGGTTGGAAGCAATGGCCACTCTACCACTGAGGTGTTCCACAATATCATGAAAACTGATGGGTGGAAGGGGTTGTTCACGGGTAATTTCGTGAATGTCATTCGGGTTGCACCTAACAAGGCCATTGAGGTAATATATGCATGCTTTGAAGCCCTTTTGTTTCATTGATCTGTATATGATAGTTGTTACTTTTCTTTGCTCATGTTGTTCTTCATGGATTATTTTATCCCTGGATTGATTGATTGCTTCTCTGGCATTATTTTTCTATGTATTCTGTGCTTGTAATCTTTTTCTTTGGCTTATTAATCGCTTTTTCTTTTGTTTTGATGACAAATGTAAAAGCTTTTTATTTTACTCACTACTGCTGATGACTTCTGTCCTTAATTTTGGAGTTCTTTTCTATTGTTGTATTCACCATATTGAACTGTGGTCTGGTAGCTGTAAGTTTGATGAGTGGTCTACTGAGTAGGGAGGCCATGACACCGTAGTTTCTAGGTCTTTTTATGTTCCAACTCCCCAATTTTCTGATGGTTTTATAGAATTCCTTCGAGTTGGTGAATTGAAGACTTCATTGTTGTTGTTGCAATGGTTTGTGAAGCTTTGTCATACTCTTCAGGCAGCAAAGAGAGCTGCAGATTGGGCTGTGAAGTTCTCTTGCTTGGTACTATGGTATCAACACCATCTAACTCTCAAAGGGAGCTCAGTTTCAGATGTTGCTTGGTGCTTTGGTGCGAGCAACTTCTCTTAGATAAGTTTTTGCTAGTTTGCTTGGTCTTTTGACAACCCCTCTTGCTAAATAAAAAAATCAATTGAATGCATCATTTTTCTGTGAAGAGAAGGAAATTAAGTGAGTATTTGGCTTTTTTTTTATTAGCTAGGATATACGATCACAAAGGCTATCCTTTAACTGAAGCACAATACATCTAAATATGTAATTTATGTTAATTTAGTGTTCAAATATCAATCCTTTTTGTGTGACCTGGTGGTCATGGGTAGTGTCTTCGAAACAGCTCTTTGCTTATGGTTGGAGCTTGTGCACTGCGCTACTGTTTTTATTGATTTCAGATTCCTCAACAGTTCCACTCATTGGAACTTTGTGCTTAATAGATACAACCATTGTCCTCCATGATCCTGCCTACGTTCAATTTAGTTCCATCAATTTGGCTGTTACCACATAACTTATGTTCTTTAAACATAAGCTGCACAAATTTCTGCCTGTTAAAATGTGGACAAATATAAGGCTTTATATTTATGAAGTCTCCTCCTTTTCATTTGTGGCATTGGTATACATGTTCATCTGTCCTTTCGATGTCAGTTACTTCTGTTTGTCTCGCTTTTCCTTCTCTTCCCCAGTTTGTAAACTGTCATGGATAAAATCTGGTTTTTCATAGAGATAGAAAAGCAAATGTATTTGATCTTGACTTGTACCTGCAATGTATTTGATCTGATTTGTGAAAAATATTATTTTATCTACCAGATGGTGATCAAGTCTTGTATGTTAGCTTTTAACCATCACACTGTATTTCCCCCTATTTCTGCAGCTATTTGTTTATGATACAGTTAATAAGAACTTATCAACAAATCCTGGGGAGAAGCCCAAAGTTCCTATTCCTGCATCATTGATCGCCGGTGCCTGTGCTGGAGTGAGCTCAACTATTTGCACGTACCCTCTTGAGTTAGTCAAGACTCGTCTGACTATCGAGGTATGGACATCAACAACACATGAGCTTGCCTTCCCATATTTATGTTTAACACCCTGCCTAAAAATAACTGTAAAAAAAATTTAAGCCGCATGAGTAATCTTGCAGAGAGGTGTTTACAATGGTCTACTCGACGCATTCATGAAAATAATTCGAGAGGAGGGCCCTGGGGAACTCTACAGAGGCCTCGCTCCCAGTCTTATTGGAGTCATTCCATATGCTGCCACCAATTACTTTGCCTATGACAGTTTACGGAAAACGTACCGGAAGGTTTTCAAACAAGAGAGGATTGGCAACATTGAAACCCTCTTGATTGGGTCAGCTGCTGGTGCGATTTCTAGCACTGCAACATTTCCGCTTGAGGTGGCGCGGAAGCACATGCAAGTAGGAGCTCTGAGTGGAAGGCAGGTTTACAAAAATGTGGTTCATGCCCTTGCAAGCATTCTAGAACAAGAAGGGATCCAAGGCTTATATAGGGGTCTTGGACCTAGTTGCCTGAAGCTGGTGCCAGCTGCTGGAATCTCTTTCATGTGTTATGAAGCTTGCAAGAGGATACTGGTGGATAACGATGAGGAAGCATAGTAGGATGAGTCAAGTACTGGTTTTTCACTGAAGCTAGGAGGCTGAAGTGCATACTTTGTTTTTTTGACATGATTCGGTTAACTTGTTTTGGTTTTCCCTTTTATTACTGGTTTTCTCCCCCATAAATCATATTTATAAGCAATTGAGGATTAAATAATGGTTTTGTTTTTTAGTTAATTATGTGTTACTGTTGAGCATTTGATTGGTTGTCTTGGCTTTGTTGTGGCCTAATTTTCCATTTTCTAGGCCAAATTCATCTGTTCTTGTAATCTTCATGTTGCTTCTTCTTCTAGGGAGTTAGATGTATACAAAATGTGCTCATGTTTTTCTCATTTTTTTTCTTAGTATAGAGAAAATTTTTAATTTGTGCTCCAATATCATAAACTTCAAATTCTGATGCTGCTCTTTTATTTCTAAGTTGCAGTTCTTAGAGTCTGAAGTGATCCAAGACGTTCGTTATTTCATTTGTATCAACTGGGAAAGTATAACAGAATCCTACTCTTTTGGCAGATAAATTTCTGTTTAATGAGAATTGCAAAAGAAATGCTCCAAATGCCAAATTACAATCATGTAACATTGAACAAAGAGGGCATAGTGATTGATAGATATAGAGTAACTGAACAACACAGTTTGATCTGTCATTAAATTATTACCATAATTTATATATTGTATTCAAAAAAATATAACTCCGACGTACATCTCAACGTAGCTATTCTTACAATGAGCAAAATACATGTAAAAGTACAAATAAAGGGACAATACATAAAACGAATGTTACAAAGGTTTGTTTCTCCCTCCATCTTTTTGAAGCATAGAGAAGGCCAATCCTCTAGACAACCTTAAATAGACCGAGTTCTTGCTATATATACATATACACCACTGCAACTTTTGAGTGTCTCCAAACAGATGAAAAGCGCGGGGGTAACTTGATACATAAAAAGAATCTCCAAAGACAGTTCTAACTAACAGTCTATGCCACATTGACCATTTGCTGCTTTGTTGGAGGTGTTGGTGAAAGGGTCAATCCTCACCCAAAGCAAGGAGAATATAGAGGCAAGGAGAATGGACCAAACAATAACAATGGTTGGGGTACGGTTTTGCCTTCCCAATAGACCCTTCAAGAAAGGGTATAAATGTGCAATGACCCAGATAGCAAAGAAGAGCTTCCCAAATAGAGGACCCCAAGATTGGTAGCCACTGTTTATGGCATAGGATACACCGGCCACTATCCCTACCAAGTTCACAATGAGCACTGTTGTTGGAGGGATGAGAAGTGATGTCCATTTGAACACGTAAAGCTCGGCAAAGTCCCCATCTTCGTCTGATGCCTTTGATGTGACGGTGAAGTTTGTGTCTATCCCGGCGAGCACTTTTAGAAGACCTTGGAACACGGCAAAAAGATGAGCAGATGTCCCACCGATGACCCAGAACTGTTCGTTCCTCCACCAGTCTTCTATGCTAACTCCACTCCACCTGAGCTCAAGGATTGAAGTAGTGAAAATGGAGATGAAGAGGAGAATGAACCACATGCTGGCATAGTTGCTTATCTGCATAAAATTAACCGAGTTTTATCAGATCACATCAGGAATAATTAATTTATCAGCAAGAAATGAGACAGAGGAAATGACTTACCTCTGGAATAATAAATTTATTGGTGAGAAGACAGAAAGCAGGAAGCACACAGTAAGCAAGCAGTGGGATTGAGGTTACGGGGTAGACAATGGTGTTAATATAAGCAAGTCTCATCAGAGGCTTCAACCTCCCATTGTATCCATACCACAGGGGACAATGCCTGCTTAGAAAGATCTCAATGGATCCCAAGGCCCACCGAAGCACCTGGTTGAGACGATCAGAAAGATTGATGGGAGCAGAACCCTTGAATGCTGGACGAGGTGGCATGCAATAGATTGAAATCCAACCACGAGCATGCATCTTAAACCCAGTCAAGATATCTTCAGTCACGGAACCATAGATCCATCCAATCTGGTGAAGTCCGAAAAGGTTTAATAGACAAAAACAAGCTACTCACAAGAATCAAAAGCACAATATTGAATAGACATGCTCACCTCTTTGCCCCATTCTGTCTTGTCTTCATAACCGCAACTGATAACATGAATTGCTTCCTTAAGAAGAGTTGCAGGGTTGGTAGATGGTGGAATTCCACCCTGTTCCATGAAGGTTGCAGCAATAAAAACTGGAGACTGACCAAATCGCTTCTCTAAGCTCTTTTGAGACATAAGAAGTGACCTCTCATCATCATACCCTGCAAAAGGATACATTAAATATGAGTGAGGATAAGAAATGTCATCTGATCTTTCTGAAAATCCAGTATACACCATTCGCTAGTTTTCTAATAAAAACCTAAACGTATAAGCAATGTAAATAAGGAAATTAAGAGAGAACTTTTCATAATAGCACACCTTCAACTCCCTCTTCTATGTCTTCCATATTAAAGATGGGAACTGTGGATTCAGTTCTTTTCATTCCCCTCTTTTTCTCACCGTACTTCTTGTTGCCCCCCCTTCCCTTCTTTCGAGAACCCCAACAACTCTTCACAATAATATTAGGCTCCAAATCCTCCTCAGTCAAAACAGGATCATAACCATACAAAGCCTGCCTATTGAAACAGCAACCAGTTCCCACGTAGACTGGGCCCTGAACACCATCTTGACCTTTCAAGTTGATCTGATAGGTACAAAAGGGAAATAAAACTTAACAAAGGCAGTAGAAAGCAATGCAAGGAAAGAAAAAGTATATATTTCCCTGTTGCAACTTAACAAAGATAAAAGTGAGACGTACATCAAAGAACACAATATTGCGATTAGCATATCGATCGTGCAAGTCAATGCCATCGAATCTCTGAGGGAATTGTACATAGCATGTTTTCTTTCCAAGAACAGGATCCATCATGAAACACATGGCTTCTTTAAGAGCTTTACTATTATTGAAGTAGTGATCACAATCGACGTTCAAAAGATATGCACCATTAGTCAAGACAGCAGAAACTCGAATCTACATCACACAAGATAAGTTGTGGTTAGATATGATCGGAAAATATCTTTCCCGGAAAAAAAGAAAAAACACAGCAACCATCCCCAACCATAACACAGAAAGGAAAATGCCTTTAAAAAAAGTAATACATCAGGTAAACCATAAAACGAATAAAATAGGAAGCTATAGCATGACAGACCAAAGCATTCATGGCTCCAGCCTTCTTGTGATGTTGGAAGCCTGGTCGCTTCTCACGAGAAACATAAACAAGTCTAGGAAGCTCATTTCCATCTGTGTCAAGCCCTCCACTATGACCTAAAAAGACCTGCACACAACAAAGTATTACAATTAACTTGAAAATAGAACAGACAAGGGGAAGAAATTATACGTGCACTTTGAAGAAAATGCAGTACCTGAATCATTCCAGGATGATCCCTAGGATTATTTCCAGGCCAAGGAGTTCCATCCTGCATTGTCCAACCTTCTTCTGGCATCTTCTGAGCTTTGGCCACAAGACCATTGATCCTGACTTTGAATTCTTCATAGTCTCTCTGTTAAGCAAAATTATCTATACTTAATTTTCTATATCCATGCACCTGAAGACCAGAAATGGAAAAAACTTAATTGAGAATGGAAACACAATCCTAAAGACTAACCTTCATTTTTCGTCGCTCTTTTACAAAAGAAGGTTGAATCTTGTCCTTCAAGTAATCAATCTTCTGGGCAAAATAAAACTCTGGGGCTCTAGGCTCAATATTGTGTTTTTTGCAGAAGGGCACCCACTTCTTTGCAAATTCAGCTGTTTCTGAAAGGGCTTCAAAGGTCAACATAGCTGAACCATCGTCTGATACATAGCAGGAAACCTTGTCTACAGGGTAATCGACAGAAAGAATAGACAAAACAGTGTTTGCAGTTATAAGTGGAGGCTCTTTGAGGGGATCCACAGTACTAACAAAAACATCAACAGGAGCCAACTGCGATGGTTCTCCTTCACGATCATATCTAAAGAAAACAAACTAAGATTAGTGAAATATAAAATGCCACACCATTACAAAACCAAGATGCCAAGCCCAAAAAGACACAGATAAATAATGAGCAATCCAGACCTTAAAGCAAGCCTGTCAAGGTAAGTCTCACGATTAATGGGAGACCATTTAGGAAACTGATCCAAGATCCAGGATAAGGCAAACCAAATCTCACAAATAACCGAAGTCAACCACAGTGGGTATGCATCTTTCACAGGGTGAGTTACACGGTATTGTAAGAAGAAGCCAAGAATAATCAGCCGGAGTATAATAACCACACGATAAGGGGTCAGCTGAGATGAAGAAATAGGCACCACGCGACTCAAAGGCTGCCTAGCATCATCAACCCTGCAAAGAACAAAATTGTATAAGGCTTTTTTATTTGAAAAAAAGAGGTAATACTTAGCTTATGAACAAGTCCAAATAAAAAAATACATCACTAAAACACTTTTTTAAGGTTAAACAAATGCGCCCTTAATTTTCCAACTAATAACGATCAAGATTGTTATAGCACTTCCCAATTATGATCTCGCAGTCACTAAAGATCAAATGAAATAGCTAAAACAGCTTACATTTGAAGTTCTTCTCCATTAGAACCAGTCCCTTCAATGTCTCCTCCTTTCCCTTCATTGTATCTACCAGTCATCTGCACCATATTTTTCTCCTGTTTGAGTTTCCAACCTTCTACCCTTTCTTTCCAGTCAACATTTCCCAGACCATAAGAATTCAAGTCCTTGGATGGGTCCACAATTCTAACAGGTACTGTAATAACAACAACAATATTATCAATTTAAAATTCATAATAACCATGAAATATCATATCATAGCATTGCTTCAAGTTCACTCCATACCTGGTTGCCTTGGATCAATATAAGGGAGTGAGTGAACCTTTTCAGATGGGCCCAAAGGACCAGATGTAGTTCGCACAGATTGAGTATCAGGAGTAGGAATCTCACCCGACATCTGACCATATAAAGAGACAGTTAGTGAAAAGTGTTGCAAAAATGATGGACCAAACTGATGATCCGACATACGAAAACTACAGTTAATATAGAAAAGAAGTTCATCATAACATATTTGATGATTGTTTTCACTTCAACATCATAGCTCAAGAATAAAGACAGCTGAACACAACTAATAGTAAATATTATAAAGTAAGGATCCATTGACAACAATAGTGAGAAGCAAAACATCAGTTCGATGCACTACCGGCTGGCCATTGGTGAGAAGGGGAATCGGTTGCTGAGGATCACGCCTAGAAGACGAAGAGAGGTCAGCATCGTCATCCCATTGGCGCTTTGCCTTGGCATTTACTTGGTTATAGTTGAATTCATTCTCTAGATCATCAACATCATCTTCATCCTCATCTCCATCCACTCGAGGACTCCCTGAAAAATCCACACTCACCTCATTAACTTCCGAAACTAAGACTCAGTATCAGACCAAAAAGCAAATAACAAATGCACAAGCTAACCTCTGTGCCTCTTGTATCTGGTCTTGCATTGGGGGCAAGACTGGTTCCCATCCTTCCGCTCATACTCATAGCAAGGACGACAAACTGGGAAAGCACACTCATTGCAAGCAACAAAGATATCACCAGTGGCATTTAACCCCACAGTATCACCACATATTTGGCAGATTTGGCCATTCAAATTCTTCAAGGGCTTAGACTGCAGACCATACACATTATACACAAGTTAGAATTTATGTTAACCAAAACTTAACCCCAGTAATATATTTAGTACAAGAAAAAATTAAAATAATAAAAGGAAAAAAAAAAATCATCTTGAAGACCAATCTCAGCCATACAAAAGAGTGAACACCCAGATCTGATCTGAACTCAAAAAGGGCATTCTAAGAACAAACACCTAAACCCAAAACAGAAGCTGATGCAGCAAATTCAATCTGATCACTACACTACCCCATTTCTCAATCACCAAAAAAATAAATAAATACATTATTATAAATAAATAAAATCCATGTCCTTAAAAGGGGATAAAAAAAACATTGTAATGGAGAGTGGCGTATCGTTATAAATACAATACAAAACAAAACAAAAAAAAACTAACCCCACTGTCAGAAGAATCATGGCGAATCCGAACAAGCTCGTTCCTTTTGTGAGACCCAGCAACCATTCCAGCGGTTGCTTCCATCTTGTCTTAACAGAGCGTGCTTCTACAGATCAATGATGGAAAATCACGATCGTTTAAAGATTTTAAGGAATCAATGAAATGGGGAAGAAGAAGCAGAGCCTGTGAAAATCTTCGCCCATTCAATACGCCATCCTCTTTCTGTGTCTTCACTTCCAGGCTCCAGCTATCACACAAACACACACACTATCTGTTTTATGCTTTTCTGGGTTTTACCTGGTGGACTGGTTCCCGGTTTCCACTGTAGTTTTGTAGCCGTATTAGGTGAAGCTTGTGTGGCTCGGCTCGGTCTATATTTTCGGGGGTTTTGAAGGTCTAACCAATCTGGTGTGGACACGTGTCATGTAAGGGAATGAGACAAGAAGCTAAGTGTAGATTCGGGTGCCCAACATTTGCTGAAGCGGTACCAGGCTGTCTGACCGAATACCGGCTACTGCCGGTTTTATCGGTTTAATTACCACCGGCTGTCGGTGCCTACGCGATTAATAATTGGAAAGTGGAAATCTGCCTGCGTCCTTCGTGCAATTACAACTGTGCCCCGCTATGACAATACAGGACTTGTAAATTGTAATAATAATAATAATATAATATATTTATAATATTAGATTAGATATTGAATATATAGTTTAATATGTAGACCGTTGCAACTACTAACGTTGAATAATTTTATGTCTATTTCATTGGATAAAAATAAATCCCTCTACTTCTTATTTATTTAACAAACTACAATCCAAAAACAGCGAAAATAGTAATTTAAGATTTTAGGTATAAGGAACCTATTCTTTTATGGAAAAAGGTGATATACCATGTGATTTTCTCCATTTTTTTATGACTTTAACACGGCATAATTTAATAGCACTAACTTTGATTATTTGGTAAACTTTTGGTGACAAACTATTTTCTTATTTTCCATGAACAATAATGCATAGTTAAGAAATGTCATTTAAGCATTGATCAAAGGGGAAAATAAAATAGGAGCTAGTAAGTTTCAATATCTCACATGATATTTGACATGAAATGAGTGAGAACCATTACGACAACACTTAAAATGTGACAACAATCTGATTTTGATAGATTCAAGAAGCATATTTGTCAAATTAAATATCTTCACTTTACCTACCTACATTTTAGGAGGAGGAAATTAAAAAAGAATTCAGTAAAAGTGGATTGGAATATGAACTAGGAAGTCATAGTGGGGCTTTGCCGACACAATTTATCAAAAGTTCATCTGGTGTTATGATGCAATGCGTAAAGCATAAGAACAAATTATAATGATCTTGATAACGAAAGACTCTTTATGTGACACGAGTTCAGATTATTTGAGATTGCAATTATAATAGGTGACCACAAACCCCATTTCCAATAGCTAGTGCCGTTAAATAATAACCAATAATCATCTCTTTCACTATTATTTCAACTGCCTCAAAAGCAACAAGTCAAGAACAGGGTTGGAGAAACATGACTTCCTATACAATTGTTAAGACTTCCTCACACAGCTTACATCATTGCTATCACAAGACGAACCAGAAGAAGATGAATCTTCAAGCAGTTTCTGATACAGGTCTCTGGTAAGGAGCACGATGATCTGGAACTCCCTCCTCGGCGCGCTTGTCCTCGAACCACTTGACAACTCTCCTTCGAGGGATGTTGGTGACATGGACTATGCTGCTGACCATTGCATTCTGCATTGGTATTCAACCAAGGATGATAAGGGAATCATTGTTAAATGTTAACTATTTATGTTCTAAAGATATCAGCAAAATATGCCTTAATTGTGTTTTGCTCAAGACTGGAATACTAGTACAATACAAGCATTCATGCATTAGTCTGAAGTTTCAGCCACAATAAAGAAAGTATTTCTATCAGAAAAGAAAACTGAAGTAAATCAAGATTGAATGTAATAAGTCAGTGATAATTTCATAAGTTGGAGATGAATGAACTTCTCATAAAACATGCCGTGTTAAATCATGGTAAAATTTACTTACAGTGGGCCGCTTTGATCTCCTATAAACTTTTTCTAGAGTGTCAATTTGTGCCTTTTTCAATCTCTTTTGAGCAGACCATCTATGTTGCATGACATGAACAGGTACTTTAGCATTAGCTGCAGGTTCAGACTCTGCACGAACCATGCTTGTTTCTTCACTAACAGTCTCTATTATGGGTTTGGTTTCAAGTGGTGTCACTCTAGCTGTGGGTTCATCAGGTATTGATAGACTCATCATCAGAAGATTTGGAGGCGGGTCACGGAGCAATTCAAGAACAAGAGCCCTATCAAGACAAAGATCAGCAGCGAGATTTTTTATCTGCAACAAATAAGGAAGATGAATCTGAGGAAGAGACCAGAAGTTAATTTGAGGAACTGACCAGGCATTGGTCTTTCATGTTATGTATGCATGGCCATGAAAAGGTTTTCCTAATCCCCACCTCAATTTCTCTCTATCATTCAAAAACATAACGACTACACTCCTATTCACATCCTCTTTGAGTGTGTCCGTCCATCCACTCCCCTCAAAAGTGAAACTCACAAACACACCCTTCAAGAAAACTCTACCCCAAGTTCTGAACTCCAAGTCCAAGTTAAGGTGTTTGTATATTAATCATAGATCCTCTGTAGTAACTAGTACTAATCAGTAATCTAATCACCATTAATCAAGATCACAGAATTCAGAAAGCAATAAACCAATTTGGCTTGCCATCTAGTTATCCATCATATATTTGAAAATCAATCAGGCTATCACTGAAAAAGAAAAAAGAGCAACTAAGCTATAGACAAGTTCAGCCTAAAGTTGAATCACTAATCAAACAACCCCATCATCAGAAATGAGCCAAAACAGTTTAAGATAATTTTGTCACTAACCCATCCAGCACTTAACGAGTTATATAAATAAAGAAATGAAAAGGTGAGTGCAACAAGTACACAAACAAAGTTTGGTTGAAAATTGAAAAATTCATAGTATAAATTGAGTAAAGCACTTTCACTTACACTTGTTTTACGTTTGCCAGCTTTTAAAGCCCTAGCCAATTTCTTCATTTGCCATGTTCTAAGCTTGGGTAACCTTTCATCCTCTTCCACCCCATCACCATCGCCATCATCTTCATCTTCTTGTTCATTGCCACCACCACAAGTATCTGCATCATTTAAGACTGGATTCAACGTTTCAGCATCAAAATCCCCCAATGCATCTTCCAACTCGCGTTCCAACAGGGCAAGGTCTTCTTCAGTTATCTCATCATCATCGTCGCCGCTACCATCTTTCGACAAATCATCGTTTTTGAGATCTTCTTCAAGTTGCTTGAATAGCAGTTCAAATGCATCCTCCTCCTCAAAATCATCATCATCATCCCCCTTTGAAACATGATCACGCAACAATTTTTTCTGCAAAAGACAAACAAACAAACTGGTTTCACCTCATCCCATCACCGAAAATTCGTTTTTTTTTTCAAATAAATGTAATGAAAATTCGATCTTTTGCGTACGAACATTGCCATTGGTGAATTTATTAGACATTTTAGAAGTTGAGCAGACCTTGTTTTTCCGGTTGGAAGAGGCGGCGGCAATAACAGGGTAGATGGTGCGAGAACGAGAGGTAGAGAAGAAAAGTGGGATGCGTTGCGAAGGAAGAGAGATAGGAACAGATTGAAAGGGTTCAGTGTGAGCAGAAGAAGAAGCAAATGATAATAGGCACTGAACAGCAGCAATTGATGGAGCCACTGCCATAGCTCTCTCTCTCGCTCTCTGTCTCTGGGTTTTATCTTTATCCTTTCAGAAACTACAATACTATTATAGCCTATGCTACCATCAATCAAATTATAAAAAATAAAAAAAAAATCATCACAATACAATGCATATTTGAAGGCTATATGATATTTATTTTATAATGTAATTTAAAAATTTGTAAAATCTAATATTTTAAAGTATATAACTTTTAATTTTTATTAAATGTGAAAATTTTGTGTGATTTTATATTTTAAAAGTTATGGTCTTTATTTTATAATACAATAAAACAATAGTGAAATCTTACAAGTTAAAGCATATAGCTTTCAATTTCTACTATATGTGTAAAATTCATTTGATTCAATATTTTAAAGTCTATAGACTTTATCTTATAATACTACCAAAAATATTGTAAAATCTCTCATTTTAAAGTATATAACCTTCAATTTCTATTATATGCGAAAAACTCATGTGATTCAATATTTTAAAAGCTATAATCTTTATTTTATAATAAACCAAAAAAATAGTGAAATCTCACATTTTAAAGCATATAGTCTTCAATTTTTACTATACGTGAAAAATTCATGTAATTCAATATTTTTAAGGTTTTAGTCTTTATTTTATAACACTGTCAAAAACAAAAAGTGAATTCTTATATTTTAAAGTATATAACCTTCAATATCAACTATATGTGAAAAATTCATACAATTCAATATTTCAAAGCGTATAGTCTTTATTTTATGATAATACCAAAAAAATTGGAAAATCTCGCATTTTAAAGTATATAGCATTTAATTTCTACTGTGTGAAAAATTCATGTGATTTAATGTCATAAAGGCTATAGTCTTTATTTTATAATACAAAACAATATAGACTTCAATTTCTACTACATGTGAAAAATTCATGAGATTCAATATTTTAAAGGCTATAGTATTTATTTTACAATACATCCAAAATAAATTATGTAAAATCACATTTAAAAGTATATAGCCTTCAATATATACTATATGTGAAAAATTCACATGATTCAATATTTTAAAAGTTGTAGTCTTTATTTTACAATACAACCAAAAAAATTATAAAAACTCACATTTTAAAGTATATAACATTCAATTTCTACTATATGTGAAAATTCATGTGATTCAATATTTTTAATACTATAGTTTTTATTTTATAACGCTACCAAAAAAATTGTGAAACCTTATATTTTAAAGTATGTAGCCTTAATTTCAACTATATGTGAAAAATTCTTTTAGTTCAATATTTTAAAGTGTTATAGTCTTTATTCTTTCATACAACAACAAAAAATTGGAAATCTCACATTTTAAGTATATAGCCTTCAATTTCTACTAAGTGTAAAAAACTCATGTGATTCAATATCTTAAAGGCTATAGTCTTTATTTCATAATACGAACAAAAAAATTGAGAAATCTCACATTTTGAAGTATATAGCCTTCAATTTCTACTATATGTGAAAAACTCACGTGATTCTATATTTTAAAGTCTATAGTCTTTATTTTATAATAACAAAATAGTGAAATCTCTCATTTTAAAGCATATAGCCTTCAATTTCTATTATATGTGAAAAGTTCATGTCATTCAATATTTTAAAGACTATAGTCTTTATTTTACAATATAACCAAACAAATTGTGAAAACTCATATTTTAAAGTATATAACCTTCAATTTGTACTATATGTGAAAAATTCATGTGATTCAATATTTTAAACACTATAGCCTTTATTTTACAATACATCCGAAAAAAATTGTGAAATCTCACATTTTAAAGTACATAACATTCAATTTCTATTATATGTGAAAAATTCATATGATTCAATATTTTAAAAACTATAGCCTTTATTTTATAATACAACCAAAAAATTATGAAATCTTAAATTTTAAATTATATATCCTTCAATTTCTAATATATAGAAAAGTTAATCTGATTCAATATTTTAAAATATATAATCTTATAAATCATACATTTGTACATGAGTTAATAGAATAATTAGGGTAAATTACTTATTTGGTTAGTTCTTTTAAAATAATTCCTAAATAGTTTGTTATTTTTTTATTTTTAAAAATAGAATTAAAAAAAAAATTTTAAAAATTGAAACGTATCTAAATTCTCTCTTTATACTAATAATTTAATTTGTCATAAAATATTATATTAAATAATATTATTTTATAAAAAAATTTATTAATAAAATTGAATTAAATAATATTATTTTATAAAATATTTAAAAAAAAAAAAAAGAAGTGGTTTATTTGGAGGGGAAGTGCAAAAGGAGGGCACAACACAAGCACATCAGAAAGAGAGAAGAGTGGGTTCCACCACCGGTTGGAGAAGCATCTGCCATCAGATCAGTCCTCTCACCCACCCTTCCATGGCAAATTCCACGGCAACTTCCAAATCCAAATCATCCTCTGCTTCGGCTTCTGCTTCTTCTTCTTCTTCATCGTCGTCATCATCCAAGGGATGGACGAGCAACATATCGTCAATCGCAAATCGCATCTTCTTCGTCCTCATCATCTTCCAGATCCCTCTTTTCAGGTACTAATTCTCACTATGGAAATAACAATTATAGAGAAAAAATTCTGATACCTCGATTTATACTTTTATGAAAGAGTAGTGCTATGCAACATTAGGTTCTAGTGTTCATTGTGCTCGTTTGAGATTTATCAATTTTTGTCCATACATACATATCTATATATATATATTTTGGTTGCTCTTTGTATAGGGTGACTTGCAGATCTGGTATGTGTACAACACCTTTGCATGTGACTTCATCGCAGTTAATCGCAAGTGAGATCTTCCCTGCTCCTGTTGTGAAGGGGCTTCTATACCCTGGTGCTGCTGTGAATGGCCTTATCCATAACTTTACTCTTCCATCTTGGAATAGTTTGTTTGACTTGTATAACTTGACGGACATAAAGGATGCTTCTGCTGTTACTGATCTTCAACGCTTAGAGGTTCGTTAGACACTTTACTTTTAATAAGATGGAATTGAATTGAATTGAATGCAGGAGTAATTTAAATAGGGTAATTTGAAGAGGATAATTTGGATATTTTATATTTTAAGTGAATTGTCAATGAAATTCAATTGAAATCAGAGTGAAATGACTTTGATTTGTTTTTGGACCAAAACTATAGAATTGAATTGAATTCAATTTCAACTTAAATGATTTTTTTTTTGTTTCAAACACTGGAATTCCATTCAATTTCTATGGAAATTGAATTCCAATGGTATTCCAAACACCCTGTTACCTTTTTGTGACTTGGATTAGTTTACTTTAAAACAGCTTATGATTAAAGCTTATGGGTATCATCAGCAATGCATCTGATATTATACGCATCCGGTATAGATATACAATATAGGTCAGATTAAAAACATTTGAAATATAATTAGGAGCATCGGAATGTATAAGCACTGTATCCGATATGATAACCGGGTACGTCAACCATTTTGGAGTATCAGTGTATCATATCTGGTTGATTCTAGTGCTGGGAGAGTCTACCTAGACAGACTCAGCTCAACAAACAGTTATTGCTTTGCTTATGAAATAAGTGCTCCCATTTAACTTATTGTTTTGTGATACTGAGGTCTCTTATGTTGCGAGAAATTCTTGTATGGTCAATGTGTGTCCAGATTTCTTCTTATGTTGCCTATCTGTGATCTGATAGTCTTATTGCAAGTGCATATGGATTTCTCTGTTTCTATGTTTCATATCCATGCTCTTGATCTTGATTCTGTACATGGATTGTTTACCAGGTTCTTGCTGGGAGCTACTTCTCAGTTGCAGGCGCGCTTGTGGGCATTTTGAAACCTGGAAGAATGAGCATGTTTGGCACGCTGCTTGTAGTTTGGGGACTGGTGAAGGAAGGCATTTTAGGTAAGCCGGTAAACACTGATCCCTCGAGAGCTGTGTATGTCTATCCGACGATGGTTCTCGCCTTGATTTGTGCCTTTGCATCTGTAAAGTATGATGTGAAGAAGGCTGTGAGATCATCGGCTCCTGTCCGGTCATCTGCTAGGCCTCTTCAGAGTTCATCTAAGTCTAAGCTGAAATGAGCAATGCTCATGTTCACGAAGTCCAAATTGTACTCATTTCCTCTCAAACTAATTTTGGAACATTAGTTCAGTTTTCTCAAGATCCATTGCTTTTTCATTTCACTGTATTATTGCAATTTGGTTTGTTTATATTTTTAAGGGGTAAAAAAGATTGTTTAGCAACTCTTTTTATAAAAAAGATATCATCAGGTAACTGATAAAAAGTTGTTTTTCAGCCCATTTTAATTACTTGTTTTGGTACAAACGATTGATTGAGTGATTTTTTCAGCCTCTATTTATAAGCGCCTGTATGAAAAAAGATAAATCAGGAATGAAGTATTACAGAGAAAGTTGGAGTAGAATTATTAAAGGAAAATATAGCAATTAATCTTGCTTAAAATAATTTGATAAGCAAAAACCAATTAGGACTCTGCTCTATTAAATTATTAGCTAAGATCGGCATTTAAGACTCTTCTCTATGAACCGTATGATATGATATGTTGATTGTCGAATGCTTTCGTGGATTAGAGAATTGAGATGGTACACTGTGAATTCCCTTTAATTAAACTTTCCATACAATCACTTACTATGGCTTGTTTGTTTGTTTTAGATTTTGGTGAATGAAGAAAAAAATAAAACAGAGAGAGAGAGAGAGAGAGAGAAATTTTTCTCATTGTTTATTCACTTTATTGTATGAGAAATGGAAGTTTTTATTTTTCATTGTTTTTATCAGTTTTTCTTTTTAACTTTGATTAGTTTTCGATGATGAAAATTGAGGATGGAGGGTGAATTGCACTTGGCACCCTTGAAGTTTATTGTTATTGCGCTCCGCCCCAAATTTAATGAAATATTGTACTCCACCCCAAAACTTTTGAAATTTCTTCATACATCCTTGAGGTTTGTTGTTATCTCAATCGACCCCCACAATTTAAGACAGTAAACAATGTATCCCCAAAGGTTTGTTGAAATTGCATTCAACCTCAAATATTTGAGAAAAATAAATTGCACTCCACCCCCCACCTCTTCACACCAACTACGTACATTGTGGTTCCGCCGCCACCAACACTGCCACTAACGTCACTACCACCACCGTCGAGGGTGGGAGGGGAAAGGAACGCATCATAAGTTACGTGGCGGAGAACTGTGTATCGTGCTCAACCCATCACCGCCACCGTCGCACGAAGAACCGCCGCCGCCGCCGCCGACCTCGACCTCGTCCTCTCTATAAAGATCTCTCTCGGAGCTGAAAGCTAGGAACAAAAACTCACAAAATGTCCATTACTTGATTTTGAAGAATTTGTTGTGTGTGGAGTGCTATTTGTTGAATTTTTCAGAAAGCTTGGGACAGTTTCCATGGCAGTGGAGAGCTCGAGGGAGCTTAACTTTGATGGCTGCACCAAATTCCAATGATGCCCTTCACAATAACCCAAAAAATCTTATTTTTGTCGATTTTCGCTCTTCAAATGAGGGCAAAATTGTAAAAGAGTACAGACACGTGAAGTGAAGTTATAATATGTCTTGTCTGTGCAGTACGAAATTCCTCTATTACCCCTTGTACAAACTGTAAAATTGATGATTTGATGGAATTTCGAGGTTTAAGTGAGGGTTATAATTGGAAATGCAGGGAATGCGTTTTTGGTCTGCGAAAATAGGCTTTTTTGTGTTTTTGGACCGTAAAATTTGTTAAAAATGGGTTATATATTGTTGAGGTCTCATTTGGGCTTGTTATTCAAGTTCGAAGCCCAAAAGAGCACTTATCTTTTTATTAGCCAAAAATATATTTTTTGATTTTGATGACTGCTGGCCCAAATATGCAATGAGTCGAGGTTGTACAGCCCAACATAAATTTGGGCTTCAACTTTGAACAATGAGCCCAAAGCAAACCCAATAACATGTAAATTAGTTATTACCAAAAAAAAAACATGTAAATTAGTACAATTGAATTCCAGTTATACCCCTGCGCAAAACCTGAAAAATCTTATTTTTGTCGGATTTTGCAGTTCAAGATAAGGGTAAAGGTGTAATTGAGATACTCAATTGAAATTATAATCCAGTGCATAAGACATATCATGTCCACCATACACCACCACTGACACACATCGATTGCGTAATTTCAATAGTACCCCTAACCATAACTCCAAAATTCCAATTTTAGTAGGATTTTGCGGTTTCAGTGGAGGGTAAATTTGTCCAATTAGTACGTGCAACTTGAACATCCGTTAATGCCCCTTGAAGAAGCCCAAAAAATCTGATTTTTGGTGGATTTCGGGTTCACGTGAAGGGTAAAATGGTAACATGAGTAATTCTTATGAAGCCAGTCCACTGTGCAGAGGAACCACCGAAACCCCTCCACCACTATCGTCGATCTCGAGCTCTCACAGAATCTGCATCACTTGATTTTTGAAGGATTTGTTGTGAGAAATACATTTTGCTGAGCTTATATAAGGATTTAGGGACAGTTTCCAGGGCAGAGAGATGGTGAAGAAACGTAACAGATATGCTGGCGCAATTTGCAACATTGATATTGCATTTAACCACACTTCTCAAATGTGATCAAATGTATGAACACTTGTGTGTATGCAGCAATCCATTGTCCAGCAACAAATCCCTAAATAGAGCTCAAATCCACGACAGATTAGTCCCTGACCTTCCGGACCAAGAATACCGTGAGAAACGAAAAAAAATAACTGTATAACATAAAGCTAAATGTAAGCATTTCCTAGTCATTTTGGACTCATTCCATCTTATTAATCCATTTAATCATTAAATGTATCACTTTTAATTAAGATATTACATAAGTATTTTATTAAATATAAAATTAAAGTTTATAGTCTTTAAAATATTATTAAGTTACATAATTGTTTACACGTAATAAAATTTTATCTTTTTATATAATATAAAACTGGGCACAAGATATAACTATCATAACTAACACATATATCAAGCACTTACATCGATCATAAACGAAAAAAATTAATTCTCATCAAGAAAAAAACACGAGTAAATTATCATGTTATTTTATTTTAAAAAACCACGTTTATAATTATTATTTTTCTTATTATTTAGCAGCTTAAAGAACCAGGCGTGCTGTACTTGATCATTGAAATAAAATTTCTTGATCTCATATAATTAAAGGTTTATTAAAATAGAGTCTAATTTTACCTTTTTCTTAAGTAGGGTTGATGTAGACGCCTAGTCTAATTTCCATGGCGACATATATAGCAAATAAATATATGTCAATTATTAAATTATAACTTTGGGATAGAGATAGTTTGACCTGTAAAACTAAAAACAAAGCTCAAACCCATTTACTTCAAAGGGAGAAAAAGGAAAACCTTTAAACATGCTAGCTTGGATTGAAAAGAAAGGAAAAGGGGGAAAACTAAAGCTTTTGTGAAAGTGTATAAATCTCATATTTTTGGTGCATTGAATTGGATAAAAAAGTTGTCTTGTTTTTGCTAACCTTGACTACCACAGTATGTATAAGATTGAGTTTGTGGTGGTTTAGTAGTTAATTTTGAATGTGGTATTTGAATTGGGACCCAACTGACACTACAAATCCTCATGATTAAAGATGTTTTTCTTGTGCTTTCATGAGTACAAGGCTCTTTCGTAGGTCTTGTCTTTGTTTCATTGGCATGCAACCAAAACAAACTCATCTATCATTCACACAAAAAAGCAATTAACTATAAAGAGTATATGCATAAATACCACTTGTGTGGTGAGAATTAACTATTCTTAAAGGAAAAAAAAAGCATTCCTCCTAACTATTATATTAGAAATGAAATAAAAACAAACAATAATATAATAGAGTTAAACAAATAAACTAGGTTTAATATTTAAATAAGTTAGATATTCTTTTTTTTACATGTCTCATTAACATAAATATTTAATTACTATAAAAGACACTTTAATATATTAGGTTCGTATCGGGTGAAGTTTGAAGATGGCAGATATACACCTCATTTTATAGGGAACATGTTCATGAGATTTGAATATGTTAGTAATTTCCTTCATGTCACAACAATCATACAATTATGTTAAGTCTCATCCTCTTGAGATCCTTAATTACCATATAATGAGGTTAATTAATTTGTCAAAACTACGTACTCGTACTCAGTTAATTAAGAATTTGGTTTAAGCTTTTATTAATTAGTAAATGAGTGTGCAATTCCCAAAATTCAAGGCCTAATGTAATTATAATGATGGGTGAATGTGCATTGTACTGAAATTAAAGTAAGATGATGATGATATATTTGGGTATGTAGCTAGCTCCGATGCTCTCCTAGTTAGAACTCCAAAGCATACATGATTGATTAAGGGAAGGGAGAGAGGGTACTTGAACTTGAACTTGAACTTGAACTAGAACTAAAGCATATGATATAATAATGTGATATGATATGAATGAAGTAACATAAAGCTTAGAGTAAAGTGAAATTAAAGAATCATGTTAAAAGCTATATAATGGAGTGTAGTAGTAGCAGACACTCAACTTTTGACCAATGAATTATGAATTATGAATTATGTATGTATGTTGCTCTTAAACGAGGTCAATGGGGAAACCTATGATATGAATTGAAGTGTATCATAAGCTCGGAAAGTTTTGGAATCCTATGTCAATTAATCACTTTTAAAATATCTATCCTCCTATACGTACCTAGCTAGCTAGTCATTCATTTTATCTCTATCTGCTTCCTTGATTGCCAAACTTAGCTTTATTTTCATTTAACATAAACAAAGTGACTTAGTCCCTACTCCACTCAATATATAATTACATAACAATAGTAAATCAGTCAATGAATACATTTTAATTTTGTTTTTTACTCAAATAATTATTGAGATTATAATTGACTGAGTAATTATGATTCAAAATATCATTTATTGATTGGTTTGACTTATTTTTCATTGTACATGTAGCATCACTCATAAAACTATTGATATTTCTTTATTTTAAATACAACAAATTAATTTAATTCAAAATAATATAAATCAATTTATTCTTAAATGAGGAGTAATTATTATAAATTACTAGCAACTTGACAAGCAGGTCGAGTCACATTCTCTATGGATTGTGTTTATCAAGTCTCATTTTTACTTAATTTTTGTTATAAAAGATTAGTAAAAATAATTAAATACTAATGGAGATAATTTCTTTGAAAGAAAAAGAAAGTGATATTTTTATTACAAAAATTGTGTAAAAGTGGATGTAGATAGAAATATAAAAAGGAAAATCAGAAAAGGGAAAGAGAATTGGTGTAATAGATATTGTAAAAGGTGATTAATTTTTACTTTGTATTATTATTTTTAGAAATCAAATAAACATAATTACCTATTTGTCTTTTTATCAATCCTCTTTATACATGTAGAATAGATGTAGCTATTGTGAAATTGTAAAATAATGTCTCCCATAACTTTAATTAAAAAGGGAAAAAGAAAAGAAATCTAGCATTATTCTTTTAAGGGATAAAGGAGTTCCGGTTTATCTAATCAAAAATTTTAAAATGGCTTATTAAAGAATCTCAACACAAATCCTTTTCTGTAGGGTAAAAGGAACTTTAAGCGATTTCCAATGGATCCTTGGAGAAATAAATATTATATGTCTATAAGACCTGAGCATCAAATTAATTGATCAAATAAAGAAATTAAAGTCATTCTAATACCAAAAGACAACCGCAACACAATAAACCTTCAATCTTGAAATTAAAAAAAAAAAAAGAAGTTAAAGTGTGTGTCCATAAAATTATTGTTAAGCCGTTGCGTATTTTCTTGGATATATGATCATAATATTGTCATGTGATGATGAGTATTTCTTTTTTTCTTACTTTGGAAGCATTTTAAACTTCACATGCATGACCATGAAAAATTGAATAATGCTATAGATAAACCTCAAAATCAATCGTCATCGATCATTATATATAATGTTTAATTATTTAAAATTATTAATTAAAATTTTAAAATATTTAATTAATGTATAATATTAAAAGTTAAATCAATAGTTTTAAAAAGATAAATTATTACATATGATAACTACTTTTATGGTGTACGAAAAAATATTTCTCTGAAACATGATATAATGTACTTTTCATATTTTAGAACAAGTTTTGATTACATTGGAAAAATTTAAGATATGAATTAAATATGTACTATTTTACCTCAATTGTATGAAGATTTGTAGAACATTATTAGGCATTCATATAATATTACAACTAAAACAATATATTTGAACATTTAAAAGTGAATAATTACCTATCACTTACCAAATTTTAAAATGAAAATAATAAATAATCAAGAATAAATTAGATATCAAATATAGATAAGATTGTACATATATATTAGTGATCTGAAAAATGTATGGAGAAAAACTACTTAATAGAGATGTATGTGGATTGAATTGGAATAAGTTGGGTGAATAACGAAGCATAACTTGAAATTGACCTGAAAAATATGTATGAGAAAAATGATTCGGGCAGCATCGGATTAACGAACCGGTCCGGAACATGAAGACCATACCACTTAATAACTTGTGTATTACATAATAATACTGATTATTATTACTGATTATACTTAATTAGTGTTTAGTTAGTAGTTAGATTAGTTAGCAGTTTTCGTTTCCCTGCAACTAATTGTAACTAACTTTTGTAACTAACTTCAGCTCATTCTCTCTCGGTATATAAACCCAATTATCAATGGAAATTGGCAACTTGCTATTCATTCTTTCATTCTGTGATATTGTCTCTACAATCAACGCAACAAAACCACACTTGAAAATAAAATCAAGCATCTCAGATTCGATAACCGTTGTCACTAACTTTCAATGGAATATGTATAACATGGAATTTATTTTCGCCTTCAACGATTGAACTATATATAGCTAGCAATTGCAAAACTGTACAATATTGTCAATATTATCGATCACATACATGTATATATATGTTTAATCTCTGAGATTTGTAATGATAGATGTTTTTATTTATGGTTATCCCAAAGTGGTCCTTCTTTTATTATTAAAGAAAGAGCTTTTGTGGATATGGAGCAATATTTACAGCAACTACAGTACAAATATAATCAATTATATTCCTTGAATTGGACCACCTCTCCACATACACTACTATCTATAGAGAAATGCTATTTATACTTATGAAATTATAAAGTACAATTGCATACTTTTACATGGGTGAAAGATAAAAGTTTAGATGTTAAATTAATGTCACATCAAGATCAAGAATAATAAAATAGACAATGTATAAGATATGTACCAGAGAAATTACATACAAATAATATTTTTTGCTATATATAAATAAAAAAAGCAGCTAACAACATAACATAATACTTTTTTTATTTTTTTTATTTATCCATTTACACTTTTCACAACATTTTAAATAACACAAATACTTGGGGCACAACAAAAAAATCAACCAAAATAGTCAACAAAATCCATTTAACACTTTATGGTCTAAATAACACTTTTAATCATGAATATATTTTTAATGGGCTGGGTGATTGGGCCCAAATTCCTATTTGTTGGTTGTTTTGGCTGATTTTTTGTTGTGCCTCTAGCAATGCTCTTTAAATAATTATTAGTTTATTCTCAAAATTAACAAAAGATTTGTATAATTTACCACATTACTTTTAATCTAAAATACTCTATTATTACTAGCACATTCTCTCACTTCAATTTACTTGGTAAAAGAGAATACTTTAATTTAGACTAAAACAGAAGAAAAATATTTAAAATGACCTATAATTTTTAATTGGATAAATAAAAAAAATAAACTAAAAAATAAAAATGGATAAATAGATAAAAACGGATGAAGTATAATTATTTATATAAATATATGTAGGAAGCTAAGCTAGCTCCGAGAGTAAAAAAAAGAAATTAAAGGCAGAGAAGAGAGAGCATCTTCTTTTTTGTTTTATAATTTATAATTAATTTTCTGAACTGATGTATGTCGGATAATTAGATAATAATAATAAGGAACACCTTTTTGCACTAAATCAAATCATCATTCACAGTGATGAAGCTACTAGGTAGCTAGCCCCTTTATCATGAGAATTAAACACAGTATAATAACATAGTAGTACGTACGTAGTGATGGATCTATGATATTAAATTAAAATTGTTGATAGTACATGCATGGGCTATATATAGTGCGCCAACAAGAACTCATCATCAAAATGATATATAATAATAATAATAATAATTCATTCACCTGATTAAAATAAAAAAGCTTCATTCCTAGGTGGAAGGAAATTAAAATGATAGAAGAATATAATTAAGAAGCAAAAATAGATGGGTGGATATATCTATCTGGATGGATATATAATGAAGAAACAATTAAAGTAGCACAGTTTGTGGTGGTGAAAGCTTCTCAAATCTCAATTCTCTTCTCTTCTCTTCTTGGACACAGCAACCCTGAAAACATAAATAAATTGAAGCCGCTGTGAGTATCAATGCAGACACATGTATGTAGCAAATTCACTAACTATATATAATATGCATAGGGAGGGTGATATATACATAATATAAGAGTAAAATATAATGAATGAATTAGCACCAGGTACGTGATAGATAGATAGATAATTAGGAAGAATAGGGAGATCTGGCAGTAGTGGAGTCCCTGGGTGCATTGCATCGGTAGCACTCCATTCTATTTGCAAAGTTGTGCTCGTTGCATCCTGACCTGCGTGCGTCCATCATCCCATCCCCATTATATATATATATATATATATTATTAATCATTCATTTCATTATTATTATAATCAAATATTTTTATTTGCACAATAAAAAAATCAGCTCGAGAGTTTCGACCACAAATATTTCAATAAAATTAGTTACTTAGAGAATTTTTTTTGCCAAAAGTTATCCAATAGAACTATTGATTGGTTTGGGTGGTTATCCATTGTTCACCAAATATTCTCCTCATAATATTTATATATATATATATGAATTTAAGGTCACCTAGTCATATATGTTATATTAATTAGGAATATGGTTAGAAATACAACAAAAAAAATCAGTCAAATTAAAATAGTCTATAAATAGAAATTTGGACCACAATCACTCAGCTCATTAAAAATATACTCATGATTAAAATGTTATTTGGGCCATAAAATATTAAATGAGTTTTATTGACTGTTTTCACCCCAAAAATGTTATTCGCTAGACATTTGTGATTAATTAATTACCTTGTACATATCCAATCGCCAGACTTCCAACCGGGACGAGCAGAACTACTACCACCAAAGCCAAAGGCTCTCATTCGAGGCATGTCAACGTCATACCCTCCGGCGCTGGGGCCGCTGCCGGATGACTCCTCCTTGGGGGCACCACATTTAAAGCAGCTAGAGCGGCTAGCAAAGTTATGAGCACCACAGTTTCCGACGGTGCAGTACCAGTCCCCAGGGCGGACATCAGGGCCAGTGGTGAAACCAAAGGAGGAAGATCCTCTGCCGCCGCCAAAGGCGCCACCGTAGTCACCACCTGCCATACCCCTCGGCTCGCCGCACCGTTGGCACGATTCCCTTCTTTGGAAATTTAGGTGGTTGCATGTCCTGCAGTTCCAATCTCCTGGCCTACTCATTTTCCCTACACAAAATAAATAATTCCATATTACATAGAATAATTAATATATTAAAAGAATGATGATTAGTTGTTTTCTTAGTTATATCATTGAATAGGTCACCTACGACATCAATCAAACAAACAATAAACTTGTCCCATCATATTATAAATTATGAAAGTGTATGACTAATTATTAAATTAATTATGATGATAGTGATGTAGAAAAAAATGCTAAAGCTAGTAAAGTTAAATAACAGGGCACATATATATACAAAACACATAATGCATACACCTATGATAAGGCCACCTATATTATATTCACCCATTGAAAATAATTAATGAGCAACCTAACTATACACTCTACTAAAAGTTTAATTGTATACATATAAAGGTGTATATATATATATATATATATATTAAATGGATATGAGAATTTTCTGAATTTCTGCATGTAGATACATATATATGCATCAATTTTATAGTGTGACATAAAATACAGCAAAAGTAGAGAATAATTAAGAAAGAAAATGAATGAATTGAAAAGGGATTGTGTATGATGATATTCACCTCTTGAGTTTGGAGAGTGAATTTAGATGTGTAATGAGGGTATATATATAGGTTAACAAAATAAGTTGAAGCTTGTATATATGGGGAAAGATAGATTTGTAATGTGAATGAATTATTGTGGAGTGGAGTGTGGAGTGAAGAGGGAGAATGAGGTGGGTTTTATACTGCCCATTAAGGCCTCGAAAATCGGACTCACATCATCCACCCAACTAGCTTAAGTTTTCTACTCTTTATTAAGGGGGTTACTGTTCTTTTTTCGCTTCCCTTTCAAACCCCATTGTACCAAGGTATGTCATGTTATAACATAATTCATTATACTATTTTCTCTTTCCATTACCTTAAAAATTATAAATAAAAAATTTTGATTGAATAATAGTGTAAAACATCTTTACATATCATATCAAAATTAAACTTATAAGATAATTTCATCAAAAACTAAAGAATATGGATAGATGTACAACAATTTTAATATTGTATATTAATTCAACATTTTAAAAATTGGTTAATAGTTTTAAAAAATTTAATTATTACATATGATGACTAATTTTATAATGTATCGTAAAAAATGTATGGTTAATTGGCATCTTTTTAGAGGAGATAATTTAATTTGGAGTTTCCAATTGAATTGGTATCTTTTATTTTTATTTATGCATACTTGCAATATATATCTCATCATGCACGTAAAATAATAATTAAACATAAAAAATTGGTTATGGAAATCAAGTGAGGTAGCTAGTTAGGTACCTTAATTAATTAATTTGATGTTCAACTTTGTCAAGCTGCACTTTTATGTCCCCACATAAAGTAAAATTAGCATGCATTGTGACCTCTAAACATACACAGCAATATGCCCCATTCCCTATCTCTTTAAAATTTCTTGTAGTCCATAAATGATAACACAAAAGACCTTTTTGACTAAGGGATTTATATTAATTTGGACCTTCATTTTTATAGTGAAGTGGCGGGTAAACAATATCACAACATACAACATGCATATATATGGTCCTAAATGGCCTTATATATCATCGCCTCCAAGTGCATCGTATTGTGTTGTCTAATTTTATTCTTTTTATTTCTTATGTTATTGGTCAATTATGATGAGAGGATTGAATAAGAGGAAACGAAATTCTTTGTGAATATTCCTCACACTTGAAGAAGAAGAAAATTAACCTTAAGATCCGAGATTGTTGACCCCAGTGTATGTGTATGTATATGTATATGTATATGTATATGTATGCAATAATACATGTTGTACAACATAATATATCTAATAAGTATTCCATGTGTGTTATACATGATATGAAATGTGTGTTATACGTATGTATGCTATACAAATAGCACACATTTTATATTATGTATAACACACACGTTAAATAATTGTTGAATATATTTCTATTATTATATGACAAATATTATTATTATTATTATTATTATTATTATTATATGTGTATGTAGTGACCCATGTCTTGCACCGAGGGTTGGATTGGTTTAAGTAAGATCCAAATTCTAGTACTGTGAATAAATTAAAGAAGAGTCTCATTGGGAGAATTAGTGTCACTTTAATGTAGTTGTTCCCTTGTTTCCAAAAACTAGCTAGCTAGCTACACGATAAAGATGGGTGCTGCTAGCTTTTTCATTTTTGAATATTCCTCTTTTGTACTTAGAACTTGAATTTCTTTTGGGTGCAAGTCAAAAGGATTAATTATATAATAGTATATCTATATACAACATAACCTCATTATGTGACGTTCTATTTTAGTATCATATCTATATTTATATATTTATATAAAATTTGTAATAGGTATCTTCACTCTCCATCTTGCTAGCCTAATCAACGATCAATGCCATGGAGAATAATAAATATAATTATATACTATCTATATATATACACAAAATTTTCTACTCTTTATTTTAACAAAGTTAAATGAATTTTAATATATATAGGTTTGTTCCCATTTCCCAAGGTACCATAAAAATCCTTAAACAGAAGGATGATAGGAAGAAGATATAAATAAATAATGATGTTGGGAGTTTTGTAGATGTGTGTCAGTTTATAAATATTATTAAAACATTAACCCAATAACACTTTAAATTAAAGTGGTCCCAAAGTATTCATCTTTGGAGAACTGTTTTTTTAACACACACACAGACCTTTATCCCAACCATACAACATTAAGAAGTACATACAAACTCTTTATTAAATATTTTATTCTTGATAATAATAATAAGAGAAATGTTTTGTGTATAACATAAAATTAGCTATATATCATCAATTATCATATGTAATGATCCAATATTTTAAAATTATTAATTCAGCTTTTATACACTAATCCAACATTTTTAAAAGTTAGATTAATGATTTTAAAATATTAAATTATTGTACATGGTGACTGATTTTGTAGTGTACATGTAACACTACTCTAATAATAATAAATATTTAGCTAATAAGTATCCTTAGAACACTTATTAATAAAACCTTAATAATTAATAATTAATAATAATAATAATAGATAAACTAAAATTAAATGAAAATAATAAGGTGCCGATACTAGTACATGTAATGGCAATAAGATTTTGAGCCGTGAACATCTAAATTAAATCTCTCTTTGAAAATATAAGACGTACAACATAAACCCATCTACATAATTTGGATTTAAATAAATGTCAATTTATTTTTACATTTAAACTCTTAATATTTGATGATAAAGATAAATATTATATAACTTTTTATTATATACCAAAGCTATATATATATTAAAATATAAGAAGGTTACTCATCATCACTCGTGCATGTCAGGGAAGTAATAAAAATGTGTGTATAGCTGGGTAGCTCTCCAAGAAGACGTAGTAGGAGAAGCTAAAGTAAAAGTTGCATGGCCATTAGTTCAAGGAACAACGTCCTTGAATTGATGAATTGGTTCAAATAATTATTATTGCACAAACGAGTGCAAAGAAGGAATAAAGAAAATTAACGGTTCTATATTCTAGCTAGCTAGCTCATTGATGACCAAATGTTGGTTGAAGGAATAGTAATTCAAAAATCAAAGAAACAAAACTTGGTAGAGTTTCGATAAAGATAGTCCAATTGAAGTTGATGATGATGATGATGGAAGAGAAGTCTTCGAGGTTCAAATTTTGACCATCTTTTTTCTTTTTCTTTCTTTTTTTCTCTCCCATTCTTACACTCATATGGCTTTTTCGCTGTCATGTTCTTTTCCTTCCTCATTATCGCATATTCTCTCACCCCTTTTCCTTATCTCTCTCTCCCTCCACCACAAAAGAAAGGAAAAAATTGAAGGGTTATAGAGGGTTAAATTAGAGCTATAGGGAATCAGAAAGATAAATACTTGTCCTATAAAAATAGCTAACATATCATATGTTGTATCATCTTTCTTTAATTTATAATATGTGATATATATAGTATGTATAATAACATGTGATATACATTGTGCATGTTATATTATGAGAAATGTTTCATGTACACCACAAAATCACTATATATAATAATCAAATTTTTTAAAATTATTAATCCAACATTTTTAAAAGTTGGATTAATAGTTTTAAAAAGTTAAATTATTATAAATAGTGACTGATTTTATGGTTTACATGTAACATTACTCTTATATTATATATATTATGCACAATATGTTGGTTGTTTTTGACTTACTTTTTGTTGTACATAATATATCAATGCTCAATGAAAAATACTTTTTGTACATCACAAAATAAACTACCATATGCAGTAATAATTTAACTTTTCAAAACTATTAATCCAATTTTTAATATTATATATTAATTCAACATTTAAAAGTTAAATTAATAATTTTAAAAGTGTAATTATTATATATATATATATATAATGACCTATGATGATTGATTTTTTTATGTCCATGTAGCATTATTTATAAAGAACAAATCCTAAGGAGGTGAAAACATATAGAAATTAATTAGTACAAAAAAACCACATATATATTCTTTTTTCATAAAATTACCCCTATTAAAAGTTTATGCTGATATATAAAAACATAAAAATGTTTGATTTTTATATTGTAACATAACCCAAAAATCAAACAGATCAATCAAACCCAAACATGTTAGTTATGTTAATTCTGATATCATATTATAAAGACAAACTATTTTTCAAGTATATTTTTATTGACTTTTATGTTGACAAATATATTATATTATTTGTTAATAAAATATGAGTCTAATTTTAATAAGATAGAGATATACAGAACTCAATTTTTTTTTTGGTATAATTATAAAACTATATGTTCCAAACACTACTTGAGTCAAATCACAGTAATAATTTTGTAATCCAACCAAAATAGAAGAAAATGTTAAAACCTAAATTTATATGTATTTAGTACTATTTGATTTATTGGGGAATGGTAAAGAAGGCTGTAGCAAGCTGTGAAAGCAAAAAGAGGGAATTGAAGAGTACTGATTCGATTCTCTCATTGGGAAATGCTTCCAATCCATGCACTCATAGCATCACCATCATATGACCACCAAACCCCCCTAACGTATACATTATATGCTTTTTCTACTTTATCTTTTTTATTTTTCAGTTTAATCTTACAATAATATGATAAATGATTGATTCTCGATGTATACCTACGTACATATCAACAAATTTAAAATTCAAAATTTAATTGTATATGTATATATATTGGGAACCCAATCGATCTATATGCGCTTTTATTTGCATTTTATATACTATGTTCGTGTACATGTGCATGCGTCGACATGTAGTTTCTATACTTTAAAATATTCAATCTATGTACACCTCCAAATAAATAAATAAAATGTTGCTATTTATATAGAGATTTTACTTCGCAATCACTCATCCCACTAAAAATTAATTTCTTAACTCAAAAAGAATTTTTTTTATCAAAAAATTATTAAATAAGTTCATCGACTAATTTAATACTTGTTTTTTCCATTTTTTACCAAATATTTTTTTATAAAATGAATAAGTACCGATGATTTTATAAGCATTTTTAGAAAATTAAGTCTCAAATTAAATGTATAGCAGTCTCGAATTTGTCTAGCTGCAGTGGTATATATATTAAGAAATGAATTTTGTACACCACAAAATCAGTTATCATCAATCACTATATATTTAACGGTTAAACTTTTTAAAATTAATATTATATCGCATATTATTGCTGATTTTGTGGTGTATATATAACATTATTTGTACATATTAGACGCAGTTAATTAGCTATTGGTAATTGTGATTATTGAAAATACTAATATATAGTAATCTTGAAATAAGAAGCATGTAAGCATGTGTATGTGTTAAGAGAGAGATATAATTTGGGTTTTGTTGGTTGCATGCACGTGAGTTGGTAGAAAGATGTGAGTGACGCGATCAAAATGACAAAAGTAGTTTTCTCTTTTCTTTCTTTTTATTACTACTTTTTACAGCTCCAATATCTTTATTAATATGCTCTGATCTACTTGATGAGAGTCCCCAAATGTCCATCTTAATCTTATTACCTTCTTTCATTTTAATTCATTTACACGACCTTAATCACTGAACTAATCATCTATATCTTTAATTAGTTTAATTAGTGCAAGAGTTAATATAGCTTCAGACAACATCTTATCTCATCTGATTTCAACTGATCGATGATGATGTTGATCTTAAATCCTACTAGCTAAAAATATATAACTACACAGATTAATATCCATATTATTATTCACTTAGTTCAATAATTGTAACTCATCAATTCTGAATATTCACTACATAATATATATATATATATAAATGACCGATAATACCACCAATTTAAAGGAGAAATGACAAGGAAATATCTGTTATTTGAGAGTGTTTTAATTTTAATAATTATGTATAGAGAAACTAATACCACTCTTTAAATACTCTGTGTATTCACACGTCATGGTCAAAATAGAATGACAAACTTTTTGGGATAGGTTCACATTACATATGGGCTGGGTTTGATTTTTATTGGGCTGGATCAATTGTTGTAGAAGTCACATCACATACATGTGTTTGAAAGAGACTATATATATTTCTAACAAAAAAAAAGAAGTGGACTTAATCCGATTAAGCTGAGCATGAAGCTAAGTGAAAAGAAAATTGTACAAATTCCATCTACGTGTACTTCACTTCAGAGTTGAATGGTGCAGCCTAGAATTACATACATAGATATTCCAAAAGTTGAAGGATCAAGAATGATGAATACACCTCATGAAGACACCTCTCTGCTTGGTGCTGATGATGAAGAACTTCATTTCCACAGTTTATTATTCACACCACCACCTCAACCACTGCCTTATTATCACAGGTTAATTAATTCCTTCCTCTACTCATCATCGATTCATTCTTTCTTTTCTTTTCTCTAGCTACCTAACTGTACGTTTCTTCACAAATCTTGCACATATCTTGTACATTTGCTTTCTTTCTTGGCAATTAATTACTACAGATCAGGAATGGCTGAAGATAATAAGGTTCCAATTCAAGATTATTCTTTCAGTGCCAATAATATATTCGCTTATCATGAATTAGACAAAATGCATCATCAGTTGCCTTCACATGGATGGATTCAGGTACGCTCTAATAATGCATGGTTAGTGTTAGGCATATGATTTTTTATATTTTTAATATTCATCGAACCTAGCTAGTAAGATAATTGTATTTAATTTGTGGAATATAATGATGTCAATACAAAGAATTGCTGATGCAGAATAATAATAATAATAATAATCAAGAACATCATTGTCTCCTATATGATTATGGAGCTGCATCAAATCAAATGCTAACAGAATCGACAACTACGCAACCAATATTTCTGTTTCTCATTTTCCTAATTCCAACCTTGATTGTTTTGGGAACTTTTTAAGTAGCATTATGAACGATTCACAGCGTTTTGGTGATTATTATGGAATATCATCAGCACATAATCATAATATTAGCGCTATAATCGAAGAAGGGTTTGGTGAAAATGACGTTTCGGAACCTCTCAGCCCTTCATCATCACATCTTCAAAGTTCTGCATTTGCCGCAGAAGATACTAATAATCAGAGTTCTGAGGAGACACTCAACCAACCAGATGGATCTCAGAACACAAAGTAAGCGTTTTTTTGAACAAGCTCTTGAAAGTTATGTTGATTCATTCATATTAACGGAAAACGTAGCAGAATTAACAAAAGTCGAAGCTCGATTGACAATGGCCGGAAGAGAGAGAGAGAAGAGGAGAACCCAAATGAATAGCGGTTTCATTCTTCTTCTGCGTACTCTTTTATACAATGACGAAAGAAAAAAGAGTAACCGAATACTAACTGATTTAACAAATTAAACAGAATCATAACTAACTATCTAGCTAATCTAAGTGTGTAGCTCCAATACATATTTCAATTAACATCTTAGCTATTATTATTTTATATAACAATGATCGCAATATAGTTAATTAATGAGGTTTTGAATTGATAATCATCCACTTTATAAATGTTAGATTCTGTTCTCTTTGTTATGTGGTGTTTAATTTGCTGAATTCTGCTTTTCTCTTTGTGAACAGTGCACCAAGTAACATTGTCATTGGTGACTTCGAAGGTTGTACGTGTAAGAAGAGTGAATGCTTGCAACTGTGAGTATATAAATTGTTAATTACATACAAAACGTATGCTATGCATAATATATAATGCATGTCATACGTAATACTATATATACAACATACATTAATGAATTATATATAACACACGTTGAATACTAGTTCAATGTATTTTTAATAGTTATTAGTATAACACATTACGTATGATATATAACACATTTTGGATATTCAATGGATGTATTTTTTATGTACTACTAGCATTTTGCGGATTATCCGTATATACTTGAATGTGATTTCTTTTGCAGATATTGTGGATGTTTCGCTTCTGGACGCTATTGTGGAGAGTTTTGCATTTGCCTAGACTGCTCAAATAAAGAAGAATATCGTGTCAGAGTTAATTTGTGTAAGGAAAATATTAAGTCCCGTAATGCAGTGGGATTTAATCCGTGGATTATACAAAATAGCACTGATATTTCATCCAATAATGGGGTATAATACTTTTTTCGTCCTTGTGGTTTCACCCTTTTATATGTATTTGTTTTTGTCTAGGAGAAATAATTAAGACCAATAATAAGAAAATTAATTAATTAATTAATGGTGTTGTCTTCAGGATGATGACAATATGAAGAAGGAAGAGTCATTAGCAAAGCACAAATCTATTGCAGGATCCGAGCAGAAAAAGTCAGTGTTCTCTCAAATTCTTAGATTTAAAAGTTATATTAATCTCATGCATATTTCAACACTTATGTTATACTATAGGGTTTAATTATAATACACTCATTGTATAAAAGATTCATATATCTCCTTTTACTTGACTTTTTAAATAATATATGTGAAAAATAAACATATTTAATTACTTATATAATATTATATAATTGAGTAACTATGTAAAACTTCTTTATAATGCATAATCATTAAACTCTTAGCATATAAAATGTTATTTGTTATATTATACATTGTTGAATAACATATATAATATTGTCTTTCTTGAAATTTCACCCACCATACATTTTTCTTAATAGAACGAAATAGCTTTTTAGAAGAGTAACAATAATATAATTGAATTGTCATAAAGTTTATAGCATATAAGAGTACAAAGGATTTAATTTTAAGAACTCAAATAAAATACAGTCCTGATTTATACTCGCTCACAAAATAGTACATTATTAAATATTCTTTCACTTAAATGATATAAATAAAAATACAAAATATTTAATAAAATATTGTACAATGTGTGTAATTTAGGGGTATAATTATGTTAAAAAAATTTAAATAAAATACAAATATAATTTATAAAATTGGTATTAATCATAATTGATAATTAGTCTCCCGAATGCGAAATTACAATCATGAAAAATATCTACAGTTCTGTTCAAAATATCTCACAAAATAATAAATAAAATAATATTTCAATATAATTGATGATATTAGCTATAATTGATCTCACAAAATGTGCTCATAATCATATTGTGCATAATATATATCACATGTTATAAAGAAATATGATATTATAATATATGATATATGATATATTCCATAATTATGTTAACTATTTTGAAAATAATTTTTTTATTATACCTCGAGTATTTACTATAAAATATAACAACTCATAAAAGTGCACAAAATATGACATGTGCAAGAATGTAAAAAAATATCCTACACTAAATTATTCCAACACAATGGCAATATAGTTAATTAATGAGGTTTTGAATTGATAATTATCCACTTTATAAATGTTAGATTTTGTTCTATTTTTTATGTGGTTTTTAATTTGCTGCATAACTTAATTCTACTTTTCTCTTTGTGAACAGTGCACCAAGTAACAGTGCTCTCATGTTACCTATCAAAAAAAAAGGTTGTACGTGTAAGAAGAGTGCATGCTTCAATCGGTGAGTATATAAATCTTACTATTGCATTTAAATGTAATAACATAAAGTAATTTTTATTGTATAATAGAAATACGTTCAACTAGTGTTTAACGTGTGCTATGTATAATATATAATGTGTATTATACGTATATGTGTTATATATACACATTATGAATTATGTATAACATATATTAAATACTAGTTAAACGTATTTCTATTGTACAACAAACATTATTATTATAATAATTACTATGTAAATCTGTAATAATTGAAAATTGTTAGTACAAATTCGAATTTATGATTAATCATACATATTGCAGTTAACATGATAGTATCAACCACTGAATTTTTTATATCCGTGTATTTATATATATATATATATATATTAAATTACATTTTGGATTATTAATATATATTTTATTATGTGTACAACTTAATTTGTATTATTCTTATAGAGAGATTATTAGGTGCAAAAGAAAGATTTATGTGTTCTGTATCATTTATATTTTGATATATCAACTGTTCTATCCCATTGTTTTAAACTTAATTGCTTTTCTCTTCACTGTAGTTAATTTTTTAGACTATGTATCATGTAATAAATGATGCAGAATAAATAAATGCACTTAATAATTTTTCATCCGGTATATACTACTTTAATGTGATTTCTTTTGCAGACATTGTGGATGTTTGGCTTCTGGACGCATTTGTGGAAAGTTTTGCTTTTGCCTAGACTGCTCAAATAAAGAACATCGTGACAGAGTTAATATTTTTGTCGTCCTTGTGGTTTCACCCTTTTATTTATATGTATTTGTTCTTGTCTAGGAAAAAGTAATTAAGACTAACAAGAAAATTAATTAATACTGTGTTGTCTTCAGGACAATAACAATATGAAGAAGGAAGAATCATTAGCAAAACACAGATCTGCAGACATACCATCTTCCCCGGTTTCAGAAGATATAAGTGCTCCCAAGAAACCTGCAGCACCCGAGAACAAAATGTCAGTGTTCTCTCAAATTCTTATATATAAAGTCATATTAATTCGTTTATATTTCAACATCTTATTTGTTATATTATACGGTTTAATTATAATAGATTCACATGTATTATTTTGTATGACTTTTTAAATAATAGATATGAAAAACAAACCTATTTATTGACGTAACATATATAATTGGATGATAGTTGTATCATAATTAAATTCTATTATATAAAATATTATTGTTATTTAATATAACAATGATCACAATAACTACTCCCTTCATTCAAAATATACTTTTGTTGCATAACCCAATTCTACATTGCTCTTTGTGAACAGAAGACCAAGGGACAATGACACTGATGACCGCTTGTTTTGTAACTGCCGTGGCACTACTGAATGCTTGAAACGGTGACTTTTTATTTTATTTTCAAATCTTTTTACATCTTAATCCATGTCTTACTTTACATTTGGAGTCTAAAAATATAGACTTGAATTTATGCTAAATTCTATACATGACATAATATCTACCACTAATTTGATGTGCAGTTACTGTAAATGTTTCGCTGCTGAAAAATACTGTGGAGAGTTTTGTTCTTGCAAAGGCTGCCGAAATGAAGAACAACATGTTGACCATGTTGTAAGTAGTAAGAAAAGAATTATGCCTATTGACCTTAATGTTCCCCCAAATAATGCGGTATGATATGATAAGATATCATCATTAATTGTAGTTACACTTTTTGTATGGATTGATTGAGTTGATGATGGTTTACTAATGTATATATATATATATACCCTGTCTTCAGGAGAATGACCATGGGAACAGAGAGCCATCACCAAAGCACATATCTGGGTGTAAATGCCAAAAGTCAAAGTGTTCACAAAAATATTGTGCATGTTATATGGTAATTTATACATGTACTTGTGTGTGTATTGAATTCAAATGCTTTAAAGTTTTAATCTATAGACTAAAAGTTCATTTTCCATTGGTTTTTATAATTGATTTCAACAGGGTAAGGTTGGGTGCTACGGGAAATGTGGATGTATTGGATGCAAAAATCCTTTTGGTGGGAAAGAAGCAGGGGAAGTAAAGGAGGATCGAAGTCAAGGAGCCAGTGAACAATGACAAATATTATTGTAAATGTATTAATTGTAATGCATTTATTATCTTAGAAACATTACTTACAGGGATGAATAGGATATACTTTTCTTTCTCTCTGTTTTGGGATGGACTACGGATTGTAATACTTTGAATTCTTCAATCAGTGCAAGTTGACCATGTTATATTGTTATAATTCTCGTTTTTTTTGGGGGGTGGTAAGGGGTTTATTTAATTTTGATTTAGTTTATTATGGAACATTATTATTATAAAGGGAAGTTTAGTTAACCTCTTACTCTGTATAATCATAATTATTATGTTAGGGACTTAGAAGTATTAAATGTCCAAATCCCAGGATAAGTAATATGAGACACAAAATGTTGTATATAAAGAGAGTGAATAGCTACATATTATTGGATGTTAAACAATTCATATAGCACAATAGAAAACTACTTGAAATTTGAATATCGATCATTAGAGATTAATTGGTTTGATTTGCTGTTAGCCAATTGCAAACTTCCATCAGTTTCTTCAGGGATTGTACAGTGACGACCCAACCTGCACACCAAAGAAATGTATTATTTCATTAGAGACAAAGATTATAGATAATAGCATGAGTCTCTGTAGAACAAAGTTGAGTACCCATTGTAGCTCCTAAATACGAAATTCCGGAATCCGGCTGCGCTTAAGGCCCCTGCTGATTTCCCTCCTAAATATGTGAAAGTAAGTTTGTTTATTTATTTATATAGTGATTCATTCATCTATCTATCAATCATGGTTACAAATTCCATCTACGTGTACTTCACTTCAGAGTTGAATGGTGCAGCCTAGAATTACATACATAGATATTCCAAAACTTGAAAGATCAAGAATAATGAATACACCTCATGACTCTCAACCACTGCCTTATTATCACAGGTTGGTTAATTCCTCTACTCATCATCAATTCATTCTTTCTTTTCTTTTCTCTAGCTAGCTGTTTCTTGACAAATCTTGTACATTATTTGCTTTCTTTCTTTCTTGACAATTAATTACTACAGAGTAATGACGGAAGATAATAAGGTTCCAATTCAAGATTATTCTTTCAATGCCAATAATATATTTTCTTATCATCATCAATTGCCTTCACATGGATGGATTCAGGTACACTATAATAATCTATTCCAATATGCTTGCTAACACTTCTTTTGATGAATACTTCTTATTTCATGATTCAAATATCTTGCATATATATTTATGCATGGTCAATGTTAGGCATATGATTTATTATCTTTCTAATATTCATTGAACCTAGCTAGTAAGATAATTGTATTTAATCTGAGGAATATAATGATATCAATACAAAAAATTGTTGATGCAGAATAATAATCAAGAGCATCATTGCCTCCAATATGATTATGGAGCTGCATCAAATGCTAACAGAATCAACAACTACTCAACCAATATTTCTGCTCCCTCCCCTGTTTCTCTTTTTCCTAATTCCAACCTTCATTCTTTTGGGAACTTTTTAAGTAGCGTTATGAATGATGCACAGCGTTTTGGTAATTATTATGGAAAATCATCAGCATATATTAATAATATTAGCACTATAATCGAAGAAGGGTTTGGTGAAAATGATGTTTCAGAACTTCTCAGCCCTTCATCACATCTTCAAAGTGTCCATTACAAAAAGAAAACAATTGCTGCAGAAGATGCTAATAATAATCAGAGGTCTGAGAAACTCAACCAACCTGATCGATCTGAGAACAAAATGTAAGGTGACTTTTGATTTGTGAAAATGTTTTCTGTTTTTATTTTTTACTTTTATATAGATATAGATGTTGTTTACTTATTCTGTAATAGTCATGGTATTTTCATCTAACTGATTTTTTGTTTTTACAATTTTGGCTGCAAACAAAAATTTGACATTTTCTTATTTTTAATTTTATTTTCATTATAAATAAGAATTTGCCCACTTAAATGTTAGATTCTGCTCTCTTATTTATATGGTGTTTAATTTGCTGCATAACTTAATTCTACTTTATTTTCTCTTTGTGAACATTACACCAAGTAACATTGTGATTGGTGACTTCAAAGACAATGTGTAATAATTGTAATAAATCTTACTATTGCAGTTAATTGTAATAATTACTATATAAATCTGTAATAATGTGTTGAGAATATAAATCTTTGTGAACAGAAGACCAAGGGACACTGACACTGATGACAGCTTGTGCTGTACCTGCCGTGGCACTACTGCATGCTTGAAACGGTGACTTTTTTATTTTATTTTCAAATCTTTTTACATGTTAAGCCATGTCTTACTTTAAATTTATAATAGAAAAACAAAAATATAGACTCGAATTTATGATAAATTCTACACGTGACATAATATCATAATTCGCCTTAATTTGTAGCTATGATGTGGTTTCTGTGCAGATACTGTAATTGTTTCGCTGCTGAACTCTACTGTGGAGAGTCTTGTTCTTGCAAAGGCTGCCGAAATAAAGAACAATATGTTGACCATGTTGTAAGTAGTAAGAAAAGAATTATGTTTCATGATCCAATGGCATTTGTTCCGAAGATTATGCCTATTTATGTTCCACCAAATAATGCGGTATGATATGATAAGATATCATCATTGTAGTTTCACTTTTTATATGGATTGATTGAGTTGATGATGGTTTACTAATATATATATATATATATACCCTGTCTTCAGGAGAATGACCATGGGAAGAGAGAGCCATCACCAAAGCACATATTTGGGTGTAAATGCCAAAAGTCAAAGTGTTCACAAAAATATTGTGAATGTTATATGGTAATTTATACATGTACTTGTGTGTGTATTGAATTCATATGCTTTAAAGTTTTAATCTATAAACTGAAAGTTCATTTTCCACTGGTTTTTATAATTGATTTCAAAAGGGTAAGGTTGGGTGCTACGGGAAATGTGGATGTATTGGATGCAAAAATCCTTTTGGTGGGAAAGAAGCAGGGGAAGTAAAGGAGGATTGAAGTCAAGGAGCCAATGGACAATGACAAATAGTATTATTGTAAATGTATTAATTGTAATGCATTTATTATCTTAGAAACATTACTTACTGAGATGAAAATGATATTTCAGAAAACACTTCACTTAATTAGTATTCCTGCATTCATCATACTTTTCTTTCTCTCTGTTTTGGAATGGACTATGGGTTATATTGAATTCTTCAATCAGTGCAAGTTTACCATGTTATATTGTCATAATTTTCCCTTTTTGGGGGAGGGGGTGGTAAGGGGATTATTTAATTTTGATATAGTTTATCATTAAACATTATTATTAAGGAAAGTTTAGTCAACCTCTTACTCTGTATAATCACAATTATTAGAGACTTAGGTAGGATTAGATATCCAAATCTCACATTAAGTAATATGGGATACATGATGTTATATATAAGAAGGGTGATTCTCCTACATTAATAAGTAGCTTTTAAGACGTAATAACATATTATTGGATAAGAAATTACCTTAAACAATTCCTATAGCACAAGAGAAAACTACTTGAAATTTGAATATCATTATTCATTAGAGATTAATTGGTTTGATTTACTTTTCATCAAGCACAGCATACCAACAAGGCCTAGGAACAAACAAATAGCCAATGATATAAATAATAAAAGCAACATATTTATATATCCATTCCTGAATGAAATAAAACAAAATTTGCTTGGTGCTGAAGAAACTATACATGTCCTCCCACCCCAAGCATTCATTCCCAAACCCCACATAAAGGAAGATAGTGATTAGTAACCCTAGAAATAAAAATAAAAAAAAGTTTATTATTCATTTAATTTATTTAGTACCATGAGAATTGGAGAGAGAATGAAGCGGCTATACTATTACCAATATACCCCCACACCACTATCTATTCTATAGCTCCTCTTCCATTACCTAAGAAATTATGCTACTACATATCTTTAGTTGAACCTAAACCCCTCAAGTCCCAAATTTGCAGTGAGCCAATTGCAAACTTCATCAGTTTCTTCAGGGACTGTATAGTGACCCAACCTGCAGACCAAAGAAATGTATTATTTCATTAGAGACTATATCTGTGATGCACACTCCATAGATAGATTATAGATAATATGATGAGTCTCTGTAGAACAAAGTTGATTACCCATTGTAGCTCCTAAATATGAGATTCCGGAATCCGGCTGCACTTAAGGCCCCTGCTGATTTCTCTCCGTGTTCATATGCAACTACATCGTCGCCTGCAAAATGAAGTCAAGATATATATAGCTCATTCATCCGGCATGAAAATGAAATCAACTCGCTAGTACATGATTGAGACAAAAAGAGGAAAGCAAAGATCATAGTTCATAGTTGCCACCGGTACAAGCTGGCTTTTAATACAAAATCTTGATAAGGATGTTCAGTTCTGAAATTATATTATTAATCAAAAGATTAAGCAGTGTGCAGGCCCCTCAGTTCAATTTAACATAAAAAATTTAAACTGCTGATGAAAAATAATAGACCATATGAATACCTCTGCCATGGCAGAGGAACAAAGGCAATGATGCTGCACGCCTTATGCCATCACGTGATCCTTCAATCCGATTCTTCAAGGCTCTGCATCAGTTAAAAAGTCTTCAGAGTAATTCATGCAACTTAAATAAAAGGAAACTTTTGAGTGGTTGCGGCCGTAGTAGTAGTAGAAACCGAACCTTGAACAAGGAAGCCAGCCACTTAAAGCAACAATTGCACTCAAGTTGATAGGGTAAATGTTTCCGTTTCCATAGTGGCCCGAAACCTGGCATATAGCGGAATGAAGTGCAGTTGCAGCACCCATACTGAACCCCCCAACACCAAGCTTGACTGTACAGTGGCAGTAGCATTTTAGTCAAATTACAAGCAACTTGGATTTGGTAATAACATTCCCATGTATAAAATCTCTAAAGGTAGCATTTGGCTTTATCTAAACAAGTTCTTGGCTTCTTGCCACAGAATGAAATTCGGGCCAAGGCAAAAAAATATTGAACTACTAGATCAAGACTACTAATAAATATAACAATATGATGATGATTACTTCCATAACATGCAAATCTGGTTGACAATTCCATTGAAAATAGCCCTGATACTTGCAAACATTTTTGCTTTCACTCTACATTGCCATGAGCGAAAGTTCAATTCATGAACCTAGCCATAATAAGGCTGGGAAGTTTGCAAGACCCTACATTTGAAATCTAGCAACTGATTGTTGCGAGATTTTTTTTTCTGTTTGTGGTGTTAGCAACAAATATCTAGGTTTCTATTGGAGTGTTTACCATTTGAGATTCAGTTAAGTATAGAACCGTAACCGTATCGTCAAGAAAATGAGTTATGGCATATGACAACGATGAGTTTATTTAATGATCATGGAAAAACTTACTATTTGGAGGCTCTGTTGACAAAAGATTGGCAACATGTGCAGCAGAAGCATCTAAACCCTCCAAATCATCTGGAGCAGATTCCGAAATCTCCCCAACATCAAACCCTGGTAGAGACATAAAATGGATCCGCGGCATTATAATTCTACACTGAATATACAATTAAGTTTGCAAAAAATTGTATATATGTTGTTGCAGAGCAAATGAATTTTTTGTTTTTGGTGCACCTAAGAATTTTTCGTTGTTGCAGTGTAAAAAGAAAATTTTAGTACAAAGAAAGAAAACAAATGCAGAAACAAAGGGAAATGAAAAAAAGATCAATGATAGTTTCAAGAGAGTAAGGTAGAACTTAGAAGCACACAATCTTACAGGCAGTGCAAGGAAATCCACCAAATATGGCTACAGGCCGAGTAGGAGCAGTTGGACAAATCCATTTAATCTGCAACAAAAATTTCAAGAAAATAAATGGCTTTGCTATTCAAGTAAACAATCCTCATTAGCATATATTGGTCATAACCAAATATGTCAAGTGGCTAATGCAAAAATTTAAAAAGAAATGCCAAATATATGTTTATTCTTACATTGGGAAGAGGAAGAGTTTCCAATAGTTGGGACCAGCTGCAAAACAAAATAAAATCCATTTTATTCACTATTAGCTAAGTTTGAACACTTTAACAAGATAATGCAAAAAATAAGTTCAGCAAGAAAAAGATGATACTTGAAACTGTGATGAAGTTTTCTCAAGGAAATATACATTAAAATTATCTTACTTCCTACCTAATTTTGGGACCACATATTAATAAATTGCACAAATTGTTTATATCAATAAAGGCACTAACCAAGCAGAATTCAAAATTATGAAACTCAGGGGATCAATAATTATGCATTTGGTGATTAACATCTCTCTATGCCTACTAAGTTTTGGGAACAACATAGCTAGTGAAGAAGTGGTCCCATATTATATTATTTAGCATATTCAAATCTCAGAGTCAAGGTCTCCTTTACTGAAAATGTTCAATCAAGATGATGAAATAAAATGATTATTAATAACTTGTATGGTGGACAGAACCTTTCTGTTATCCAACCAAATAAATTGGTAAGAATCTTCTAAAAGAGGTTATGGAGTTTAAGAACTTAATTTAATAACCAAACTTCTCCACCAGAAGAGGACAAGATATTGACATTCCCTTACTCTCTACCCTTAAATTTTATCAGAAGAAAACAAATCCAACATTCTTATGGAAGGCATATTCTCAAAGCACTAGGAGAAGGTGTCCACTAAAACTAAGTTTCCACTAAAAAAGGAACAACAAACCTTATTCAAATAATTAAAATTCCAAACGCGTCACCAACTCCAAACTGTTGAGCCATGCACATTGACAAGGACAGTCATGGAGAAAAATGCAGGGTGCTTTTAGTTATTGCTGTGATGAATACTATAAGTTCTCAAAATATAACCTTCAAAGCTCAAAAACAAGAACTCTCCCCCCCAAAATCAGCCTTGTAGATCATCAATGTATCAAATTCCAATAGAGACTAAAACATCTTTGAGTTTTAAACAACAGTTCCTATAAGATAGTCATAGCAGTGACAAACCTTGAGCCATTATCACCAAGGCCATGAAGCCAAACTATAGTAGCTTGGTGCTTCCCTCTAGGCCTGACCACATGTGTCCTTCCAAACTCAAAAGTCCTTCTAGCAGCTCCACTTCCACTACCTGAAACATATAGCAGCAATAAGTTTCATTTAAAAAGTTAACAATAAAAAAGAAATGCCAGAAATCCATGAATGTAGTGAGTGAATAACAATGAAGAAAAGCATTGAATAAAGACTAACCAGAACTCATTGAGGAGCTGTTGTAGCTCATATTCTCTTCTAACCCAAAATGCTTCAGGTAACTACTAACTAGCACAATGTATAAGATGAGCTTCTGCAATGAAGAAAACCAACATAAGCAATCCCTATTTATAACCAAATGGGAGGGTTGGCAAGAAGGAAAAATAAATAAATATCAATGAATCTGCATCAGCTACCCTGCTTATAGTACTAGCTGAAACAACCTAGAAAATTGACAGAAAGTGAAAGGCACTTAAGAAAAAGGAGATAGAAACTCAAAAAGACAATCAAATTAATTAAAAAAGAAAGTCTTAACCCTTTATGAGCAAGAAGAATCCAGAGCAAAATGAGGCACAAAATGCAGAGAAGCAGCCAAGGTAAGTATTTTGATTTTGCAATGCACAAAAAGAATAAGATTAGAGAATCTATGCTTGTGGAAATTGAGTAAAGCACTTCCAACTACAACCAGCAAGAAGAATATTTGGCAACTTAAAAAAAAAACATTTTTTTGGGCCATTTGCAATCTCCCATTTTTTTTTTCTTTTCCAAATTTTCCAAAATGCAAAATACCATTAAAGTAAATGAAGTTGAAAGTTGAAACTTTTCACTTGTGGAATGAGGTATTTCATAGTCTGTGGTATGAACAAGCTGGTATATTTATGTTTTATTTAGTTATATAATTTATGGCAGAATCTTACATAAAAGAGAGAAAACATAAACAAAAATGAAAATAAGATTGAAGGGTGGGAAAGAAAAGAGCGTACACACAAACAAGTGAGAGTAAAGTTTTGTTCTTTGCACCAACCTCAACAGCTCAACCTGGTGGGAAACAAAACCCAAAAAAGCATAAGGGCTTTTTTTATTTATTCATTTTATTTTATTTTTCGTATCCCTTCTTCTCCCCTTGATTTTTGCCTTTGTTGGTTTCGTTCCCACGACTTTTGCTCTGTTCTTTTTGTTTTTGTCACTTCACTGAACTCTCTTCTTCACACTTCACACTCACAACACAACAGAAATCCCCAGCATTAAGCCGCTTGTTTTATGACATCCTTTCTTGACCATAATACCCTTTACACCAACATTAATTTTAGACCCTTTCAATAAAAAATCACCACTCAAAAAATAACCGATAAGTATAAATTGTATACGAACATTATATGTTATGTACGTCATATATTACATGATATGCATAACATATATGATATGTTATAAAGAAAGATAATACTACAACATATGATATATATTCTACATAATATGTGATATATATATATCTTGTACACTTTTATATTATATATATTGTGCATAATATATAATTGTTTTGGCTAAATTTTTATTATGTTCCAATTATTTCTCTTGATTTTAATTTATTTCTATTCATTTAATTAATTAAGGTAAATTACAATGATTTTCTTCCAACCTCTCCTCCATTTAGAAAATTCACTTGGGCTATATATGTTCATCATTTTTGAGGAAAAAGTAAATGGAGACATTTAAAGGAACCTAAAAGAATGGGTAGTTTTAGATAATTTTGAGCGATTAATAAAAATTTCTAGCATATTTTATTCTTAAATCTGATAATTTGTGAGCATGTAAATCTTTTTAAAGTTTTCCATTTTTCTCTCTTTTACTCCAAAATCCTACTCTAACCCTTATTATCCAAAGGATGGTTAGTTCATTTGAAATGAGAACTCTCTTACTTGTGTATTTTATTTTTTGGTAGATTCTTACTTGTGTATATTATATATAAAGGAAAAAAATACATGAATAAAAATAAAATTTTGCTAACGAATTTTTTATGATATACCTAAAATAATAAGATTTAATCAAATTTAAATTATTATAATGAATCTCTTGTATAAAAATATATTTGCCAAAGTAAATATTTTTTATTTTATTACTTTAATAAGTGTTCTAAAAATATGGTTCATTATATAAAAATATAAAATTTTATTGTTTCACGATAAAAAAAATTTTCTTTTATTACTAATAAGTGTCTAAGTAAAACCCTAAAAGAATTATATTTTTTATATTGGTGAAAAGTTAAAATAAGAGGAAATACAAATTTGATTAAAATGATTAGGAGTACACTTTTCCAAATACTAACCTAAATAAAATAAAAAATACTGCCACAAGATAGGTTCCACATATATACTGAATGATTGAATTGTTGATCAGATATTTAAGAAACTTAGTTACGAAGTGTATTACATATATGGTTAATTATTTTTATTGATGACTCTTGTGATCTTTAATTAAAATTAAACTTGTTATAATCTACTCGTAATGCCCTTTGCTAATTGTTATATACCAATAAAAACAAAGGTACAAATTTCATATTAAAGTACGTTAAAGTGGAATTACTTTTGTCTGTTTCGGAAATGAAAACATTCGAGACCTTTTTTCAACTTTGATGAAAAGTAAAAATAAAAAGCAGATTTCATTGTACCCACAAAAGAAAATAAAAGCTGGTTTCATACCTTCATGTCAAGGATTTTCATTCTGCTTTTTCAAATTAGTGTCCATAAGTTTTCACTTTATTTGTTTATTTATTTTTCCTTCTATTTGGGTAGAGCATTATTCCCTATTTGCTGCCCAAGAAACATACATTTTTATATTGCACAAATTACATTGACTCTGATCTCCTTGAGTTTAGTAAAATACAATTCAATGCCTTTTATTGATTTAGATGATATTATTCTTCCTTGCACAAATTATATAATGTGCAATAATTTTATATATAAAAAAAATTGTAGCCACTTTACTAATTTGGTGACTAGAAGAATAATAGTTATTTTTAACATTTAATTGCTGAAAAATGTTAATAAAAATATTGGGACGAAAAGTTATATTGACACTTATTGGCGGTTGAAAATAAGTATAAATTATTCTTTATATAATTATTAGTCGTTTAAAATATTTATAAGAGTTTAATTATGATACACTGACAGTGTAAAAAATTTGACACTATCAGTTAATCATATGCATTGATTTGTGTGTCTTTTTAGTTAGTAACTAGTTGAATTAAAGACTTTTACTGATGTGTCAATCTATAATTAGATGTCTATATAAAATTACTTTATACACCGGATCGAGTGAAACTAAACTATACTTTAAACAATAATAGTTGAAAATAGACGACATTTATCTAGTGATTGTTTCTTTTATGTGAATTGAATTCACTCCATTAAGTTTTTAATTACAATATTGAGTTCAAGTTATCTACTACACACCACTTAATATATATATATATAAAGTTATCTTTTACATTAATATATTATCATTTATCTCAAATTTAAAGTTTAGAATCTTAATTTATGCACAACTTTTGCCTATCGATCTTTTTTTAGTAGTCAACTCTCGCCAATAGCCACAATCAGTTAAAGGAAGAATCCAGTTTGTAGTAGCACCAAGCAAAACCAAATTTAATGCTACTTATTTATTATTCGTTGCCATACAGCAAGGAAAAAGATATTCTTACCCCAATTTAATTTCTTCTAATTAATATGAATGCTTCATTTGGTTGATATTTGATAATGTATGAAAGTGTCAATTATGGTTTATAATTGGTTCAAAGATAAAAAAAATATATATAGTACTTCGTCTTCCCAACCATTATTTGAACTTATTCAATACTACTATAAGGTAGCGTTTAGTAGCTGTCCCAGGACACAAAAGACAGAGATTGAGAGGGACTAATCTTGTTTAGTTCATGGACAGAGACACAGATGGATAAAAATTTGTGTCCATGGACAGAGAAGACACAAAATTAAATTTGTGTCCACCGCAGAAGTGAAGGACTGAGATGGACTGGAATGGACTAATCCTTTTAATGAAATTTTATGACCAATATACCCTCCATCACTTCATATAATTTCACATTATCCAAGGTCATTTTTACATGTCTTTATATCATTTTCACTATTATTAAACACAATACAAAAATATTTTTTGTGTCCTGTCCACGGTTACCAAACATCATATAGAGACACAGTCCATTTGTGTCTCTGTCATTTGTGTCTCTGTATCTCTGTCTTCATTGACTTGGGACAGCTACCAAACGCTAATTAACAGAACATTTTTGTATCGAATATAAGGAAATTAAAAAAAAAAAATAAATGTTTGATGTATGATATTCGTTAAGTTAATTAATTATATACTGACGACTTGACAAGCTCTAAATGTATTTTTAAACTTTTGGGAGTTTTGATTTTTTCTTTTCTACTTTTCGTCATTCAATTGTTAGAATAAAAGAGAAAAAATGGAAGGTTTTTCTTTCTTCTTGTGATAAGGTGGAGGTGATTAATAAGAGAAGGGATTATTAGTTTGAAAAAGTATGAGAAGTTATTAAAAAAACTGTTATAAAATTAATTTTGTTTTTTTATCTTTTCATTAAAATTTTAGAGTTTAAATATGACTATTTTTTTAATTCTTTTTATAAATAGTAATAGATAAATAACCAAAAATATCATATATAAAATAAATTACTAATTCCATACTTGAGTATTTAATATGAGAGTATATATATATATGAGTAATTATTATAAAATATAACATTTTATATGTGATTAAAACATTTTGTAGTATACACTATAAGAATATAATAAGTGTTTTTAACATTTAATTATTAAAAAATGTTAAAAAATAAAAATATTATTGATAAAAGTTATATTCTAATTATTGATTATTAAAAGAAATCATAAATTATTTTCAATATTAATAAAAATACTTATAAAATATTTTTAAATATTATTTAAAATAATTAATTATTTATATTATTTTTATTGAGTTATTTAATATTTAAGTTGGTGAAAAAATATTTTCTTATAGTGGTGTACATGTGTACGATTTAAAATGTAATGAGTTATCAGAAAACAGTTCGAAAAGTAGAGATCAAGTAGTAATTGAAAATGGTATGTGTCGGGCATCTTCGGTGATTTTAGAATCTTATAATTAATATTAATACGTGCTATATAATATAGAATATGTGATATACTGCTATATATATATATATATATAATATATATCAGATACTAATTGAACATATTTATATTATTTGTAGGATAAATATTATTGTTTTAAAATATTATATTATATTATATCACGTTCCACATATTCTCTCAATGCTCAGTGGCACAAGATCAGACACTATTTTAAGGTTCCGGAAGGTTGAAGTTGGTGTTGCTCATATAATTAACTATTATTATTATTAATTAATTCAAAACAAAATCAAGTCGGTGTGCTCTAGCTAGAGGTGATATAAAAAGCTGTGGAATAGTTAACAGAAAAATAAAAAAGAAAAGCTGTATGTGGAATATCATTATATAGTATATATATTACACGATGTTGCTGCTTTGCTGTATTGTAGTAGGATATTGTACATTGGACAACTTTTGAAAAATCCAATAAATGCATGCTCACTGTAATATTCGTTGTATCATAATATTATATATATATATATATATATATATATATATAATATTTATGAACTTTCTCTATTAAATTACATGTCACATGCTATTTTTACAAATTTTTTAATTTTCAAATGAAATTTTCTATTTAAAATATCAATTTATTAAACTCCTTTAAAGATTTTATTTTTTGTATTCATAAATTATGATTATTATGCTGATTATTCATAAATTACATGTCATCCTCGTAGTGTCCGGTGTGGCTCCGAAATTCTCGGCGTCGTCATCCACTCTTAACTGAGCTCCCGCGAGGGGTTGAGTTCATGCATCTACCTCGAGTCGGGTTACATGAACCGTACCAAGGTCCGACTTTTGTTTCATTCTTGTTGGGTCATTAGATATTTATTGGTCTTGACCTGGACTAGTTCCACCGAGGTGACGTACGCCGAGCAAGGTTCTACCTTATTGGGCTTTATATTAGTTCATTTGACATCCTAGTGTAAGTCATCCTTTTAGGCCATTGATTTGGGGTTCCGAATTGGGTCGTGAAATTTGGTCTTCAAACACGAGGTGTGAACATAAATCAATCTTTTGCATGTTAAAAAATAAAACATTATATTTACCTAACTATTGTGATGCTAAAATCCAAGAAATTATGGTTCATCATTTTGAATTGATAAAAGACCCTAAATTCAAAATTAGGTCAAATTTATTTTATTGTTGATTTAGATTATACTTTTCAATTGATTGAAATTGTAATTAATTATTTTCTTATTTTTATCAGTTACCTGCCATTTTATACTACAAACTTTTTGGTTCCAATATTTGACCTATCAAAATCTAAAATTTTATTCTCATTTTATTGTGTTTGGTCTAATCCAATTTAATTTAATTTGCTAGACTTTTTGTTGATCATTTAACTCTTTTCAATGTATGTGATGACTGCTCAAATGCTCAATAGTCAATATATATGATCATTGAATAAAAAGTGAAAAGGAGAACATAAACGTGTGGATAAAGTAATCTAATTTTTGGATTTTTATACAATTATATACTTATTTTGTATAAAATATATTGGTGACTGAAATAGTAAATGAAAATATAGCAAGTAAATCATTTCTCATTTTTAAGATATAATTTATCATAGTTATTTTATCAAGTTATATAAAATATATTATAATTATATTTACCACTTACAATTTTATTATTATTTAGTGTTATTATCCATGGTTTATTTTCTAAGATTAGATTAAATTATTTTTTATTTTTTAACAAATTTATAAAATAAAATTTTAAGATTGTTGTCTTTATTAAGTTTTTTATTATTTTTCAACGCATAAATAAGTTATAAATTAAAGTTTGATGAACGTGTTATGTGGTCTGGGAAATTTCTCGCGAAGAAGTAAATCATAGTACACTCCTTAATTTCAACTCATGAATGGCTCATACTCAAAGCATAATTAATATACTACAGTTAGTTAAGGACTTATTCTTTTGCTTTCATCGGTAAAATATTCTAAAATATATTATAATGGAATAGTTTGTCACTTCAATATCTATGTTCCTCATTACTTTGTTGTTTGTTTATTCCTTTTACTCTATAATAATATTCTTATATAATTTTATTTTAACAAATATTTATTTTTCATTACACATTCGCTTTTTCTCTTTTCTTTTAAATAAATAAATATAACTATGATTATCTTCTTTGCTTTACGTTTTATTATTGGGTTTCATTCAGATTGATCAACACCCTTGAAATGACACATCATCTTCACTATGTCCTCCCTCAATCTTAGTTATCAATTACCTGCTACAAAATTACTTTCACTATCTCATTAGATTTTTTTTTTATTATTAATGACATCCAATACAACATTCCAATTAAATTAAATTAGTATAATATAATTGAGTTAATTGATAAATATTTTTACTTTTCTATTAGATCAAAATGATTCTTCATATAACTCCATATATTACTATATCATAATATCAATTAATATTACTGTTCTTTCCATATAAAAAAACAAAATTTCAATAACTTTACTATTTATATCATGATCTAAAGATGAATAATTTAGACATGTATTTTTTTAAAGAAGTAAGTAAAAATTTATTTTATCGAAATTTATTTATTTACTTTTGAACAAATTTACATTTATTATCATTTGTGGGAAGGAGAATTTAACAAGGTATGAAATACTTGAAAATACAATTGACAACAAAATATATATATATATATATATATATATCAATTTACATCTACGATATGATTATTTATTTTTACTCTTTTTTATTTATTTTTTAGACTAACTCTTAAAATTTGATATTATAGGTTAATCGTCTAAAATAATATTCTTTGAGTTGAAAATTCACATTAATTGCATATGAGAGACAATTTTAAAAGATAATAAAAATGAAATTATTGTCCCAAATAAATGAACAATAATATAATTATTTACTAACAATATATAATTTACATTTTATCATGCTACATTAAAAATGCACAATAACCTATTTAATACTTTTATAATAAATTTCTAACCAAACTTTGAAAATTTTTTTCTTCCTTTTTGGACTAAAAAACTTGGAGATGTAACATGTTCACATAATACTCATGTTAATGATTCAAGGTATGTACAATTTTCAATATTAATTATCTATTATTTAGGTTGCTAATGATAATAATTTCATTTATATATATGAGATCCATGAGGAAAATTTCCTATTCTATTTACGGTACATGTCACCAATTTAATAGTATACACTAATTATGAATTCTATTATACTTTGACAATAGCTTTAATTTTACACATTTGAAAGAATTTTGATGTTACAATTAAGAATAAGCGTAGTCATCACAAATGAAACAGTACCTTTTATTGATTTATCATACTTCTCGATTTATTCTAATTTCAACTCTTATTATTATCTTATCCTACGAATATTGCTCTGACAGAGGGAGATAAGCACAAAAATACTAAAGAAATAATGAAGAAATTATTAATATAATAAGCTCTGTTTATCATACTCTTTTACTATACTACACTTATTTAAGTTAAAACAATAGAAATGTGACTTGATAAACTGCCTTAATTAGGTTTGAATTTAGAATATAATACCTTAAAACCGTCACCAGACCAAATTCTAATGATTTATAAGAAGATAATCATCTAAAAAAAGTTTAAACTTAAATCGGCTATCAAAGATATATTGTTTATCTCTTAACAAATGATTAGTGTAACACAAAAGAGAGCACAAATGTAGAGGCATATAATTTCCATCCCCACATTAGACCCATATAATCATATCATATTTGAATTCAAATTTTTTTGTTGTTAAGTTGTTTTTATTTTTTTTATATATATTTTAAAAGGATATCTACGGTTAAGCCGTTAAGGTAGCGATTACACCTTTTTCGCCTATACCAGGCCTACTTGGGCCCATATGGTGACCGTGCGGCCCATTAGGCAGATTCATCCTTACGTTCCGTCCTCCAAGTTTCCTCCGTAATATTTATTTCTCCTGCAAAATCACCCAATTGATTTTCCATTTGATTTTAATTTTTTTTAGTTTTTCTTTTGATTCGTAGAAACCCTATTCTCTACGCTCTTCCAAATCTCATTCCATTCCTCTGAAACCGTCATAGAGTGAGTTCCGTTGCGATCAATTCGAAGATTGCAAAATTTTCACGTCGTTAATCTTTAAGCAAGGTCAGTATTCATATTCTTCGATTGATCACAGCTGTTTTTACTTCATATCGTGTTTTGTGATTAATGTGTAGCCACTTCGATTTGCAGTAGTCGCTTGTGCGAATTTTAATTTCATAATTTGTTATTGTTTTGAAAAAAAAAAAAATCGCCGATCACTTTGGTGTATTATCTTTATGTAATTGCTTGCCTTCGTAATTGTGTGTATCGACATGTTTAGGTTTTACCGTATTTTAATTTTCGGAAATGATTTTGTGGATCGTACTGTAGCTAAGCTGTTCCGTTTATTATTTTTTTGCCAGCACACTATTTGCAAAAATTTACTAGTTATTTGTTTTTGCGCCAGCGATTAACTTTATTTAATTTTTAAAAGATCGTTTCGTTGAATCGTATTGTCTGACGAGCGAGATTTGATTTTACCTAACTGGCAATTGTTTTTGAAGATTTTTTTTATGGAGTTGAACATGCGATAAACAAATTCATAATCCTTTGGATGTGCTGTACAAGTGTATGGTTTTTCTTCTGTGCCAATAATGAATATTATTGAATCTTGTAGGTTTGATTTTGAATCGATTTATGCCACAATGAGATTAAAAAAGGGAAGTAAAGTGGAGGTCCTTGCCAACACAGAGGGGCCTTGTGTGGAGTTTCGCTGTGCTCAAATCATCTCTGGTAATGGGCGCATCTATAGTGTCCAGTATGAGTGCTCTAGCATGACAAGTGAGGCTAGTGTAGGGAGAGTTCTGAGAAAGGCCCTCAGACCCTGTCCCCCTATTATTGAAGGCGTCAAGAATTGGGAAGCTTTTGACATTGTGGAGGTTTATGATGCTGGTTCTTGGAAAATTGCTATAGTTTTGAGGTTGATTGGTGGAGATTTCTACTTGGTGAGATGCATGTCGTCTTGCAAGCAGTTGAAGGTCCACAAAGCAAGCATGAGGGTGCGCCAATCATGGATAAACGGTCAATGGGTCATCAGGCACCCGGTAAGTTTCTCTTTTGTTTTATCAAAAAAAAAAATAAAAAAATCTCTTTGGTTTATATATGTAGTTCAAGTTTGCTTAAATATATTATATTCCTAACAAGCTTGTATTCTCAAAGTTTTTGGCTGTTTTGCTTGGTGCTTGAGAGTATATAATCCATTTATCATAGCCTTTCCCTTTTATGTTAGCATTTGTATTGCTTGAATATTGGTATTATTTTTGTTTTCCATGATTCCTTTAAAATTTGTTTGGATTCCCTGTTCTTACATTTGCTTGTTCTTGTCCCAGGGACTAGGTAATTTGGGAGTTGGGAACTCAAGATGCAATCTCATTTCAAGCAGTTATAAGGTGATGCCTGAAGTTCAGCAAGCTGGTACTGGAATTTGTCGGCAAGATAGAAGTGATTGTTTTCCTGGATTAGATGCCAGTGGTATCTATGAGCCTTTTGTATCCTCATCTACTAGATTGAAGAGAGCGTCCCCTTATGGCTACTGTTCTTTTGAGGCTAATCCAAGAAAACTGAGGGCTGTTATGGATAATGGTGAGTATGATAGATTCAAAGTCGTCTCTGCAGCCCCCTTGCTGGAAAAGGTAGACGCTATTGCTTACCCACAAAATAATATGGGTGAAAATCGCATGCATGCTCCTGTTACTAATGGTACCAATGAATATTATGAAACATGGAAGGAGAATCCTTCTAATGTTACCTCACACTTTTTTGAAAGAATCAAGGAACCATGTTATTCTTGTAATGTTCTGAGTTCAGTCGGCAGTTGTAGTGTGATATCTAGTAGTAGAGATAAAAGTTCCAGTGATACACTAGCAGGTCCTTGCCAAGATGAAGATACCCTGTGTAGTGATGCTGAGTCTGTATATGTAGGAGAAGTGGATAAAGGTTGCCCCATTTCTCATAAGGAGGTTGTAGCTGAAAGAATTCACAGGTTAGAGTTGTACACTTATCGTAGTACCCTAGAGTCAATGTATTCTTCTGGTCCTTTAAGTTGGGAACAAGAAGAGTTATTGACTAATCTTCGTATATCACTGGATATTTCAAATGATGAACATTTGATGGAGATAAAGAACTTAGTTTCAGCTGGTCAGAATTTTTAAATGTTCATACAAGGGATGTCAGTTAGAATTTTTCCTTTTTTCTCTTGATCTATGTACAGTATTGTTGGGTTCTGACCAAGGGAAGACAATCTTTTTTTTAATAATTCTTTTTGTTATTTTTCAGTATTATGGAAATAATGATGTACACTCTTGTAAAGCTTGATATGACTTGGAAAGCTTGACCACAGTTCATAATAGCACAGCTCAATCTTAAAGTATTGCTTAATTTGTATAAGCTTTATCAGCTGCCTATTTTATAGCTTTGATTTCTCATTCATTTGAGTCCTATTGATGAATCAGCTACATTTTCCAGGGCCAGTGTGGGAGGCTTTCATGCCTTGTTTCCAATGGCTAAACATGATGGTAGGTTTGCCTCTTTTCACTCTGTAAATTAATTGGTGACCATCTACCAATAATTTTCTTTCAGAGTGAGGAATATCTGACCAGTTTTCTACGGTTTTTTCTCTGTCACTCAATAAATATTCAGTATGTTTCAGGTATGCTTTGAACTGACAATGCATCAGAACATGAACTTTCTTAATGCAGCTGACAATAAGCATCACCTGGAAGATCTTATAGTATGCTTGCTCATATAATGGCAGTGTACCTCAATTGAAAAGGAAGTTGTGGTATGATATTACATAGTAGAAAAATAGAACTTAAGCAAAGGTAAAAAAATCCAGCTTACCTAATTATTGCATTAAAAAATTAAAATATATGCATTAACCTTGCCTGTTTTCCTTATTTGAATTGTGTCTGATGGTGTTACATTAAAAAAATCAGTGTTATCCCTGCAAATTACCCTATATATAATATGAATGTGGTGCTATTACCATTTAATTAAGAAATTCAGTATAAGACTATTTCATCCCAATGCAGACCTGCAGTGCAGGGAGTATCTGTCTCACTCAGTTGGCTGTCAAGGAGTAACCGGTTTCCGCCCTGAGTAACCGGTTTCTGCCCCTTCACCGGGAGGTCAAATGTTGACTGTTTTCATAATCAGTTTTTTGTTTTATATTTTTCTCTATTAAGCTATTCTTGTTGAATAGTTGAGCCTTCATCCTTCAGGAGTTATTTATTATAGTTTTATTTTATAGCTCATTATATAAATAGTTTCAATGTGCCAAAGAAGCTGCCAAGATTGAAAGTGTCATAACCGGTCAGCGTGGACCAAAACCAAAGAGAGAACAATCCGAGCAAGTTTCTGTTGATTGAAACTCCACAAAGGAGGAAATTGGCAATGGTAACCAAATTATTTACCAAACAATTTTGCATCTGGTCCGTATTTTGTTTAGTCTAAAATGAACGACTGTTTTCTCTAATCAATAGGCATTAAATCTCATTACTGCTGTTGTTGTTCACTTTGGAGATCAATCAGAATCTATTCTTATTGTGGCACATATATGCTTTTTGTCACGAATTTTTTTTGTTTGAATCGTATGCGAAAGTAAGTGTTAAAAGTAATTCTATACTAATGTTAGAAAGAACGGAAATGATGGACATGAATGATAAATAAATATTATCAGTCTGATCCGAGCACAAGGTAAAATAATATTGGGAGTAGTTGTACCCTTAGGGGCGTGTAGTTCCTTGAATGAAATTTCATTGTTGGGAATAGTATTTTCTATTCATTTTTGAAAATGTAATATGTAAGATATTTGATTTTCTGAATAATATTTCTAGACATATATTATTTTCAAAAAAATTCATGCACGACGGATCACGACAAAGTGCCAATGGATTTCAGTGGTAGATCAGTGAACCCATTGGTGGATTCATGAGTTCAACATTCCTTTCTTATGAGAATCTAACATTCCCATGTGGAAGGTGAGAATGAAATTATGAGAATAGTGAGTTCAACATTCCCTTCCTATAGGAATAAAAAACTAACATTCATGTAAATAATTTCTTAATTTTTCATTACCATCTTCATATTCCTTGATATATTTCATTTCACGAAGTACACGTCCCCTTAATAGCATAATACCTATTGAGTTTAGGCTTAACCACATTTATTTTACAAGGTAAATTCTTCCAATAAGATACATAATTAGGAAAATGCTAAATATACATAATATAATATTTCTCTATCTATTTCCCATCTTATTTAAATGTTGACAACTTTAATGAATATATTTATAACTTGTCAATATATTTATCAAAATTATCAACATTTGAATAGATGAAAAAATAAGTGAAAAAGTAGGTGGAGGGGTACTGTGCTATGTACCAATAGCACTCTCCATTCATTTACTCAAAGTGCATGAAACGCTACATATGAATAATATAATACTCCTGAGATCAATAACAATTGCTCGATCTTGAGCTTCTGAACCCATTTACAAATCCTCGTTCGATTCCTTGAATTGCAAGACTAACATAGTCTCCAACCAATTCCTCATGGTTTACGAGCACTAATCAACTTGACATCATCAATCACAGGTCCACACAGCGAAGAGTAATCATCACTTCTCATGGTATAGAATGTGCTAAGGAACACAATACGTGTTCTTGTGCTAGCAGCAACAAACTTAAGAACTCCACGTTTAAAGCCTCCTCTGCCTTTGGACTCATAAGGAACCCTTACAGTGTCTCTTCCTGCATAGGCTTCAACAGTCATTGAGCCTTCACAGGAATTTGCAGCATCTCCAACAGCAAAAGATAGGACATAGGTTTTGCCAGGTATGGTTCTGGCAACTTGTGAAATGGCACTTTCTTTGCCAGCTAAAAGCTCCACTGCTCTTTTGCCTTGTGGAACAGAGAAGTGGTCAGAGTCTATGTACTTCACTGCCTTGAGAGACTCCACTATCCATCCTGGTAAGGGAGAGTGGTCACTTAGGTCTACTATCTTTGGTGGGATCAGCACACCCCATGATGTGTTTGGGAACACATATGGTCCTTCTTCAAAACCACCATTCTTCAGTATGTTCTCTGTAGAGTGTGAGATTATTAAGAATATGTGAAAGCAAAACAATTTGGTTAAAAAGGCATAATCAAATTGGTTAATATGGTACTAACCATATTTGGGTATTCAGTCATGTATCAAAAGATTAATTAGGAATATACTTAGTTACCACTAGTTGGTCTAGGAGGGTAAAGAGCAGCAAGAGCAATAGAATCAATGAGTGGTCCACAAGCAGGATCCTCTTCCTTCCCTCTTGGATTATGAAAAACCAAATCGACCTCAGCATAATCTGCTTGGAAGGACCATGCATATGCATCCCAACCATTGCTGTTATACAATGTCTGCATTGGCAGAATAACCCAATCTGGAGCCACAGATATGTTGAGCCTCTCCTCTTGTGCACAAGTGCGTGCCACCACAAAGGATACAGAGTAGTACATGTGTTTCTTCACCTTTATCCTCTGCTTAATTGAACCACCATTTCCTAGCCTCACTGCATAAGCACCCTCTGGCACTACCAGCATCATGTCACCTTGTTTCTCTCCTGATCTTATGTACTCTACTAAGCCGGAGATCTTCCACTCCGGTATGGCGTCGCCGCGAGTCACTACCGTGCCTTTCATGTCCCATGGCTTAGGTGGTAACTCAAAATTTCCATTAGCTACTAGTCCTGCATCATCATTTAGTATAACATGTAAGTCTCAGAGACTGACATTTGGTAGAATGAACAAAACATAAATATAGATAGAAATATAGAAGGAATAATAATTGTGGTAATAAATACATGACAAAAAATTTGTGTCAAAATTTGTACAACTAACTTGACACAACCTTAATAAATAGGGATGAAATATATATGAGCAAAAGATTAAAAGTTACATATTTTTGTTTCCTAACTATATATCTAAGCAATAATGCTTGTCGTACAACAGAAATACATCCAACGAGCTTCCAACGTGTGCTATACATAAAGACGTAATGTGTGCTATATGTATAGCACACACTACGTCTTATATATAGCACACGTTGGATACTCATTAGATGTATTTCTATTGTACGACAAATATTATTGTATATTATCTAAGCGATTGGAGAGTTCACAAATACTTTGGTGACTATGGACATTTAAGTGTGATAGGAGTGATTAGAGAGAATAAGTTAAGAGAAAATGTTAATGATGGGACCCGTATATATTGTGAATATGATGTTTGGATATTTGAGATGTTTGGATATACAAATAGCATTCTAGGTTACCGTCGGTGATGGAGAAGGCGACAGGAAAGGCGACACTCAAGAGTACGAGGAGACATAGGCACAACAACACCCTTCCCATGTTAACTAGGCTATGAAATTCAGCAATTTCCGGGGAGTGAGACTAGAATGAGAGAAAATGACAAGGGAGGGAAGGAGAGTATTTATAGCACATAGCATAGCAGGGTAAATTAAAGAGCTCATATATATATATATATATATATATATAGCATGGCCCTTTATTTACATATATGCATGGCATGTTACGAAAGAGCACTACCATTTGAACTAAATAGAATAGAAAATATGGTATTTCACATGTTTCATTATCTTCAATTTCAACAACAATCACTACTTCATTTCACTTGACTCTGTTAGTTGCAATTAGAATATGAAGCGAGTGTTGTATGTATGTGTGTTTACTGGTGTAGGTCTTAGACAGACAAATTAAAGCTCTTCATTGTCATCACATGCATTCTCTTTCTTGTTCCCTGATTCAGCCCCCAAAGCTGCGGTGTTGTATATATATAGCCACTATATCCCTACTACCCCGGATAATGATGTTGTTGTTACTTGTTATCCTCATAATAACCAATTATTTAACAAATAATGTTCGTCATACAACAGAAATACGTTTAATAATAATCCAACGCGTGCTATACATAAGACGTAATGTGTGGTATACATATTTATCCTATACATATAGCACACATTACGTCGTATATATAGTACACATTAGATACTATTTGGACGTAGTTTTGTTGTACGACAAACATTATTGTTATTTAACTATAAAGTATAAAATTATTGGCTTCCATTTGTGTGTATACATACATATATATATATATAGAGAGAGAGAGAGAGAAACTTGTCCTTGGAGTCGGTTTCAAGTTTCAACTGATATAGTATTCAAATTTAATGTGCAGAACAGAATTTATTTAAATAATGAAGTCTTATAATAATGTCCAATGTAGAATTGAAAATAGAGGGAGCAACTCTTGACACATAAATTTTTCCCGCGAGCTTTGGAATTAATTAGTTCATCTAGTAGAATAATTTTTCTGTCCTCTCCTAATTCTTGGCCCTCTAATTAAATTTTTGACATGTGTTCATCCACTTAAACTAACTATAAAAGACTGAGATTTGGTGTTGAAAATTTATACAAGGTTCAAATTTAATATCAAAATTATTATGTTAAGAAATTAAGCCTTAACTGATTATTAGTCTCCCAATAGCTAGATGTGTTAGGAAAGCTACAGTGCTGACAGTACTAGCTAACACCGGGATGAGATAGATAGATACATAATTGTAGGATGTTTCAAGTTAATATCCTATTTGTTAATTCCACTCGATCAGCATGTTTCAAATTCAACCAATAACTTAGGAGCAAGCAACATGCCATGTGCAATCTTCATAATGAGTGCCATATGATATATAAATATATTTAATCTGATTCGATTCGATGAATCAATCACTTAAGGATGCGTTTGTTTTTACTGACTCCGGTGACCTTATGAGTTTAATTTTGATATACTTATTTTACAGTACTGTCATCCAATCAAAACATTATGTTTGTATGATTTTTCAGGTAGTGGGAGAGAGAAAATACAATTATGGCTGACGAGACAACGTATGATTGAATAACTTTGTAAAAAAGTTGTACACTATAAATCATATATATATATATATAGACTTATAATTAACTAGTCCTAGCTAGCTTAGCTTAGATAGACCTACCCGAGTAAAGTAAGAATTAAAATCATTTAGATTACATTGCAGAGAGAAAAATAAGAGCCTTCTCTTGTACAATTCATGTTTCATGAGATTCATGCATACCATATATGAGAATTGGTCTCTAATGATAAAGATGGAGTATTCTTCTCCATTAATGCATGCTCCTAGACAGCTAGCTACTTTTGTCTTCTGTTCATAATTCTCTACTGACTAATTTGCATTTTTCCTTTTCCAATTGATTTGCTGGAATTGTTGCTGCACTATTTTCTGTTACTCATCAGATCAGATTCATTTGACACTTTATAGCTGCAACTAGGCTTGCTTTGCTTACTTCTATATATGACTATATCTTCTCTTGGATGTAATTTATTTATTGTAGGCTGACTGTGATGCATTCTCTATTTTCAGGTTTTCTTTAATTAAACCTTTTTTGTACTTTGATATGTGTATAGTGTCATCAAGAGTGTTATCAAAACTAGATATGAGAAGTTGTAACTGATTTCACTAGTTCTGTTTTCATAGCAGGGCACACCATGCATTTACCTACATTTATAAAGTGTGAATAAATGCATTAAAAAGTGTAGCAAGTGGATATTGTCACACTTTGTAAATGTGGCTAAAAGCATCGATGAAGACTACCAATGCCTAAACGGAAGTAGAAGTGCTTAGAGTATAAACTCATTGACATTTCATGTAAACTCAACAGATTCATAACACACAAAAGTCAGAAATTAACTTATCATAATTCATATAATTTAATATTTATAATTAAGTTATCATAATATTTTAAAGACTATCTTTATTTTATAATATAACTAATAAAATTGTGAAATCTCACATTTTAAAGTATATAACCTTCAATTTCTACTATATGTAAAAAATTCATGTAATTCATTATTTTAAAGCCTATAGTCTTTATTTTATAATACAACAAAAAAAAATTGTGTAATATCACATTTTAAAGTATATAACCTTCAATTTCTACAATATGTGAAAAATTCATGTCATTCAATAATTTAAAGGCTATAGTCTGTATATTATAAAGTATAAAAAAAATAGTGAAATCTCACATTTTAAAGTATATATCCTTCAATTTTTACTATATGTAAAAAATTCATGTGATTCAATATTTTAAAGCCTATAGCCTTTATTTTATAATACAACGGAAAAATTGTGAAATCTCACATTTTAAAGTATATCACCTTCAATTTCTACTATATGTTAAAAATTCATCTTATACAATATTTTGAATGCTATAGTCTTTATTTTATAGTGTATCCACAAAATTGTGAAATATCACATTTTAAAGTATATAGCCTTCAATTTCTACTATATGTAAAAAATTCATGTAACTCATTATTATAAAGGCAAAAGTCTTTATTTTATAATACAACCAAAAAAATTGTGAAATCTCACATTTTAAAGTATATAGCCTTAAATTTTTACAATATGTGAAAAATTCATGTAATTCACTATTTTAAAGCGTATAATCTTTATTTTATAATAAAACCAAAGAAATTCTGAAATCTCACATTTTAAAGTATATAGCCTTCAATTTCTACTATATGTTAAAAATACATGTAATCCACTAATTTAAAGCCTATAGTCTTTATTTTATTATACAACCAAAAAATGGTGAAATCTCACATTTTAAAGTATAAAGCCTTCAATTTCTACAATATGTGAAAAATTAATGTAATTCACTATTTTAAAGCAGATAGTCTTTATTTTATAGTACAACCAAAAAAATTGTGAAATCTCATATTTTAAAGTATATAGCCTTCAATTTCTACTATATGTGAAAAATTCATTTGATACAATATTTTGAAGGCTATAATCTTTATTTTATAGTGTATACAAAAAATTGTGTAATCTAACATTTTAAAGTATATAGCCTTCAATTTCTACAATATGTGAAAAATTCATGTCATTCAATATTTTAAAGCCTATAGTCTTTATTTTATAGAGTATCTAAAAAAATAGTGAAATCCCATATTTTAATATATATATATATAGCCTTCAATTTCTACTATATGTGAAAAATTCATTTGATACAATATTTTGAAGGCTAAAGTCTTTATTTTATACTGTATCCAAAAATTGTGTTATCTCACATTTTAAAGTATATATGCTTCAATTTCTACAATATGTGAAAACCTCGTGTTATTCAATATTTTAAAGGCTATAATCTTTATTTTATAATACAACAAAAAAAATTGTGAAATCTTACATTTTAAACTATATAGCCTTCAATTTCTACAATATGTGAAAAATTCATGTAATTAACTATTTTAAAGTCTATAGTCTTTATTTTATAATAAAACAAAAAAAATTGTGAAATCTCACATTTTAAAGTATATAGCCTTCAATTTCAACAATATGTGAAAAATTCATGTAATTCACTATTTTAAATTCTATAGTCTTTATTTTATAATATAACCAAAAAAATTGTGAAATCTCACATTTTATGGTATATAGCCTTCAAATTCTACAATATGTGAAAAATTAATGTAATTCACTATTTTAAAACCTATAGTCTTCATTTTATATTACAATCTAAAAAATTGTGATATCTCATATTTTAAAGTATATAACCTTAAATTTCTACTAAATGTGAAAAATTCATTTGATACAATATTTTGAAGGCTATAGTCTTTATTTTATAATGTATCCAAAAAATTGTGTAATCTCAAATTTTAAAGTATATAAAGAGAAAATGACATATGAATGCAATTATGTGCATAAGTGGCATGTTTTCAAGTGATTTATGGCCTTCAATTTCTACAATATGTGAAAAATTCATGTCATTCAATATTTTAAAGGTTATAGTCTTTAATTTATAGAGTATCTAAAAAAATTGTAAAATCCCACATTTTAAAGTATATAGCCTTCAATTTCTTCTATATGTAAAAAATTCATTTGGTTCAATATAATATTTTAAATCCTATAGTCTTTATTTTATAATTCCACCAAAAAAATTTTGAAATCTCAAATTTTAAAGTATATGGTCTTCAATTTTTACAATATGTGAGAAATTCATATCATTCAATATTTTAAACACTATAGTTTTTATTTTATAGTGTATAAAAAAATAGTGAAATTTCACATTTTAAAATATATAGCCCTTCAATTTCTACTATATGTGAAAAAATTATTTGATACTATATTTTGAAGGCTAGTCTTTATTTTATAGTGTATGCAAAAAATTGTGTAATTTCACATTTTAAAGTATATAGCCTTCAGTTTCTACAATATGTAAAAAATTCATGTCATTCAATATTTTAAAGGCTATAGTCTTTATATTATAAACTATTCAAAAAATAGTGAAATCTCACATTTTAAAGTATATATCCTTCAATTTATACTTTATGTAAAAAATTCTTCCAATTCACTATTTTAAAGCATATAGTCTTTATTTTATAATACAACCAAAAAAAATTGTGAAATCAAACATTTTAAAGTATATAGCCATCAATTTCTACAATATGTGAAAAATTAATGTAATTTACTATTTTAAATCCTATAGTCTTCATTTTATATTACAACCTAAAAAATTGTGAAATCTCATATTTTAAAGTATATAACCTTCAATTTCTACTATATGTGAAAAATTCATTTGATACAATATATTGAAAGCTATAATCTTTATTTTATAGTGTATCCAAAAAATTGTGTAATCTCACATTTTAAAGTATATAGCCTTTAATTTCTACAATATGTGAAAAATTAATATCATTCAATTTTTTAAAGGCTATCGTCTTTATTTCATGTGGTTCAATATTTTAAATCATATAGTCTTTATTTTATAATTCCACCAAAAAAATTCAGAAATCTCAAATTTTAAAGTATATAGTCTTCAATTTATACAATATGTGAAAAATTCATATAATTCAATATTTTAAACACTATAGTCTTTATTTTTTAGTGTATAAAAAAAATAGTGAAATCTCATATTTTAAAGTATATAGCCCTTCAACTTCTACTATATGTGAAAAATTTATTTGATACAATATTTAGAAGGCTAGTCTTTACTTTATAGTGTATCCAAAAAAATGTGTAATTTCACATTTTAAAGTATATAGCCTTCAATTTCTACAATATGTAAAAAGTTCATGTCATTCAATATTTTAAAGGCTATAGTCTTTATTTTATAATACAACAAAAAAAATTGTGAAATCTCACATTTTTAAGTATATAGTCATCAATTTCTACAATATGTGAAAAATTAATGTAATTCACTATTTTAAAGTCTATAGTCTTCATTTTATATTACAACCTAAAAAATAATAAAATCTCATGTTTTAAATTATATAACCTTCAATTTCTACTATATGTGAAAAATTCATTAAATACAATATTTTGAAGGCTATAGTCTTTATTTTATAGTGTATCCAAAAAATTATGTAATCTCACATTTTAAAGTATATAGCCTTTAATTTCTACAATATGCGAAAAATTCATATCATTCAATATTTTAAAGCTTATAGTCTTTATTTTAAAGGTATCTAAAAAAATAGTGAAATCTCACATTTTAAAGTATATAGCACTCAATTTTTACTATATGTGAAAATTTCATTTGATATAATGTTTTGAAGGCTATAGTCTTTATTTTATAGTGTATCCAAAAAATTGTGTAATATCACATTTTAAAATATATAGCCTTCAATTTCTACAATATGTGAAAAATTCACGTCATTCAATATTTTAAAGGTTATAGTCTTTATTTTATAGAGTATCCAAAAAAATAGTGAAATCCCACATTTTAAAGTATATAGTCTTCAATTTCTTCTATATGTAAAAAATTTATGTGGTTCAATATTTTAAATCCTATAGTCTTTATTTTATAATTCCACCAAAAAAATTCTGAAATCTCAAATTTTAAAGTATATAGTCTTCAATTTCTACAATATGTGAAAAATTCATGTCATTCAATATTTTAAACACTATAGTCTTTATTTTATACTGTATAAAAAAATAGTGAAATTTCACATTTTAAAGTATATAGCCCTTCAATTTCTACTATATGTGAAAAATTTATTTGATACAATATTTGCAAGGATAGTCTTTATTTTATAGTGTATCAAAAAAATTGTGTAATTTCACATTTTAAAGTATATAGCATTCAATTTCTACAATATGTAAAAAAATCACGTCATTCAATATTTTACAGCTATAGTCTTTATATTATAGAGTACAAAAAAAATAGTGAAATCCCACATTTTAAAGTATATACCCTTCAATTTATACTTTATTGAAATTTTTTTTGCAATTCACTATTTTTAAGCCTATAGTATTTATTTTATAATACAACCAAAAAAATTGTGAAATCTAACATTTTAAAGTATATCGCCTTCAATTTCTACTATATGTAATAAACTCATTTGATTCAATATTTTAAAGTCTATATTCTTTATTTTATAATACAATAAAAAAATTATGAAATCTCACATTTTAAAGTATATAGTCTTAAATTTCTATAATACGTGAAAAATTCACACAATTCACTATTTTAAAGCCTATAGTCTTTATTTTATAATACAACAAAAAAATTTGTGAAATCTCACATTTTAAAGTATATAGCCTTCAATTTCTACAATATGTGAAAAATTCATGTAATTCACTATTTTAAATCCTGTAGTCTTTATTTTGTGTTACAAAAAAAAATTGTGAAATCTCATATTTTAAAGTATATAACCTTCAATTTCTACTATATGTGAAAAATTCATTTGATACAATATTTTGAAGGCTATACTCTTTATTTTATAGTGTATCCAAAAAATTGTGTAATCTCACATTTTAAAATATAACATTCAATTTCTACAATATGTGAAAACTTCATGTCATTCAATATTTTAAAGGTTATAGTCTTTATTTTATAGAGTATCTAGAAAAAATAGTGAAATCTCACATTTTAAAGTATATAGCCTTCAATTTCTACTATATGTAAAAAATTCATGTAAATCAATATTTTAAAGCCCATAGTTTTTATTTTATAATACAATAAAAAATTTATGCAATCTTATATTTTAAAGTATTTAGCCTTCAATTTCTACAATATGTAACAAGTTCATGTCATTCAAAATTTTAAAGGCTATTGACTTTAAAAAAGTGAGATTTCACAAATTCTCTAGAAACACTATTTAAGTAAAGACTATAGTATTTAAAATATTGAATTAAATAAATTTGTTAACAAAGTAGAAATTGAAGGCTATAGATTTTTAAAAGTGATATTTCATTATTTTTCTAAAATAATAATAAAAGTAAACACTATAGTATTTAAAATATTGAATTATATAATTTGTAAAACTTAGTAGAAATTGAAGGCTATGGACTTTAAAAAGTGAGATATCACTATTTTACTAGAAACATTATAAAAGTAAAGACTATAGTTTTTTGAATATTGAATTACATAATTTTTAGAACTTAATAGAAATTGAATGTTATAGGTTTTAAATAGTGATATTTCACTATTTTTCTAGAAAACTATTAAAGTAAAGACTATAGTTTTTAAAATATTGAATTACATAATCCTGTAAACAAAGTAGAAATTGAAGGCTACAGACTTTAAAAAGTGAGATTTCACTATTTTCCTAGAAAGACTTTTAAAGTAAAGACTATAGTCTTTAAAATATTGAATTACATAATTTTTAGAACTTAGTAGAAATTGAAGGCTATAGACTTTTAAAAGTGAGATATCATTATATTTCTAGAAACACTATAAAAGTAAAGACTATAGTCTTTAAAATATTGAATTACATAATTTTTAGAACTTATTAAAAATTGAAGGCTTTAAACTTTAAAAAGTGAGATTTCACTATTTTTCTAGAAACACAATAAAAGTAAAGACTATAGTTTTTAAAATATTTAATTACATAATTTTTAGTTTAGTAGAAATTGAAGACTATAGACTTTAAAAAGTGAGATTTCACTATTTTTTTAGAAACACTATAAAAGTAAATACTATATAGTATTTAAAATATTGAATTACTTAATTTTTAGATCTTAGTAGAAATTGAAGGTTATAGACTTTAAAAAAGGGAAATTTCACTATTTTTCTAAAAACACTATAAAAGTAAAGGCTATAGTCTCTAAAATATTGAATTACATAATTTTAAAGTATATAGCCTTTAATTTCTACAATATGTGAAAAAAACATGTAATCCACTATTTTAAAGCCTATAATCTTTATTTTATAATAAAACCAAAAAAATTGTGAAATCTCACATTTTAAAGTATATAACCTTCGATTTCTAAAATATGTGAAAAATTTATGTAAATCACTATTCTAAAGCCTATAGTCTTTATTTTATAATCCGACTAAAAAATTTATGAAATCTCACATTTTAAAGTATATAACCTTCAATTTATACAATATGTGAAAAATTCATATAATTCGCTATTTTAAAACCTATTGTCTTTATTTTATATTACAACTAAAAAATTGTGAAATCTTATATTTTAAAGTATATAACATTCAGTTTCTACTATATGTGAAAAATTCTTTTGATACAATATTTTGAAGCCTATAGTCTTTATTTAATAGTATATCCAAAAAATTGTGTATTCTCACATTTTAAAGTATATAAACTTCATTTTCTACAATATGTGAAAAATTCATGTCATTTAATATTTTAAAGACTATAGTCTTTATATTATAGAATATTCGATAAAATAGTGAAATCCCACATTTTAAAGTATATATATCCTTCAATTTCTACTATATGTAAAAAATTCATGTGATTCAATATTTTAAAGCCTATAGTCTTTATTTTATAATACAACCAAAAAATATTGTGAAGTCTTACATTTTAAAGCATCTAGCCTTCAATTTATATAATATGTGAAAAATTTATGTCAATCAATATTTTAAAGGCTTAACCTTCAATTTCTATTATATGTAAAAAATTCACGTGATTCAATATCTTAAAAAAGCCTATAGTCTTTATTATATAACACAACAAAAAAAATTGTGAAATATCACATTTTAAAGTATATAGTCTTTAATTTCTACAATATGTGAAAAATTCATGTCATTCAATATTTTAAAGACTATAGTCTTTATTTTATAGTGTATTCAAAAAAATTATGAAATATCACGTTTTAAAGTATATAATCTTTAATTTCTACTATTTGTGAAAAATTAATGTGATTCGATATTTTAAAGTCTATAATCTTTATTTTATAATACCACAAAAAAATTATAAAATCTCACATTTTAAAGTATATAACCTTCAATTTCTATTATATTTAAAAATTCATGTAATTCTCTATTTTAAAGCCTATAGACTTTATTTTATAATACAACTAATTTAATTGTGAAATCTAAATTTTTAAAGTATATAGATTTCAATTTTTATAATATATGAAAAATTCATGTCATTCTATATTTCAAAGACTATAGTCTTTATTTTAAAAAGTAACCAAAAAATTGTGAAATCTCACATTTTAAAATATATAGTCTTCAATTTCTAGTATATGTAAAAAATTCATGTGATTCGATTTTTAGAGTCTATAGTCTTTATTTTATACTACAACCAAAAAAGTTGTAAAATCTAACATTTTAAAGTATATAACCTTCAGTTTTACACTATGTGAAAAATTCATGTCATTCAATATTTTAAAGGCTATAATCTTTATTTTATAGTGTATTCAAAAAAATTGTGAAATCTCACATTTTAATGTATATAAATTTTGATTTCTACTATCTGAAAAATTAATGTGATTCAATATTTTAAAGTCTATAGCTTTATTTTATAATATTACTATAAAAATGATAATAAAAAGTTCATGTCATACACAATAAATTTTTTGGATATATATATATATATATATATATATATCTGACAAATTTAATGTAAATAGCAGACCACTCATTCTTCTTGTCTTCCTTGACAAATACACACATCATCACTGATTATTATTCTATCAAACTTGAACAGTTTCCCTACCATGGTCTAATTCAATTCACTGCATTCTGCAACATGACATAGAATTCAATCTTAACATCAATCATTCCCTATTCAGTACATAAAAACACTAAAATGAAAACAATCATAAAACAAAAAATGAACTTTAAAATAAATAAATCACTTCATTTATTTAAAAAAAAACAAAAGTACATAAAACACGTATTATTATAATGAGAGATGATATTTGTATATCCAATATGAATGTCCCAGTAAACATTCATCAAATTAAAGGTTGAGATGATGAAAAATGTAGAATTCAATAGGGACCACACTGCTTTAATGATCAGATGATGAATGTTTAAGAGTAACATCCTCATGTGGATGTTAAAATATTATTCTTGTATTATATTCAACACTTTATAACAAAGTAGCAGGGCTTCTTCGCCAATGAAAACATCCTCAACATGAATATAATGATTTTAACAAAGCTTTCTCACTCACTTCATGCAAAATTCAATGCACTCTAAGGAATGGTTCGTTGATAGAGAGGTAAACCTCCCAATGCTTCACGCTCAGCTCTCTCCCTCTTCACCTATTAAACATAATAAATATAAGCATTCAGTAACACAACCTAGACACCAACTAGTTAATAAAGCATAAGCTAACAACATAATTGCTCACACGCATAAGCTAATAAAGGAATTGAACCCAACAATACAAAGATCATGAGAGGATTTTCGTAATTTAAGAAAAATGGTCAAATGCATTTTGTCTCGATTATTGTAACAAGAAAAAAAAGATGTGGTGCAGTCCAGAGTTAATCTTGGCCAAAATTGCAAAATAACGAGATTGTTAATTGTGAAAGGGTAAAATGTAATGTGGGGTTCGGACAGATATTACCATATCGGCATATCCCAACAAGCAATAATTCATTGTCTTGAGAAAGCAATGTTATCTCCAAGCACAAAGCAATTGGGAATAAGTGCATCATATTTCAGATCAAGACACAAAACAAGCCTAATGAAATAAACACAGTCAAAAAAACAATGATCCTCCACTTAGGATGTATTTAGATTAGCTCATTCATTTTCCTTTTTAAGCTAAAATGAGTAGCCTTTGAAACAAATCTGTTTTCAGCTCTTCAGTTATATATAAGATTTCAGTTTCATGAGCTGAAACAAACCACCCATAATCAAATGTTCACAAAAACTAATCTAATTCAAACACCACGTTATATATATATATGTGTGTGTGTGTGTGTGTGTGATTATGATAGAATAAGACTTACAAGGGCCAGCATTTCCTGAAGGTAGCCCCTGAATGGTGTTTGCATTGCCTGTTACAATATCATTCTCAAAAATATCAAACACTAGTCGATGAAAATGCAGAAAACGATCAAAACCAAATTAACAATCAACGATTTCAGAAACAGATAAAAAAATGGGTCTTCTTTCATGGACGGAAAGGGACCTGAAGATCGTCGGGGAGGTACTCGTGCTTCATGGAGAGGTCCATGGCGCGCTTGAGTCGCTGGTGGCGTGCGGCCACTACCTCCTTCGGAAGCCGATTGAGTGCCTCCTTCACATCCAGATCGTAATACGGGTCGTACAGATCATCGTACCTCAGCCCTAATTCCCAAAAATTCCAAATTAATTCACGAAAAATCCAAAATCCAATTTTTAGGGTTTTTAAAGGAAAAGGGAAATATAATAACCGTAATGGCGGAGGCGCCTGGAAATGGATTTCATGTGCTGTGCTGCTAACCAGTTCCTCTTCGGATCCAAAAGCGACTGCAACAGCGACGACATTGCTCTCTCTCTCACGAATCAATCAATGTTATCGGAGTTTGAGGAAGGACGGAAGGAACAAGAACAAGGGCTTCAATGGCTTTGCCTGCGTTTCGATTTTGCTTTTGTGAGTCCAAGACCGTGACTTTTCTTTTCCTACCTCTGCAAACGACATGTCGTTTCTTTCTGTGAGTAATATTGGGCCCTATCGATCTAAAAAGCCCAAATGTATCTTACTACTGGGCTAGGCTTAGCACTTTGTTAAACTCAAATTCTATGACTCTTGTGGATTTTTATTCTTACCAAAAGATAATTATGAGTACAATAATTTTATCAAGACCTTGTAATTTGAATAATAATAAAAATAAAACAATAATGCTAAATGTACGATAAAAAACCAGCTAAAACAGTCAATAAGCCTATTTTGACTTTGGTTTTGGCCCAAATAATAATTGAGATTGTAATAGGTTGAATAATTATGACCCAAGATCTCATTTATTGGCTGATTTGACTGATTTTTTATTATACATTTAGCATTACTCAAAATAAAATAATGGGTTGGACAATTACTCATTTCTATCTAAGTAGTACACAAACATTTCACATCAACAAATGTGATAAGATCAATCATTCATCATTCCCTATGCAGTATATAAAACAATAATATTTGCACGTACAACAGAAATATGTTCAACTTGTATTCAACATATGTATATCATAAATGCTTGGGGAACAACAATAAAGCTCATTTTAACACTTTTGGCCCAAATAACATTGTTAACCATGTGTATCTTTGTTAATGGGCTGAGTGATTTAGGCCCAATTTCCTATTGTTGCTATTCTGGCTGATTTTTTGTTGTGTCTCTAGCAATGCTCTGTGTATATATATGTATAACACACATCCTGTAACATGGATAACACATGTTAGATACAAGTTGGATTTATTTCTGTTGTACATCAAACATTATCGGTACATAAAAACACTAAAATGAAAACATACAAGAAATGAACTTTAAAATAAATAAATCACTTCATTTATTTGAAAAAAACAAAAGTACATAAAACCCTCTTACAGAGACATACTATTATATTCAACACTTTCTGTCTAATAGCTACAAGATTTTGTATACTTATTTTCCTGTCAAAATCAAAATCACACTTAAAAAGACAATCTTTCTCCTTCCTTTCTTGATATCAAACCAAAACAAAGAGACTATGCAGACTCTCACAAGTCAGAATCCATTGATGTATATCATTCATTTTACATATCAAATCCTCATGGTTTTCGAAGACTGATCAAGGTAACATCATCAATCACAGGTCCACACAAGGAAGCCAAATCATTGCTACTCATGGCATAGAACGAGCTAAAGAACACAATGCGTGTCCTTGTGCTAGAAGCAACAAACTTAAGAACCCCACGTTTAAAGCCTCCTCTGCCTTTGGACTCATAAGGAACCCTTACAGTGTCTCTTCCTGCATAGGCTTCAACAGTCATTGAGCCTTCACAGGAATTTGCAGCATCTCCAACAGCAAAAGATAGGACATAGGTTTTGCCAGGGATGGTTCTGGCAACTTGTGAAATGGCACTTTCTTTGCCAGCTAAAAGCTCCACTGCTCTTTTGCCTTGAGGAACAGAGAAGTGGTCAGAGTCTATGTACTTCACTGCCTTGAGAGACTCCACTATCCATCCTGGTAAGGGAGAGTGGTCACTTAGGTCTACTATCTTTGGTGGGATCAGCACACCCCATGATGTGTTTGGGAACACATATGGCCCTTCTTCAAAACCACCATTCTTCAGTATGTTCCCTGTGGAGTACAAGATAACTATATAACAACTTGATTTTATGATTTTGAGTTCACTTATGAAATGAAATTGATGCAAAATAAAGTTGATATTGCTGCCTCTATTTCATAAACAATTGTTCTGTGTTCTGTTCTGTTTTGTTATGTTCTTCTGAGTTCAGACATGTTGAATTTGTAAATATGATCAAGAAAACCAATAATCTAAATCTACTACAGGCAATTTGTATATAGAATAGAACATGGCAAATCATATATACTCACTACTTGTCCTTGTATATGCATTAATATATAATCACCGTCCTTTGTCTTCTTATGCTATATTATTTATAAATAATAGCTCTGCTTACTTTCTTTGACTAATATTCCAACTCATGCACATGCCATGCTAGCAATGATCTCAAGGAATATTACATCAAATCAAAACTTTGCTTTTTTTGTGTATGTACAAATCACATATAATTCGAGTAATGTTATCTGTAAATACAACTTGCGGGATATCGTGCTGATAAACACATTTACTATTAGATGGAGCGTGAGATAAACTTACTGTTAGTTGGTCTAGGAGGGTAAAGAGCTCTGATTGCAATAGAGTCAATGAGTGGTCCACAAGCAGGGTCCTCCTGATCCACCCTTGGGTTATGAATAAGCAAATCAACCTCATTGTAATCTGCTTGGAAGGACCAAGCATATGCATCCCAACCATTACTGCTATACAATGTCTGCATTGGGAGTACCACCCAATCTGGAGCCGCCGACACGTTGAGGCGCTCCTCTTGAGCGCACGTGCGTGCTACCACAAATGTGACACAATAGTACATTCCCTTTGTCACCTTAATCCTCTGCTTAATAGAGGCCCTATTGCCTAGCCTCACTGCATAGGCTCCTTCAGGTACAACCAGCAACATGTCACCTTGTTTCTGTCCTGATTTTATGTACTCCACGAAGCCGGAGATCTGCCAATCCGGTATGGCGTGGGGACCCCCGGTCACCACCGTGCCGTTCATGGCTGATGCCTTAGGGCCTAGCTCAAAATTTCCATTTGCCAATAATCCTGCATCGATTGCCGATATAATTTATTCAGCTGAGACAAACATAATGTGCATTTACAAAGCAATGTGAATTTTCTTGAGACAGTTGAGTGCATTCTGCATGCTATGGATCAAGAATGTGCCTCTAGCCCCAATGTTAGAAGAAACACTAGGTAACTAATCTACAACATATTTGTGATCAAATAAATTTATGTTTGTAAGTTAATACATGTATGTATACACATATACTTTAGTTGACTAATTAAGCAAATGTACACATTTCATTTGCAGGTTTAAATTTGATCTACTAATGACAGTGTAGAACTCAATCATGTTTATTGATAATGTGTCAGTGCAGATATACCAGTCATATACCAGTCAGTGTATAAAAACTAAACTCTTCGTCTACAACTTACCATCTGTGAAGGAGTATGCGACATGGAAGATAGTGCAAAAGAGCACCAATAAAAAGGAGATCCTTCCCATTGTGAAGTGAAACTCAACAATTTAGGAGGGAGAGAGAAGAAAAGGGCAGAAAACAAATGAAGAGAATAATATGAAGCAGGGGAAGGAATGAGCATGGCCTTATATCCATGCTTTGTTATGAAACATCACTAAGATTTGAAGTATAATAGCAAGTATGCCATTGGCACCCCCATGTTCAATTCCCTAATCATCTTGCATTAAAATATTGAATATGAACCTAACTGAATCTTGGATGTTTACTGGTGTAGGTGAGTATGTAGCAGACAAAATCTGTCCAATATCACATGCTCTTGTCAGTGTCCTTCATTCATTCATACCCCAAACTGTGTTGCTGCGAAGCACACATAATACTGATGATAGACATTGTGTGAGTATGTGTCTATATAATATATACAATCATTATTGATCCAAATGACGATTTTCTTGACTTGATCCTCATAACCCAAGTTAACTACAAATTGTGGAGTCTGCTATTTTCAAAATTCAAATGGTACTTTAAATGATTAGTGTTTTTTTTAATATTTTGATTTGAATGGTTTGGCATATGCAACAACAACAACAACTCATGTTAATTGTAATTGGAATTATTATTATTATTATTATTATTACTATTCATCCATGAATGTTAGTTAATCCATGATCAGTTTGTTTCGAAAATGACTTACAAGAAACATGCATGCCATGTGCAGTCACTTGAGATGATTGCGGCGGCATCTAATGTTCATAACTCAAAATTTTTATTGGTAACACTAACATGATGATCATAGTTTGTTTGTTTGTATGAACCCATTTTGATTTGAGCTTATATGTATAGCACTATCTACTACTATGCATAGAATGTGTTGTCAGTTTCTTAGATAAACCTGGTTTTTTTTTTATTTTAGAAAAATAAGTTTAAAAGAGTAATATTAGATTGAAAAGGAAAAAAAAAAAGTTTCAGATCTGTTTACATGCGCATTCATACGTTTTGGATTTCACATCGAAGACACTACCGGGTTTGTAATTCCTGAGTTTTTTTTTCCCTTTGAAAAGTTATATTGTGTTATGAATATGATCACAACTTAGCCACTAGTGTAATTTTCAGAGCACAGATGATTGGGACACAATAAAAAATCAGCCAAAACAGCCCATAAAGCCCATTTAACACTTTATGGTCCAATTAGTACTTTTAATTATAAGTATATTTTTAATGGGCTGAGTGATTGTGACCCAAATTCCTATTTGTTGGCTGTTTTGGCTAATTTTTTGTTGTGTATCTAACAATACTCTTTTCAGAGTTTAATACCATGTAAGATTGCGTGTATAGATATCGATAATTTGGATAGATTTTGTGCTTTTGTTAAGGCTGACAAATCAATGAATAAATAACCAACTTGAGTTGGTCAAGTGGTTAGCTCATTTGTCCGCTTAATCAAGGGTCGGGGGTTCGATCCCTGCCTGGTGTATGCAGCAACCCATTGGCCAGCGACAAACCCTTAAATGAAGCTCAGATCTGCGATGGATTAGTCATTGGCCTTTCGGGCTTGGGATACCGTGGGAAAAAAAAATCAATAAATACACATGTAGAATACTATTAATAGAGTTTAATATATTTAACTATTTAACCAACAGGATGAATTCACCTAATTGGCTTTTGATTCATATCTTGTCATGATTTCATTTTGATTCTTAGATATATTTTTTTTCTTCCCTTGTTTTTGCATCTATCAGATCATTTGTTTTAGAGCTTGCCATATTGGAAACATGAACAGAAATGAGATATGTATTTTGCATAGAGCAGTAAAAGAATGTGTCTGCTCCCTGACATCACCATTGTCCAAATGTCTGATTAGGTCTAGTGTTTAAATTTAAATTCAACTTGATAAATAAAATCTAAGGTAGAGTTTGATAGCTATCCCAAATCAGTAAAGACAAAGACACAGAGACATAAATGGACAGGGACACAAAGGGACTATGTCTCTATATGGTGTTTGGTAACAGTGGACAGGACACAAAAATTATTTTTGTTTTGTGTTTGATAATAGTGAAAATGATATAAAAACATGTAAAAATGATATTGGATATACATAATGTGAATTATGTTAAGTGATAGAGGGTATATTGGTCATAAAATTTTATTAAAAGAACCAGTCCATTCCAGTCCATCTCAGTCCATCACTTTTGGAGTGGACACAAATTGTGTCTTTTCTGTCCATGGACAGAAATTTTTGTCCATCTGTGTCTCTGTCTCATAAACCAAACAGGATTAGTCTCTCTCAGTCTCTATCTTTTGTGTCCTGGGACAGCTACCAAACGCTACCTAAGAGTAGGGTAAGGATTACTTGCACCATGTAAGTTGTGTTAACCTTGCGCCTTTATTTTTTCTTTGCAACTCAGTCCTTCCATCATTTAGCTAATGAGTTGCTTAAATTTTACCATTTTGCACAGATATCTCTCATCCCCTACCTTTATATTTGGCTTTTAGTGTTCCCCTGTTCTTCTTTGTCACTCAGATCTAACTTGGTCCCAACACAAAATTAAGCTCGCCAAAGATCTTGCAGGGAATGTAGCCATGGGATTGCTATCCTCGCTATTCTGCCTCTTTATTTTGATTATTATTGGCATTGAGACAAGAAAGAGGAGAAAGAAAAAGGAACCTGCCCTTGATGTCTACTGCAAGGTTGGAGAAGAGAGGCTCTTGGTTTATGAATACATGAAGTATGGAAGCCATGATATGTTGCATGACCGGAAGAAGGTCAGGATCAAGCTAATTTGGACATCAAGGAAGAAAATCGCCATAGGAGCTGCCAGGGGATTGGTAGCTTTAGATGTTCCACCAAAGGCGACTAAGAACTTAACAGAGTTTACACTCAGGAGGTGCAGTGGTGCGACGGCGGTGAGGACCTAGGACAAGATCTGCGGTGACTGAAAGATGAACCACTATTCACGATGAAATTGAAAGGAGGGGCAACAATGCAAATAACTAAGAAATCTTTGACTACTTAAACAAAATAGCACCTTTTGTAATTAAATGGTTGGATGAGCAATAAACAATATCCAACGGCCCATATTCAATATAATATACAGGCGCAAGGTTGCCCTTAAACTATAGGGGCGCAAGTAATCCATATCCCTAAGAGTATTGTAGCATATAAACTATATAAAAGAGTTCTACAATATAATCTAAAAGACTAAATCCAAATATGAAAATAAAAATGATTTCATCACATTGAATGATATTTTAAAGATTTTGGCACATTGAATGATAATCAACAAGAAAATGCGCCACAAACTTGAACCGAAAGTATATCAAAGTTTGATTCCTTACCCAGACTAATTTCAATTACTCTGAATTCGGCTCATTCATCAGCCATAACAGGACTTAGATTATCATCTCTACACTAAATTGAATAGAAGCAGAGTAGTAAGAAAAGGAATCAATTTCAAAGGAATAGCAGTTTAACAAAAATAATGGAATTAAGTTTTGCATATTTATTAAAAGAAAAGACTTACAAGGTCAAGCATAGCAAAATGTGATTTATAACAAAGTAGCAGGGCTTATTCGCCAATGGAACATTCTCAACATGAATATAATGATTTTAACAAAAGGTTTCTCACTCACTCCATGCAAAATTCACTGCACTCTAAGGAATGGTTCGTTGATATAGAGGTAAACCTCCCAATGCTTCACGCTCAGCTCTCTCCCTCTTTACCTATTAAACATAATAAATATAAGCATTCAGTAACACAACATAGACACCAACTAGTTAATAAAGCATGAGCTAACAACATAATTGCTCACAAGCATAAGCTAATAAAGGAATTGAACCCAACATTACAAAGATCATGAGAGAATTTTCGTAATTTAAGAAAAATGGTCAAATGCATTTTGTCTCGATTATTGTAACAAGAAAAAAAGATGTGGTGCAGTCCAGAGTTAATCTTGGCCAAAAGTGCAAAATAACGAGATTGTTAATTGTGAAAGGGTAAAATGTAATGTGGGGTTTGGACAGATATTACCATATCCCAACAAGCAATAATTCATTGTCTTGAGAAAGCAATGATATCTCCAAGACAAAAGCAATTGGGAATAAGTGTTTAGATTAGCTCATTCATTTTTCTTTTAAAGCTAAAATGAAATATCATGTCAATTTATTTGGGTACTACTTATGAAATATCATGTCAAATCAAAAAACAATGATCCTCCAGTTAGGATGTGTTTAGATAGCTCATTCGTTTTCCTTTTAAAGCTAAAATGAATAGCCTTTGAAATAAATCTGTTTTAATCTTCTTCAGATAAATATAAGATTTCAATTTCATGAGCTGAAACAAACCACCCATAATCAAAATGCTCAGAAAAACTAATCTAATTCAGACACGACGTTATATTATATGGTGGAATAAGACTTACAAGGGCCAGCATTTCCTGAAGGTAGCCCCTGAATGGTGTTTGCATTGCCTGTTACAATATCATTCACAAAAACATCAAACACTAGTGGATGAAAATGGAGAAAACGGTCAAAACCAAATTAACAATCAACGATTTCAGAAACATATAAAAAAAATGGGTCTTTTTTCATGGACGGAAAGGGACCTGAAGATCGTCGGGGAGGTACTCATGCTTCATGGAGAGGTCCATGGCGCGCTTGAGTCGCTGGTGGCGTGCGGCCACTACCTCCTTTGGAAGCCGATTGAGTGCCTCCTTCACATCCAGATCGTAATACGGGTCGTATAGATCATCGTACCTCAGCCCTAATTCCCAAAAATTCCAAATTAATTCACGAAAAATCCAAAATCCAATTTTTAGGGTTATTGAAGGAAAAGGGAAATATAATAACCGTAATGGCGGAGGCGCCTGGAAATGGATTTCATGTGCTGAGCTGCTAACCAGTTCTTTTTCGGATCCAAAAGCGACTGCAACAGCGAAGACATTGCTCTCTCTCTCGAATCAATCAATGTTATCAGAGTTTGACGAAGGAAGGAATGAAGGAACAAGAACAAGGGCTTCAATGGCTTTGCCTGCGTTTCGATTTTGCTTTTGTGAATCCAAGACCGTGACTTTTCCTTTTCCTACCTCTGCAAACGACATGTCGTTTCCTTCTGTAAATTATATTGGGCCCAATCGCTCAAAATCCCCAAATATATCTTACTACTGGGCTAGGCTTAACACTTTGTTAAACTCGAATTCTATGATTCTTCTGGATTTTATTTTGACCCAAAATAACTATAAGTACAATAATTTCTCCAAGACCTTGAAAAATAATAAAAATAAAATAATGGGTTCGACAATTCCTCATGGATAATAATTACGAAATTTTGAATAGAATGTTGGCTATGAGATAATCTAGTTGATTATTAGTTTATTAATTACTATAATCTTGCTTAAAACTATTTAAATCCATAGCATTACTTTATTGGGTACAAATGTTTCATTTACAAGACTAATAATAATAATAATAACAATTTATATTATTTATTAATTTTATTGTTTTATGGACTTATATTAATATTAACTAAAGACTTATTAAGTCCTATTTTTTTAAAAAAATAAACTTTTGCAAAGTGGTTATTAAGGCTGCATTTGATTGAATTGTACATAGATACAATACAGAAATACACCTACAGAAAAATTTGTGTATTTCTGTATCTATTTTTAAAATAGACACAAAATACAGAAAATTTTATGTATTTATATCTGTTTCTGCGTATGTGTATTTTAATCAAATATCAAAATAATTGTATCTGTATGTGTATTTCTGTTCTGTACTAGTAATCAAATGTTATCTAAGAGACGATAAAATAGTAGAGAGAGTAGTACGAATAATAACTAATAATAAATACACAAATGCTTGAGGAACACCATTTTTTTTCAGCCAACCAAAACAGCCAACAAAACTCATTTTAACACTTTTGGCCCAAATAACATTATTAACCATGTGTATTTTTTTCAATGGGCTGATTTTTTGGTGTGTCTCTAACAATGCTCTAATAAAAATTAGCAAGAAATATTAATTCTTTCTTGTGAAATAAGGTGATACTAGTATAGCTATAGTATACGTACTAGTAACACGGAATGCACGCCGTGATCACGTAAAATCAAATTTTATCACTGCACAAATTGAATTCACCTCAACACATCACAATTAATTAATTATTAATGTGGTGGTTTAGGGCTTTAACTTGAGTTGTTATTATAAATCACGATTGATTTAGCATTCAGTCATATCTATCTAAGTAGTGAACTAATCAAACTTGCATTTTGTTCATCAATCGTCATCATTATGATCCCTACGTACGATAATTCATAAAAAGCCGCCATTGTTGTAGCTTCAATTTCACACTAGAGAACCAAAAGAGTTCCGTCTGTCAGTCTTTGGTTTCAAGAACTGTACGTGTAACAAATGCCCAAGCGTGGGAAGAAGCTTCTTTCATCAAGGTGGTGTTGTAACCATGATGATCATGATTTCCCGGATGATGATAACATTGAGGAGCAAGAAGAAGCAAAAGAACTAGATCATGAAGAGAGCCGCTACAGCCTCGCCGGCATTCCTCTTCCCTCCCTCGGCGCCACCGCCCAAATCGGCTTCCGGAATTACCAGCTCCGACCTTATATTATCTCCCCACATAACCATCAATACAGGTACTTTATCTATTTATGCATAACCATCACTACATGACTTGAATTTAATTATATATGATCCATATATAATAGCTGATAGTGACATCGATGATATTAACTTTATTATTAAATATTAATAGCTAGAGGTACATTCAAAGAACATAGGTGGAAACTATTAAGATGGATTTTTGGAATGTAATACATGATTTATGACAGACTCTTCCTATTAGGATATATAAGACTTGATTAGGTATATATATAAATGTGTATTGTTGTTGTGTCATTGTCCTCTATCCTCTTTTTTAATCAATAAAGCTGATCGTACAACAGAAATACGTCCAACTAGTATCTAACGTGTGCTATACATGATATAGAATGTGTGTTATATGTATAGCAAGACGTATTTCTGTTGTACGAGAAACATTATTGTTTTTCAATATATATGTTTGTTTATACACAATGGAGAATGATATGAATGAAAGGCTTAATTATGATGTTTCTTTATATGTTGCAGAATATGGGAGATGTTTCTGGTGCTCTTAGTTTTCTACACAGCATGGACTTGTCCATTTGAATTCGGGTTTCTGAAGGAGCCAGTGGAATCTCTTTCCATAGCAGACAATGTTGTCAATGCTCTGTTTGCCATTGACGTTGTTCTCACCTTCTTTGTTGCCTACCTAGACAAGGCTTCTTATTTGCTTATAGATGAACCAAAGCTCATTGCATTGAGATATGCCAGAACTTGGTTAGCCCTTGATGTCATCTCTACCGTCCCTTCCGAGCTCGCCCGCACCGTCTTGCCCCATCCTCTTAGGACTTATGGTTACTTCAACATGCTCCGCCTTTGGCGTCTTCGAAGAGTCAGTGCCATCTTTGCAAGGTACTTTGTCCTGCAATTTCATTTTTGCTGATAAAGTTTCAATATTTCACAATTGTTCATGATAATAACTTGCTTGTTTTTGCAATTAAAGGCAACAAATTGAACTCATATAGACCATTAATTACTCCCTCCCCCTCTTTGTGTCAGATTAGAAAAGGACAGGCATTACAATTACTTCGTGGTGCGTAGTGTAAAGCTTGTGTGTGTGAGTATCTATCTGCTTTATTATTTACTATTTGGTTACTTACTAATTTTTTATGACTTTACAAGTGTCTTATGATAAGCCTTATGGTGCCTTGCATTTGTAGGTTACTCTATTCTCAGTGCATTTTGCTGCCTGCTTTTTCAATTTTCTCACTGTAGATCATAAGCCAGAAGAAACATGGTTGTCCATTGTTTCTAACATTGATGAGAGAAGTACATGGCGTCTCTATATAACATCAGTATATTGGTCCATATCGACTCTTGCAACTGTTGGATATGGGGATCTGCATCCTGTGAATACAAGAGAGATGGGTTTTGACCTACTCTTTATGCTTTTTAATCTGGGACTAACAGCATATCTCATAGGAAACATGACCAACTTGGTTGTTCATGGGACAAGCAGAACTATGAAATATGTAAGTGACTATATTCTCTCTTACCCTTTACTTGTTCTGAAGTCACTCTCTTGAATGTATTTCTAATCTTGTTTTTCTTGTGGCATATCAGAGAGACACAATTCAAGCTGCCACAGGTTTCGGCCGACGGAACCAGTTGCCCGTCCGCCTGCAAGAACAGATGCTTGCTCATTTGTATATGAAGTACAGAACTGATTTAGAAGGACTACAGCAGCAAGAGATTATTGACTCCCTTCCAAAAGCTATTAGATCAAGCATCTCACAGTACCTATTCTATCCACTCATTGGAAAGTTGTACTTGTTTGATGGATTGTCTACTGACCTGCTTTTTCAGCTGGTAATGCTTCTTCTTTTGGCCTGCTTCTGACCATGATGAGGATTTTTATCCTTTGGTTCAGTCCAAAATATATGCATAATAATTGATTTTAGCTCAAAGAAGATTCATGTTGTGTGCTTGCTTCTTTTTAGTCTTTGTATATTGGATGATGAACTTGTTGCTTTATGTGCATATCTTGAACTATTGAAATTCCATAGGTCACTGAAATGAAGGCAGAGTATTTTCCTCCAAAGGAGGATGTGATTCTGCAGAATGATGCACCAACAGACTTTTATATATTGGTTACTGGTGCTGCTGTAAGATACTATACCTCTCTTATTTTCAATCAATTCATATATGTTCCAAACTGAATTATCCATTTTCTTCTGACAGGAAATCATTACACGAACTAATGGATCGGAACAGGCAAGTTCTTTTACATTAAAACCTTTGTGAATCATCATTGCCACACAAAAAGAAATCATGAATATATACTTTTTTCTGTGACTGACAAAACATATGGTTTATAATTGCAGGTTGTTGGGGAGATACAGTCAGGAGAACTAATTGGAGAAATAGGAGTTCTATGTTATCGGCCGCAGATGTTTACAGTCCGAACCAAACGACTGTGCCAACTTCTGCGCTTGAACCGCACTACATTTCATAATATTGCTCAATCAAATGTTGGAGATGGCACAATAATCATGAACAATTTTCTGCAGGTTCATAAAAGTACTTGTGCTTCTCATAATCAACTGCTCAGTGGAACTTTCAATTCATAATTTTATTCATTAGAATGAATCAATTTGAGTCTCTGCATCAATGGCTTAGCATTAGCTTGTAGAACAAGCCATTAAGCTATTCTGTTGTCTATTGTGTATTACATTGTGAATTGCGGTATCTTTACAGCATTTGCAAAAATCAAAGGCACCAGGGATGGATGTTATTTTGGCAGAGACAGAGGCCATGATTGCTCGCGGTAAAATGGATTTGCCTATCAGCATATGCTTTGCAGTAAACAGGAATGATGATACATTGTTACATCGATTGTTGAAGAGGGGTTCGGATCCAAATGAAATAGACCCCAAAGGAAGGACACCACTGGTCTGTACATTTTTCTTCCCTACACAACCACACATAAACATATATATACATGCATGCATGCAGAAGTATTTGTGGGTGAAAAACATAAGCAGACACTTACATCTTTACTTTCTGATGTAACAGCTTATCGCAACTTCTAAAGGCAATAAGCATTATGTATCTTTGCTTCTAGAATATGGTGCTGATCCCAACTGCAAAGGTACTACTTTCCATTCATGTTTGAATACACAATTAATGTGGAAAATAGAAAGTTTCAGTGCTGCAAATGATTTAATATCCAATAATGTTTGTTTTACAACAGAAATACGTCTAACTAATATCCAACGTGTGCTATATATAATATGGAAAGTGTTCTACATGTATAGCACACGTACGTATAGCACACATTCCATGTTATGTATAACACATGTTGGATACTAGTTGGACGTATTTCTGTTGTACGACCAACATTATTGCTTAATATTGTTTGAGCAATACCCTCCAAATTAAGAATCCAATACTGTCCATTGAACAATAATGCAGTTTTATCAAATACACCCTTGAAATTTCCAACATGAACTATTAATTTCATGGCATGGATTTCTGAGAGTACTGGTGACATCTCTGATTGATTGCTTCTACTTATGCAGATAAGGAAGGAAATTTTCCATTATGGGAATCAATTGTGGCTGACAATGAGTCTATCTCGAAACTTCTAGTAGCCAATGGTGCAGTCATATATCCGGCTGATGCAGCCCATCTAGCATGCTTTGCTGTTGAGCAAAACAACATAGAACTTCTCAAGAACATTGTTAAGTATGGCGGGGATGTGACGCAACCTAAATTGAATGGAACCATTGCACTTCATGCTGCAGTGTCCGAAGGAAATATTGAGATGGTTAAGTTTCTTGTAGAGCAGGGAGCAGACATCGATAAACCGGATGCTTTTGGTTGGACTCCAAGGGCTTTGGCAGAGCAACAAGGCCATGATGTGATCAGAAGCATTTTCAAGAGAAGTGGAGAGAGCAGCAACATTCAACCTGCGGTGAAGGAAAAGGCAGTTTCTTATCTTGGAAGGTTTCAAAGTGAACCAAGTATGCATACACATTTGCCAATACCACCTAGTCAAGAAGAAAATGTGACATGGTCTGATGATAGAAAAAGGACCAACAATTTTCATAATTCCATTTTTGGGATGATCTCAGCTGCCAATCGTTGTAAGTATATATATATATACACATAAACGCGCGCACGTGCACACACACAAATAAAGGTTACGTTTGTTTTTTTTTACTCTGGGTCAGAGTCAGGGAGTCAATGAAAAATGGACTCTGTCAAGTGTTTGGTGCGAGGGTCACAGTGACTCAGTGAACAGAATCATAATGACTCAGTGAACAAAAATATCAATGTTTTGTTCACTCCAATTTTAGAGTCACTGTATTGGAAGGAAGTCACTGTGTGTCGGAAGGGAGATACAAATATGTGAGAGTGTGTTCGGAGTCAATTTTAGAATCATTGTCAAACTCTTGTAACACTGACTGCATGACCGGCTTGGAGAATTATTCTATCCAAATTCAAATAAGTGTGGATTTTAATTATGTAGATAGATGTGTTGAAGACAATGTCTCAATTCAACACTTAATTCTTTATTTGGTTATAAGAATGATCAATTTTTAACTGTTTTCATTTTAACTATGCAGATAAAAGAGATGACAAGGAATCTGAAAGCAGCAACAGTAATGACAGGAGGAAAATTGGTGGATTGGTTGCTAGAGTGACACTTAGTTGTCCTGAAAAGGGTAACCATAGTGGAAAGCTAGTTCATCTTCCTGGTACACTTGAGGAACTATTAGACATTGGTGCTAAAAAGTTTGACTTCTCTCCCACCAAAATTTTGAACGAAGAAGGTGCTGAAGTGGATGATGTAAGTCTTATTAGAGATGGTGATCACCTCATTCTTGCAAGAGGCTGAATAGGGAAGCAAGAAATTTGTACCAAACCATTCTTTTTTATAGGGATTCTTAGAATAAAACTCTGGTGCAAACACAACAAAAATTAGAAACATTACGACTTAGCCAATTAGTCTGTACAATTTTGTTTGGAAAGAGAACAAAAGAACACATGAATTCTATGTTTAGTGATTCATGTGTACTAAAGTTTTCATTATTAGTATAACACTATTTAGGTGAGGGTTATTTTTTTTACCATTGTTATTTGTTACTCCATTGCAAATCATGCACCAAAATTAGTTTCATGCATGACTGTTTCACACAGACGTGCTAGAACTTGGAATTCATGTATAGGCACCTTAGGAAAATCATTCCTTTTGAGGTGTGTTGGCTTAAGTAGTAAAAGTAGGGAGAAAAGTTAAGTGGTTGAGTTTTATGTGTAAACTCATAATAGTTACTTTATTTGAATGTTGTCAGAATAACCTTTACTTATGTCGATTTTATGTAAATAATAGCATATGGCGAAAAGAGTAACTTAATTTGGATATTACTTAGACACTCATCACATTACTATCATATGAAATAGGTAAGTGGAGATGTTAGGAACTTATCGCCTCATGGTGATAATATTAGAGAAATGCTTTTGTTACAAAAGCAACTATCATCCTTCATTATAGGTAATATATTAGCTTTTTAAAACTATTAATCCAAATTTTAATATTATATTTTAATCCAACTTTTAATATTATATTTTAATCAAATATTTTAAAAGTTATATTAATAATGTTAAAAAGATGAATTATTAGATATAATAACTAATAATAATTGATTTTATAGTGTACATATAGCATTATTCAAAATATTATCCCACATTTCTCTCAGCCCAAAAGAGAAAATGTGACCATAAACTCGCTATTGTATTCGTACAAAAAAGAATCACATTATTGTGTATTCGTATTCATTGAAAACAATGAAGTAAATGTTATGAGCAAAAAAATAAATAATAAAAAGTGTGATCCTAAAATAAAAAGAATGAGTACTAAGTAATAATTTCTGTATTGATATATTTTCTCATTTATTTGTTCTTCCCTTCTTTCTTCTTTCATTGATTCATGTCATTCTCCTCCCTCCACCCTGCACCTGATATTTTGATGGTTCCCTACAAAAAATGAAATGACCATTCCAAGTACAAAAGATTTTTCTAGCCCATGACTACTTTTCTCCTTTTGAATGCATTTACATTCTTTTGTTGGTTGAATCCTTTCTTGTTTCAAAGATTATCATCTTCAACCTCATCCTAAAAGATTAGATGATGCAGAGTGAGAATTCATATGTGACAAGCATCTTGAGGGTGAACCTGTCAAAGTCCATGAGATACAAATAATTAATACTTAACATGTATTGAAGAAAGTGGTATTCTTTCTGAGTTTTTAGTGTTTTTACCTGTCTTTCCTCGCTTCTGTTACTGCTAAAGCTGTGGTTTCTACCATTGGAGCTCACACTTCTACGTTTTAACTCTCCCCTATTGGTTGTCATCTCATCCAATAACTCTGCATCACAGTAATCATCTGAATCCTCTTCATTTTCAGTATCACTATCACCCGGTTCCTCATCCTGAGAAATAAAAAGGGAAACAAACAAGATCATTGTCAAGTCCTTCTTTGAGATACATAACTATACAAGCAAAACTCATGACTTGTAGTATGAAAAAAATGGATGATAAAACTTACCCTCAGAGATACACTGCGTTGAATATGTGGAGCACCAGCAATTTCCTCATATTCAGAGGCATCTAGTTCTTGAAGATGGTTAGGCTTGAACATTTTGGGAAGCAAATGCTCTCTTATAACTATGAGAAGGAAGAATGGAAGGGGAAACAAAATTCCACCAATAGGTATCCATGTGATACCAAAACATAAAGCAAAATATGCTAACTGTAAGATGGTAAATGCAGCTATGGTCTTGAATGGTACTGTCTCCACAAATGAGGCATGAGAACCTTCCAAAATCCTGCCAAAAAAACATAATTGCAGCATATGTGGTTAGCTTTTTACTGGATGTATATGAAATTGCAGCATATGCAAGGCATCTCAATTTCCAAATAGTTATGTATTGGATATAAGTTTCTGCATAATTATAAGGTTACTTACTTGTAACGCCGACTTGGAGTGACAAAGAGAAGCAATATCCTTTCCCAGAACTGATTCCCTGGGAGACTATCGATGGCCATGTAAGCAAAATATCCCCAGAGAACTGAAGTAGGTATCCTTTTGATAACAGGGATGGCTAGAATTGATAAACCAACCAGGATGGACTGCAATAAGTTGGTCATTCTTTGCTCATTCACACGAACTGGTAGGTATGCATCAATGTGCTTCTCCGGATCAAAAGTGACCTTTTTGCCATCCTTGTTATCAGTTTTCATTACAGCTTCTTTCAAATTCTCCAACTCTTTAACCTGTACCAAATTGAAAACAATGAATCTCTTACTCTATAACATGCTCATAAATAGATACACAATTATTAAGCCAACAATGCAGCATGACTTACGGTAGGGGCTGTATCCATTTCTATAAACACAGCTTGCATATGTCCATATATTTCTGAGTTAGTCCTTTGTTGTTTAATGCATTCTTGTGCACTTTTTACCACCTTTTTCCGAATCATCTACGAATTGATTGCAAAATACAACAAGAACTGAGTTAAGCTAAGCCCATATATATATATATATTTTTGAGTAAGTAGAACATATATTGTTGATGCAGGCTTAAGAGATGATATGTACCTGCCTCCGAAGGCTAGCCAAACTCTTGGTATGCATGGGAGACTGTGGAAGAACACCATTTGCTGGAGGAAGGCCAAGGAGACCACAAATCAAAGTCTAAAAAGATCAAAAAGGTTGTGTTAGAGTGACACATACATACATAAATAACATAAAAGGCCAATTCTAGTAATAGCAACATACCGTCACTCCAAGCACTAAAATATCATAGTGGTAGGAAGATGGCTTTTGAAGGTTAAATTCCTTTTGTTGAGCCATTTGGGATGCTACACAGTGATCAAAGAAGTATAAGCCTGTTATTATCATTGCCGGAAGAATTGCCCCAATTATATACTCAACCGGTACCTTCCCCATATCCTGCAGTTTAGAGTAAGTTTTAGATGGAAATTTACAATGTTTTATGTTGAACAACAATACCAATGTGACCAGTGTTTAGCAATCAAATAAAATAATTACCTTCACAACCGTCCAGTGATAGAGAGAAGCAGATTCCCAGGCAAGTGGAGCATTAAGCCTTCTAGGAACACCTTCTGGAACTTTACCTGGTATAATGTATGACATTGCAGTCCATAACACCACCATCAATGGAACCCCGTAATCCGCAATTAAACCTCGCAGCCACCCTGCATTTCACAACACCATCAAGATTAAACAAATTATATATATGTGTAACATTAGAACTAGAACATTATTATGTTGCCTAATCTTGGACATGATTAGATTAGAAACTATTTACCTGTTCCATATTGCCATGTTCTGGCTTTTCTGGTTTTAAGAGCAGTAGCAAGCACTCCAAAAGAGAAAATGACTGCAAGCAATCCATTTGTGTAGAGCCATTGGAACTGGTATTGCTCTGACAATGGATCTCCATGATCAGCCTTTGGTTTGCTGAACTCACCTACCACTCCCTTTATAGCCTCTTGAAAGAAGAGAACAGTAATCAACATGCCAAATAACTCCTCTGCTAATCTTGTAAACCTGGAGATTATTGTAGCAGCATTCAAAACTGCAAGCAGAATCAAGAACAGTGCAGTCCAAACACAAACCCTGCAGCACAACACAATAGATGAACATAACATCATAGTTAATTAGTCTCATCATATGCACTGTCTATATATAAATTAGACGGTAAAATAAACAAGTAAAACAATGATTGTTAGGATTGGGAACAAAATTATTTGTATATGTGTAGTGTCAAATATTCATACCAGCCGGCCCAAGGCAAAAAGAGCTCAGCACCAAGTCCTGGAAAGCTCTTGCTGAAACCGTATAAATAACTCCACATTATAATAGTAGGTTCTGCCACTCCCAAAATCAACAAAGGTTGGCCACCAACTATTGAGTGAATAATTCCACAGATAGCAGTAGATGTCAATGTTTCCACTGTGCTCAACCTTCCATCTGTAAAAGCATAGTATGGAAGCATGCTTAAGGAACAACAACAAAAAACATGATAAATCTAGTTATGTTATATTTACAATAGATATTTACCTGTGTCCTTGCTCAATTGCTCTCCAAAAGCAATGACAGGGAGAGCAGAAGCAAAGAATATGTAGCAAGTTGGAGCTAGTAAGCTGTCATTAACCAAAGAATCATGAATCAGAACTTGGCTTGTACATAGACAGACACACAACATTAAATAAAAAGGGAAGAAAATTAATGAACAAAAGAGAAAATCTTTGTACCTAAAGCCCGAATGGATTGCACCAACCCAATCATGTTTATAATGTTCAGCTCTTCCTTTCACATCTTGAATTACTCCACTAAGTGGGCTTCTCTTGTTTCCCATGCCTGATAAAGGGAATCACAAGGATATTATTATATATATATATGTCACTTCAGAAGTCTCAGCAAATAGTTGGATGCATGTGATCCGATATGCATTTCATCAATTGCAGTGTTTTACATCAAAGAACCAAGCAGAGAAGAAAAACAACATCATATTAATTTTTTAAAACATAAAAGGAAAAATGTGGTCCATTTGGATTAGCTCATAAACAATATCTTTTCTCAATTGATCTTTTTAAACAAGATCTTATAAAAATGTAGAAGTTTTTTTTTTTGGATAGGTTAGCATCACTTTCCAAGATAAGAGGGAGAGTTCATGACTATGGTACAAAATGTGAATTGATAGTCTCACTAAAAACCTCTTAAGCCTAAATGAGAAAATAGAGTATATATGACTCAAAGATATATTAAAATTAAACTATAAAGAAAGTATAAATCAAGTACATTACAAATTTCATTGCATTATGGGTACTTATGCATGCATCCTCCTTTGTTATAATCCTTCCCTTATGCAAAACTTCCACAAAACCATAGTCACTCTAGCATTGCAATTCTTGTAAGCCCTCTGTTATTTTTGTTTCTCGTTCATCCACAGACCAAAGCATATAACAACATTTATTTCATTATAAATATCTCCAAAAAAGCCTTTTATCAACAGATAAATTTATAGCTTCTTAAAAGTGATTCTTTTTCTTACTTCTTCCGGTGATTATGCCTTTAATGAAAAATTCTACCCAAATGTGTTAAAAAACACCAGATCTATTTTTTAAAAATTAAAAAAAAAAATCTTATTTTAACGAATAATGGTATCCAAACCAACACATAATCTAAGGACTCCATTGTCTTTATTCTATCCAAAACATACATGAGATCTATAAAAGGACAAAACCTATATACAAAAGTTTCTTTTTTTTTTCCAATACATGCAGAATTACAACAATGCAGGAGCTAGCTATAGGGTACATTATTACAAACCATGATTAAATTACTAATTGATTGAAATTAAAAAGAAAAATGTAAGATTAAGATAATAGAAATTAATAATGGACGCATTAAATAATTGAATATGGAAAAAGGAGAATGAAGAGTACTTGAATGGAGGCGGGTCACGTAGACCCTGAGATGATAAGGAGACGACAAAACAGGTGCAGGGTGAAGAAACAAGAGAAGGCGATGATGGAGAAGAAGCCTAAGGTGGGTGGGTCCCTCTTTTTCTTACCTGGGTTTTCTTTTTCTTTATTATTATTATTATTATTATTATTATTATTATTTACTTTTATTATTTCTCTCTCTCTCTCCTCAAGAGAGAGAGGATGCAAGATCCTATGATGCAATGTTTGGTGGTTTAAAAGGTAGGGCTCGGAATTTTTGGCTTATCTACAACCACTCACTTCTAATCTGTTTATGAAACAATTAAACAAGAACCTACTTTAATTATTTCACTAAATACTATATATGATAAGACATTGAGAAAATTTCGCACTATGTTTTAATTAACTGAATTTCCTGTAAATAATTTATAGATGTAATGTTATATAGGTGCTATAAACAGGAATGAGAATTCTACAATGCCCAAGTTCCTCGCATGATTTCCTGCAATGCGAAAATTTTAGCTTTAAGTTTGTACTTGAATGTGCTCGAATGCATGTTATTACTTATTATCTATATAATTTAATTTGTATTTACTATAAGCTTGTTATTAATAATAATATAAAGATATCTTATATTGTTAATTATCTAATCAAATTTTCTCATGTGTATGTGTTACTTTAAGCAATGAAGTAAGATTTAAATTTGCTTTACTAATACTGATGCCCTGATGGACACTGTGTGCTCATCAAATTGTATTTTTATTTAATTTCATTTTAATTTAATAATTATACAAATTAAATGATTATATAAACTAAAATTAAATAGATAGTTAGTGGGATTAAGATAGTGGAACAACAGTTATTATTTTTTATTTATTTTTTATTTCTAATTTTCTACCTTCATTCTTAAAAGTTAATTATCTAAATGAGTGTGGACACCAAAATATAGTTATTTTGGAGAATTTCCTTTATATAATAATATAGATAATATTAGTTATGAAAAGAGGAAAATTGAAAAAATAGTAGCATAGACAGAAATATGGCAATGGGATGAGTTTTTTCTCAATCTGATTCCGCCCTGCACACTCTAAAATTTATCTATATCCGTCTCATCCATACCTGCGAGTTTAAAACATTAAAACTCGCCCCCGCCCCATTAGTACCCGTCCTGCCCCATAATATTATAAAAAGCATATTAAATTATTTTAAAATCTAATAAAATATAAAATTTTGATCAAACAATTATATATATTAATATTTTTTATATTTAATATATAGGGTGCGGGTAGGGTAGAGTTCACCATGAACTTGTACCCGCTCCGTCCCACCATCAAAACCTATCTCGCACATATTTGTCTCATTGCAGGGTAAATTTTAGACCCGAAAACTGTACGAGTAGAGTTGTGTGAGTGCCTCGCGGTTAGGGTTAGAATTTTCATCTCTAGACAAACAAATAAAGGTAGCTATTTGTGTAATATTAGAGGGATCACTTTTATAATTACTACAAAATAGGTGGAGACTTTAGAAAAAGATTAATTGAAAAGAGCAAGCAAAGATTGTGTTTGTGCATTTGAACATACTAAGCATAGTAATAAAACTCAGCTCGACGTTCGACCGGGAACCGGATATATGACCGGATCGAGTCTCAAATCGGATCGGGTGAGCATCAAAACCGGTATGACCCAGTGCGACCCGACCGGTTTTTAGTAAAACTGGTGTCCCGGCCGGACTTTGAAACCCGGACCGGTTTGTGCATTTTAATAAAAAAAAAGAATTTTTGCTTGTCTTCTTCGACTAGCACTCCCTCCATGATGCCCATCAATGACCAAAACCAAACAAAAGCCCTTCCCTGCTTTGACTCCTGAGTTAACGCTGCCGCCATCGCCCCTCCACCTGCCGCTGTCGCGTCCGCCTACTGGCCTCGTCGACTCCATTGTGGCGTCGTCGTCCGACCATGCTTCCCCCAAGAGCGCCTTCGTGATTCATTGCTCGTGCTGTTCGGAGGTTGCAGAATCGTAGTCGCGCCTTCGGTTGCCTCCGCCTCACGCTGCCTCGAGCCCAGCCTCCGCCTGAGTCACTGCCTCCGCCTGGCAACGCCTCAGCCCGCAGTCGTCGCCCACCTCTGTTCTGCAATTCCGTTTCTGCTCTGCTTCTAATCTTTTGTTCTGCTTCTAATTTGTTCTGCTTCTAATCTTTTGTTCTGCGTCTGTTATGCTTTTAATCAAATTTTTGTTTAAGACTCATGTGAAACATTATTTGTTTAATTATGTCAAGATTTTTGCCATTTTTTATTATTATTTTATATTTTTTGTATATATATATATTTAAAATTTTATTTAGAAGACCGGGTCAATTATCCGCCGGTTCGACCAATGACTCACTGGTTGAACCATTAAACCCGTGACCCAGTTCCTTGACCGGTTCGATCTCCGGTCCAATTCTGATAACTATGATCCTAAGGTATCGGAGTGGTCCTGATTGGTTTTTGTATACAGTATGTCAGCATGTGATTTATATACAACTTTTAAATTTTTTTTAAATATTTTTAATTTAATCATTGTTCTTAGCTAAGCACACTAATAAACTAAACACTTAATATAAGATATAAAATAAATCTTCACTCAACGATGTTGCATCATATTGAGAAATTCTCATGTGCTTTATCATCTAATATATATATATATAATTTAATCTAATAACACATTTTATGCTGGTAAAAATTTTTATGGGACCAATAAAAATTGGCACAAATGGTAAGCGGCTTGTTGTCCCATAAGCAAGGTCTCGGGTTCGAGCCTTGTGGATGAAAAAAATCCTTGCTGGGAGCCTCACCTGTCATTCCCAGGTACGCGACCCGGGGCGACGGATTAGTCGGGGCGAAGCTCCGAACACCGTGGGCAACAAAAAAATTTTTTTTTATGGGATACTCTTATTCTTAAAAAGTTAGAGTTCATTTTTTACGTTTATCAAATAAAAAATTGAGCAACTTTTTTATAATTTCTTTAATATTATGTTTATTGTGATTATTTTATATTTTAAGAGACATTTCTACGCTATTTTACCAAATATTATAATCATAATTCATGATTATCGACAACTATCTTTATACTATTTTACTAAATAATACTATTATGAATATGATTATCAAAGAACATCTTCAACAAAACTCAAAAAATTCAACAATTTTTTTGAGAGTGACAACTTTACTTAATCTCAATGACTAAATATCTACTTAATCTTAATGACTAAATATGTTACATAAAGAATTGTGCATAAGATTACATGCATGTGAATGTGATGTGTTTGGGTGGCACAAGGCCAAAAAGTGGGGACACAGGTGAATAATGACCTCAAAAGGGCCAAACCGCGTTATATGATGAGAGCCTCAAATTGGTAGGTAGTTTCATGAATTAAGAAATTATTATTATTATTTGCCTAAAGTAACACTCACATTATTTCCTTTGAATTTTTGTGTGTCTGTATTTTTCTAACTTCTAAGGAATCCAATGTCATAAATGATTTCCTTCCTCTTTCTCATGTTTTCATGTTTCGACTCTTTGAATGCGCGTGACGCTGTACGTAACTGCTAGCTACAGCCTACAGCTAGCTAGCTTCATATCATTTTGATCTGAACAAGAGAAAAGTTGTGGAGTAGGCAGGACAACCTTATTCAAAGAAATTCTTATATTATTATAGATAATGTTTAATACATATTTTATAATCATTTATTTTCATTTATATTATGTATAATATAAGTTATAAGTTTAATTATAATGGATTAATAGTATAAATTATTTTATATTAACAATTAATTATATTAACAATTAATTATATAATTTATTATATGACTTTTTTTTTATTAGTGAATAGTTGAGTCAAAATTTTTGTTAAGTTCTCAACATGTAATCAAATACTAGTATAAAATTATTTTACACTAATTTATACTAACAATGTATTATAAATAAACTCATATGATAATTATATTAAAATTTAGAATCAATAATTATGAATATTCATAGAATATTTATTAATGGATTTAATTTTCAACCGATAGTGTACAAATTTTTTACACAACCATTCAATTATATGTTGCCACATCAATTACGATTGTATTTTATCTCTCTCATTATCTAAAAAATTATACAAATAAGTATTTTAATTGAATAACAATACATAAAAATTCAACGTATTTATTAATTATGCAAAAATATTTCAATGACTTATGCATATTTGCTAAAATTCTTCAATGGGGTCCACCGGTATACTACACAAAACCCCACATCTCTTGGAAACATTGACGCACATTTTTCTCTCACTTTTTTGCTGAATTTTCGAGCTAAATTCAATATAAACGTTTTATTTACATGTGATGTGATTTTTAAATGGGCCACATTTGTGAGAGAATAAATTATCAAGCACTTTTTTTCATTTATAATTTCAAATTAACCACAAAAATAAATACTTGTAATAATAAACACCCGTAATATTTTTAAAGCATGCCTCAACTTATTCGATAAGAACTTTTTTCTGAAAAAATAATAATGTAAACACTGAATTATATATATATAGTTTTGAATTTTAAGATGATATTCTTACAACAAGAATTGGTTTATTGCAAACTCACTTAGATAAATTAAGGTGCTTTGAACCTAAGTTAGTATAAATAATCTAAATTCGTCTTATCTCATCTAATTATATTTATTGTATATTAATATGTATTTTTATATGTAATGCATATTTATTCTTTTTGTTTTTATAAGCGTGGACCCCTTTGGTCAAACTACTGGGCAACGACCCCATTCTTACAAATAGGAACAAACAAAACAAGTACCAAACTATTATAAAAATGTTTCCACAACAACAAAATTAAAATAAAAAGAATTCCACCGATTTTTTGTTTCTTTTCAATAATAATATTAATAACAATAATAAAAAATGTATTAGCCTAAGAAAAAAGATATAACCAAAAAAAGGCACACATCAGAGATAACTGATATGCTTATGACAGGAAAATGAACTTGGTTGCATCATTAGCCTCTGATGAAACACATATTAGCTTCACATGCATCCAACTGTTCCCTACTATTCAGTTTGAGCAGCGATATTAGAACCTAAAATAGTATCATTTAGCTCTTTTTTTAACCTCATAAAAATATTGACAATTTTGATGAATATCCTTTCCGTTATCAATATATTTATCAAAATTATTAATATTTTTATAAGGTGAAAAAATGATAGATGATACTATTATACGTGCCAGTATAATTTTTTATTCAATTTTTGTCCCCTTTTCACTGTTTTTTCTGCCACACTTTCTACTCAGCGTGTCTCATTTCATTTCCTTTTCTCTTCCTATAAATAAGACTTCATTGGACAAACAAGTTCTTCTCAGTTCTCACACATTCACACTTAGCTTGTTTTCTGAGCTTCTTCAAATACAAAAACTTTTCAAAAACTTGTTCAACAGACATATATATATATATATATTATAATATTATATGTGTGATTCTGTTTATTAGGTATATATGGGAAACATGAGAAGGCCACTTAGTGGAGTAATTCAAGATGTCAAAGGAAGAGCTAAATACTATAAGCATGATTGGGTTGGTGCAATCTGTTCTGGGTTTAGGTACCAAGATTTTCTTTTCTTTTATGTTCTTCTTTTTCTCCCCTTTTTATTTAATGTTTTGTGTCTATGTATGTACAAGTAAAGTTCTGATCCATGCTTCTTTGGTTAATGGCAGCTTATTGGCTCCAACTTGCTACATATTCTTTGCTTCTGCTCTTCCTGTCATTGCTTTTGGAGAGCAATTGAGTAGAGACACAGGTAAACATGCATCTTTTGTCATTGTAATTAGATTTATAATCATGTTTTAGGTTGTTCTATAGTTAAGTAAGCTTCCATTTTGGGTTTTTACTTTTTACAGATGGAAGGTTGAGCACAGTGGAAACATTGACATCTACTGCTATCTGTGGACTTATTCACTCAATACTTGGTGGCCAACCTTTGTTGATTTTGGGAGTAGCAGAACCTACTATTATAATGTGGAGTTATTTATATGGTTTCAGCAAGAGATTTCCAGGACTTGGTGCTGAGCTCTTTCTTCCTTGGACAGGCTGGTATGAATGAATATTTGATAGTACTATAGATATTATATAAATAATGTTGTTCCCTAAGCACGGAAATTGACACGAACACAAAAGCACACAAAACACAAAACTAAAAGATTATAGCACACAGTCTAGTAAATGTGGGTTAGATTCGATCTTAAGTTTTTTCATAAAAAAAAAATTGTCATGTCCATGGTATATCCAACTTGTGCCAATGGTGAGCGCGTGTTCAATGCATGACCGGGTGTCGGTGTCCCTCGCGTGTTGGACACGCCTCCCTGCTTCCTAGGTTGTTCCTAATAGTAGTAATCATTGTTTTTACTTGTCCATCTAATTTATATATAGACAGTGCATATGATGAGACTAATTAACTATGATGTTATGTTCATCTATTGTGTTGTGCTGCAGGGTTTGTGTTTGGACTGCACTGTTCTTGATTCTGCTTGCAGTTTTGAATGCTGCTACAATAATCTCCAGGTTTACAAGATTAGCAGAGGAGTTATTTGGCATGTTGATTACTGTTCTCTTCTTTCAAGAGGCTATAAAGGGAGTGGTAGGTGAGTTCAGCAAACCAAAGGCTGATCATGGAGATCCATTGTCAGAGCAATACCAGTTCCAATGGCTCTACACAAATGGATTGCTTGCAGTCATTTTCTCTTTTGGAGTGCTTGCTACTGCTCTTAAAACCAGAAAAGCCAGAACATGGCAATATGGAACAGGTAAATAGTTTCTAATCTAATCATGTCCAAGATTAGGCAACATAATAATGTTCTAGTTCTAATGTTACACATATATATAATTTGTTTAATCTTGATGGTGTTGTGAAATGCAGGGTGGCTGCGAGGTTTAATTGCGGATTACGGGGTTCCATTGATGGTGGTGTTATGGACTGCAATGTCATACATTATACCAGGTAAAGTTCCAGAAGGTGTTCCTAGAAGGCTTAATGCTCCACTTGCCTGGGAATCTGCTTCTCTCTATCACTGGACGGTTGTGAAGGTAATTATTTTATTTGATTGCTAAACACTGGTCACATTGGTATTGTTGTTCAACATAAAACATTGTAAATTTCCATCTAACACTTACTCTAAACTGCAGGATATGGGGAAGGTACCGGTTGAGTATATAATCGGGGCGATTCTTCCGGCGATGATAATAACAGGTTTATACTTCTTTGATCACTGTGTGGCATCCCAAATGGCTCAACAAAAGGAATTTAACCTTCAAAAGCCATCTTCCTACCACTATGATATTTTAGTGCTTGGAGTGACGGTATGTTGCTATTACTAGAATTGGCCTTTTATGTTATTTCTGTATGTATGTGTCACTCTAACATAACCTTTTTGATCTTTTTAGACTTTGATTTGTGGTCTCCTTGGCCTTCCTCCAGCAAATGGTGTTCTTCCACAGTCTCCCATGCATACAAAGAGTTTGGCCACTCTTCGGAGGCAGGTACATATCATCTCTTAAGCTTGCATCAGCAATATCAGTTCAATTATACTTACTCAAATATATATATATATAGGCTTAGCTTAACTCAGTTCTTGTTGTATTTTTACAGATGATTCGGAAAAAGGTGGTAAAAAGTGCACAAGAATGCATTAAGCAACAAAGGACTAACTCAGAATTATATGGAGAGATGCAAGCTGTGTTTATAGAAATGGATACAGCCCCTACTGTAAGTCATGCTGCATTGTTGGCTTTATAACTCTGTATGTATATATGAGCATGTTATAGAGTAAGAGATTCATTGTTTTCAATTTGGTACAGGTTAAAGAGTTGGAGAATTTGAAGGAAGCTGTAATGAAATCTGATAAAAAGGATGGTACTAATGAAACTTTTGATCCGGAGAAGCACATCGATGCATATCTACCGGTTCGTGTGAATGAGCAAAGAATGACCAACTTATTGCAGTCCATCCTGGTTGGCTTATCAGTTTTAGCCTTCCCTGTTATCAAAAGAATACCTACTTCAGTTCTCTGGGGATATTTTGCTTACATGGCCATTGATAGTCTCCCAGGGAATCAGTTCTGGGAAAGGATATTGCTTCTCTTCGTCACTCCAAGTCGGCGATACAAGTATGCAACCTTATAATTATGCAGAAATTTTTATCCAATACAGAACATTTTGAAAATTGAGATTATCTTGCATATGCTTCAATTTCATATACATACAATAAGAAGCTAATAGTTATGTTATTTGGCAGAATATTGGAAGGTTCTCATGCCTCATTTGTGGAGACAGTACCATTCAAGACCATAGCAGCATTTACAATCTTACAATTAGCATATTTTGCTTTATGTTTTGGTGTCACATGGATACCTATAGGTGGAATATTGTTCCCCCTACCATTCTTCCTTCTCATAGTTATAAGAGAGCATTTGCTTCCCAAAATGTTCAAGCCTAACCATCTTCAAGAACTAGATGCCTCTGAGTATGAGGAAATTGTTGGTGCTCCACTTGTTTCGCGCAATATATCACTGAGGGTAGAGTTTACTATCCATTTATTTTATATTACTAGTCATGTGTTCTGCTTGTATATTATTTATGTATCTCAAAGAAGGACATGACAATGATTTTATTTACTTTTTATTTTTCAGGATAAGGAACCAGGAGATAATGACAATGGAGAAACATCAGAAGATTTCTGTGATGCAGAGATATTGGATGAGATGACAACTAATAGGGGAGAGGTGAAACTTAGAACTGTGAGCTTCAATGATAGAAACTATAGCTTTGCAAGCAATAAAAGTGAGGAAAGACAGGTAAAAAACAATAGAAACTCTTATAAGTAATCATTGAACCATTCCACCTTCAATACATCTCTAGTATTAAAAGTGTTTTTCTTATGGACTTTGATAGGTTCACCCTCAAGATGTTGCTTGAATACTATGAAATCTCACTCTCTGCATCCACCATCTTCTAAGATGCCAAGTAGTCTCAAGATGAGGTTGAACATGATATTCTTTGAAACAAGAAAGGATTCAACCAGCAAAAGAGAATAATTGCATTCAAAATGAAAGAGAAATTGACAATAACTCTCTTGACTTTGACTGGTCATCATTATTACTAGTAGGAAAACACATTAAAATGATTAGATCAAGGGTTATTTCCTTTCCTTTCTTGGGTACAAAGTCTAGGAGAAATATAATGTTGGGTGCAAGTGGGGGAGGAAATAAATGAGAAAATAGTAGGCATTCTTTTTATTTTTGGATAACATTTGTTATTTTGAATAAATACAAATATACAAGAGTGATATTCTTTTATTTAAGAATAAAATAATGAGTTTGTAATGACATTTTCTCTTGTAGATACTCCTTAACTTAATTTTGTTGTTATCACTCTTTACATTTCAACATCTCTCCGGCCACTAATGCCTAGCCATATTTGGAGGCTGAAGAAGGGCATTTCCACTTGCAAACACCACTTGATTAAGCACAAAGGAAAGAAAAAGGATACTTATAACATTAAGGCAGCCTATAGTGTGGCGTGGCTTACAGGACAAAAATATAAATAGAGAAACAATGGTTGTCTCTATATCACATTTATCAGTATAAAAATAGTGATTTTTATCTTATTTTATTCAATATTTACAAATTTTCTGTATTGTATCTATCATCAAACACCTTATTTTTATATTTCAATCTCTACATTTCTGTAATGTATACCCTACTAAACACAGCCTAAATTCCCAACTTAATCTTATGTTGTTAGTCTTATAATAGAATAATAGAACTACACATAAATAGATGTGATAAGTTTTTAATTGGAGAAAAAAATGCCTCCTCTTTAACCTTATATTTGATGGAAAAGTTTGAGTTTTTAGGAGAGGAGGGATACAGTTGCCCCTCTTCTCCTCTTTTTCCCCTTCCTTCCCAACATCTGAATATAGCATATGGTTTCTCAAAGGCATCATATACTCTCAAACTTTAAATCACCTTTTTTTTAATTTATTTCCTACTTGACATCAGTTCTATACATTTGTGATATATATTTCTATCATCATATATATAAAGCAAAACTACACAAGAGATTACAAATACAAAGAGAATGGAGAGTTTGAGTCAGGAACACATAAATTGGAGAGCTTCACGGGTACGACCCAACAAACTCAATGTTGTGGCAGCAATGTGATGTCCTGTTAACCCTGCCTGGTCAAGCTGCTCATTTGGCGATGCATGCTCAATATAACTGTCCGGTAGCATAATCGGTCGCCACTGCAGAAGTTGATATAAAAAAGGATTGAAACAGAATTTAAGAAACTTGGTCAAATAACAGCTGGGGGTATTTGAAAATGCACAGAACATAACATATGTAATATTACCAAAAGATCTCTTGTGAAAATATAAAAGAAATAATATGTGGCCTAAAGACAAGTCAGGCTATTTGCATGTGCACACACACCAATTTGTATGTTCCAGCATTTAGAAAGATTATCTTGCAAATCCCACGCACAAGGAATAAACATTTAGACGCTAAGAAATGTTAAATCTTGAGATCATGAATCTACAAGATATATCCTAAAATCAAGAATTTCAAAGAGGTCTAAAATTGAAAGAAATGCACACATTGTCAATCTTAATATCTTTAAGCCTATTATAATCAGAAGCCAAATAATATGATATAATCCATAATATTCTTAAAACAAGCATAACTTCCCACATAGCTTGAACTAATTACCTTGATTCTTCCATCAAGTAGTCCATCAAGTGCAACAAACTGAGCAACATGGGAACCAAATCCTCCTATAGATCCTTCCTCGACAGTAATGAGGAAAGAATGGTGTTTACAGAGCTGCCTCAGAAGCTTGATATCAAGCGGCTTGCAGAACCTTGCATCAGCAACAGTCACCTCAATTCCAAGCTTTGCAAGAAGTGTATGAGCATTAAGGCAGTTTTGAACCATTGATCCATATCCCAGTAAAGCAACGTCTTTACCTTCAACAAGAACTCTTCCTTCTCCGATCTGTGTAGTAACAAGTTACAGCCACGCCAAAATTAAATAAGATATCATAGTATCCCCTATTCCTACAAATCTTTGAGCATGGTGAAAATGAATAGTGCATCCTCGGGTTTAATTATTGTCAAGACAAACTGGAAGTTTACCCTTTTCAAAGTAACGAGTTTCAGCATAACTCTCAATTTATCAAGAAAATAGGGTGTCATCCAATTACCTTAATGGGTACTCCTTCACACGGAGTGTGATCTTTCCCAACCAAAGCACCCCTGGGATACCGAAAGCAAACGGGCCGATCATTGATTTGAGTTGCAGTAGCCACCATGTGAATGAGTTCAACTTCATCGGAGGGCGCCATGACAATCATGTTTGGCAAGCATGACATAAAGGTTATATCAAATGCCCCACATTGGAGAGGACCATCAGAACCTACCAATCCCGCACTTGTGATGACAAAACGCACTGGAATTTTCTGTTGATCAACATCATGGACCACCTAAATACAACACGTAACATGTTATAATCCTATTTACTTATATCAAATTATTATGTGATGTGCACAAACCGTCCGTTCAACATACAAATAGGTCCACCCACTACACAGTGTAATTTTGTTAACATAGTGTTAGATCCTTGATTAGACTCCTTTAAGGTTCACCGAGCACAATATATACCCTTAAATCCTTTCAATTTGGAGGCCTATGCAAGTACCAACTATATAGTGAAGTTATCATTTTCCTTCACTCCATGTTTCTCTCTACCCACCCTTTATACTCCAAACAAAATTATTTTTTGTAATAGAAACCATGAAATTCACAATTAATCTAAACTACAAATATGTTGCCCCCAAGACAATTTTAATTGCATGCTAACAACAGATAATGGCTATTATGATAGTTTATATGCAAATAGAGATGAACCTGGTCGTAAGCCCTCTGTAGAAAGGAGGAAGGTATAACACAAAATGGCTTCAATCCACCACATGACAAACCAGAAGCAAATGTGACTGCATGCTGTTCAGCCATTCCTACATTAAAAAACCTATCTGGAAATTTTTCCTGGAACAACTCAAGTGATGGCTCCATCATGGTTCCTGCATGAACAACCACAATATCTTTGTCTTTCTCTGCTTCTGCAACCAAAGTCTCCACAAAGCAATCTCCATATGTTCGAGGCCAGACATTGTTATGCAATGAATCGGATTTAATAGAATCTGAATGGTCAACATAGGCAACTCATTAAAAATGTCTCCCCAAATCAAATCTAATTCAAAATGTCAATATACTGATACATACCATCATGTTGGTTATTTATTATACAACCCTTTTGATTGTTTTCTTCTCCTTGATGTTCATCAGTTATCACATGAACCAAGACAGGACCCATTGAATCTAGGGAAGCAACTTCTTGCAGAACACAGATTAGATCTTCAACATTACGACCATCCACTGGGCCTATGTAGTACAACCCAAGCTCTTCAAAAGAGTAAACTAGTGGGCCGATCATACCACGAGCATATTCATCAACTTTGGCTGCCAACTCATGCATACCTCTACCAATTCGTTTCGTAACACCCTGTGACAAAGTCGACAAGTTATCACCAACGTAAACATAATGTGAGTATGAAGCATAGGGCATTAAAATGTTGAAATTGGGGTCTAAAAGGAAGGACCATCATTAATAGACATTGCACTTGTTTTGAATATGGTATAATGATGAATGCCAACCAAAACTACTCCGACATGAAATATTTAGAGAGAAACATGCCAAGGGAAATGAGTAAAGGAAGGGGCAAAGTTGCACATGTCAAAGAGAGACATATCTAGTTATCAAAGGAAATTGAAAAGGAGATGTCATCAAAATTTGTGACAGGTCACTAATAAAATATCAGTACCGTATTAATCACTTTGTACTAAATTTGCTGGTTATCTAGTACGCAGACATGCTTTTCCTAGTAGGCTCTTTTTAACAATGAAAGCAATGCCATTGCCTGCTACAAACAAATATTGAGAACTAATTTATAGTTATCTAGCATTCTTTCATCACAAAGGAGTAGAAAACGGAGCATGCCTTAGCAGCTTCTCTGAATCTTCGAAACGATTTACTAGACTGGAGCTTGCTTAGGGTGCTAGATAGGGCATTGACAGATGTCTTTGGGCCCTCATCAACTTTTGGGAGCAGAGAGTGACGGCTGTCATTCAAAACTACCACCAAATTTGAATCCAAATACCCCGCATTGCTCATTGCCTCGTAAACTTGACCAGACAAAGTTGTCAAATTGCTGATAACTGCCACTACACGTTCTCGCCTCCCCTTCATATCCCGCGCAACAGCCATGCCTGAAATAAAACTTACGAGGTATGAGTTTAAGGTTAATTAAAGCTTTACCTGTAGGAAAGTTGTTACATCATATAAAAAGGAAACTAAGTTGTCTTACATGCATTGCAGAAAAGTGAAAGTATAATTTATCATACTGACAACAAGGAAATATGAACAAAGCGAAAGTATTCAAGGAGACTAATATAATTAAAAACACAAAAAAAAGGATCAGGAAACTACCAAGTCCAGCAGAAATACTGTTGCATCCATGACCTGCACCAAATGCATCATATTCACTCTCAAATCTGGAAGTAAATCCAGAAAGGCCATTCTTTTGTCGTATTGTCTTCATGAGGGATCGCCGTCCTGTAAGAATCTTATGTGCATATGTCTGGACACAAATAATAAATAGGTTACATTATATAAAATAAGTCATTTGTTGGCTTCTTAGAAAATGAACCCAGAGAAATGGGGCAATCCATTGATCTTTTGCAAAATGAACTGAACTCCAAGTGAAGAATTAAGATGACAATATGTGATGTGCATTCTCCTTTCTAAACCCCAAAAGGTAAAAGGAAAATTCAAAATAGGAATAGGACACTTGCATTTTTCTCATATAAATTAAAAGCTTACTTGATCCCCAACGTCCCACAATATCTTGTCTACTGGAGCATGGAAAACATGGTGTATCGCAACCGTCAGCTCCACTGCTGCCATACTTGCTTTCAAGGATACTTGTATATCTGACATAATAGAAGACAACTCTAGATGGATTTCAACAGCTAATTGTTTCAATTCCTGACAAGGCAATCGATTTAGGTAAGAGATAATCCAAGAATGCACTCATAAATGATATAATTTTAAAGACGAAAAAAAAGGCCAAAGTGCATATTACTAACCTTAAGTGATAAGTTCTTCAAGCAAAGAGGATTCTCAATTGTGTCAAGTATGGGTGTAGGAACTTTCTCCCAAAAGATATCATCAATATCAGGTAGTGCTCGTACTCGGTCAATTAATCCCTGATCCAGGACATATCAGATATTACTCACTCATCTGGTTTATTGCATATAAGTTTCTGTAATTCTGTTCTACACTTGCACATTATCAGAATGAGGAACGACAAGTATCAAACCAACCAATGACAACTTTGTCATGATAGCCCTCATCATATATCACGAATCATCTTCTCCAAAACCTTAAGCTAACAATAAAGACACATGAATGATTTCATATCTAATAGTCAGCGAGCTTAAACCACTAGTTCTAGCACTCTCAAAAAAAGTACAGATACGCAATGTGTAATGCATTGAAATTCAAAGAAAAAAGCAAGTTCTGTGGCGATTGTGAGGAACCCATTAATTAGAGTGATGATTAAAACCAGAAGGGGGCAAAAAAAAGGTACCTTTGGAGAAGAACGCGGGGAGAGGGAAATTCTGGAAAGTTGAAGATGAAGAGGGAAGTGAGAAGCAGAGGAGTCAGGTATGTGAGGGAGAGGAGGGTGGTGAGAGTGGAGAGGGATTCCACATGGTGGGTATCTGGCGGGAGCAGTACCCATAACAATGAACGAATGAATGAATGAATTTCGAAATTGAGTTGAAGGTTTCTTCAAGAACGAGACAGGAATGAATGAATTGATGATTGATGATTGATGGAGAATCGAAGCAGCGAAGCGAAGAATTGAACAAGAATGAAAGAGAATCAGTATTCACACATCATCATCTCTCAGTGTGACGGTGTGGGACCCACGCCACAATCTAATCTAACCTAACCATATCATATCATGAGATTCCATTTATCATCACATTGTTACAGCAAACATAGTGCAGTAGTTTTTCTTTCTTTTTTTAACTGTTTTTGTTCTGCAATCTTCGGAAATATCGATGTCGCCATCACAGAATTACCTTGCCTGTCAGATTTTTATCTGTATATAGATCGTTCCTCAATATTAAAGTAAAGGACAAATTAAATTCTTAACATACCAAAAAATAATAATATAATGTCTCAAAATTCAATGTGATATATTGTTGCGGTAGATTTGCATGGGCTCAATCTTTTTTCATGAATCTCCTCCCTTGAAGTTTTAAGATGGGGTTGGGATACCTTAAAAGGACACTGACAATCTAGTTAGTCGGAGCGGTAAAATATGGTGTGATGTGTTTCTCCCTTCCCTTTGTTGGGGTGGGGTACTCGACCTTCTTTTTATAGACGTTGGATATAACCGTTATGCTTTGATGGATGATCATGGGTGAGACCACGATTTCTTATGTTAAGTGCTATCTGAGTCGTAGAGATCGTGGAGCTCTTACGGCCCTTCGACCGAACACAAGATCGTAGGGCTCTCGAGATCCTTTGCTCGGAGTTCCGGATTGAGCCTCATATGTCATATTGGGATCTTAGCTTTAGGCCTAAACATAACCCTGTAACTTACACAAAATAATTTCTTAAAATATAAAAGTGACAACACGACCTTTTAAGATTGTTTTCCTAAAATTTCAATTTTAAAGGACCATATTGTTACTTTCATATCTTGAGAGATTATTTTGTCTATCATATCAAATCTTAAGAAATCATGTCGTTATTTTTGTATCTTAAGTGATAATTTTATCTCTCGTATTAATCTTGAGAGACCTAAAGACATATTTACTCTTTATTTATTTATTTATTTTTAAAGTAGTGCTGTTAATACATAGATAGAATAATGCTACTTACTTTTTTTTCTTTTGTAACTTTAATGTTGACAAGTGAATTGAAGAATTGTTATCTCTTATTAAAGTGAATTCATCCACACCGTATAAAATGTTATTTTCTAATGTGATCCATTCATTATATTAAGATATATGTTACCTCTTATATATCTTATTATAAGGTCGACTTAATGAGAATATGCTATATGATGAGTAAGATATGTGTTGTTTTTAATGTGATCCATTCATTATATTTTTGGAATCTAGTAGTATGAACCATCCATTATTTTTTTTAATACGATTCCATGCATTATTAGTAAAAAATGTGTTTCGACATTTTGACTGGTCCTAAACAATGCAATTTAAGCATTAGATATTGGTGAGCACCTCATGGCTAACATTAATTTATTATTATAATAATTATTATTATAATTGTCTGGGTAAAGGTGGACTGAAGCAGAACGGCTCTCTCTCTGTCTCTTGCTCTTTATTTATTTTTTAATTTTTGTTCTAAGATTTGGAAGCCTTTTTTATGCGAGACATTACCGAAAAGTCCATGGAATTTGAATATGATGATTACCATATTACGCGGCCCACCATAAAAAAAAACACTGAATAGGAAACATTGTATGACATTAACCAAAAAAAAAAAGAAAACTATGACTTCTCAAATTCTCATTATCTCATCATGCCAACTCAATAATTTCTCAAACTAAAATAATAATAATAATAACAATATAAAAATTTAAATTTTGAAAATCGAACCGGATGTTAAAAATGTTTAAAGATTTATTAGTTTAATCGATTTTATGGAGGTTCAACAACATATAATAGCACATGAAAAGTTATATCATTATAAAAAATAAAATTGTTATGGGATAAACTCTTAGACTCCACAAGAGATGAGCATGTAAGACGAAACACTCGACGTCGTTGTGACCAAAGATGCTCAAGTGATGACTGAATTCAACCCCCAACCCCAAGGCACCCGACTTCACCAATAAAGTTTTCAAGGTCAGATTTTACTATGTCCTAGAACTAATTGAGGACTTGGGAGCAAACTCCCAACTTAATCAAAGATTCTTTCTAGAAATCAGAAGATCTAATCTCCCTGTAACTTAGCTCGTTTGGGAGCAAGACCTCACTATGTAAGGCAAACCAACCTTGTTTGGTAAGAACACTCATGAGGTCAAATTCGCATAGGGACCTCTAATTTAGCTACAATCCTAGACTTTCTTAGACCCCCAACCCATCATGACTAGCCCGCCAACGAATTCCTAATGACTCAATGCTGAGTCACTATGGATAGAAATGACATAAATATCATAACCTTCTCAAAACAGAATACATTCTAGAAGGTGTTGCCTCATCACCAGATATTTCTATGAGGGTCAAATATTTTTCTAAATTAGGACAAAACAGACCCATTATAAAAAAGGGATATTGTTGTCACACATCCCAAGTTAATCTTTCTTCCTCACATATTACCCATTTTAAGCATTTTACTGGCTTAAGCATTGGAGGTCATTGCAAGTTCATAACCCTTCTCTCAGAATCGAAGGAGGCACCTCTCTTATCCACCAACTCAAAACGTCATTGTCCAATCTCAAAGAAGACCCCTAGGTAACCCTTAATTTGAGTAATTAAATGTATTTTATAATAAAGGGTTATTGAATTTTAAAAAAATTGAAATTATTATTTTTAAATATGGTAATTGATTTGACTAATTAATCTTATTTTTAGTTTTTTTAATCAATTTTTCACTTTTTAATTTTTAGACCATGTCCAGAGTAGATTTAGATCCGATTTTCGATCTAATCGGTCGTATGAGCTAGGTAGGAATGAAAATACAAGAAGGAAGATAATGAGGTTATAAAAAGCTAGCTAAGTAGGAAACAGGTAGGAGATCAGTTGAAGCCAAAACTCCCTGCAATCACTCCGCTAAAATCCCCAATAAAATGAAATGAAATCCATTCTCCTTCAATCACTCCTCAGTTTCAACTTTATTTTCATCAAACTAAGCATCCCCGGCCATCCTTAAAGCAATATACAATGAACGAATGAATTGTCGGATATGCATGTAGGAATCTATAAATTGAAGCAACGTATCTCTTGCAAGCAAATGCCAAGACTACTGCAGGCCATTCCATAAATATATATAATCAAACCATTTGTTACTTTAAGCTAAATTTAACCCCCGCCTACTATAAATGATAAAAAATAATAATAATCACGAAACTTAACACAATTATTAATTTATTTATTAAAGAATTAGTCATTTTAAATTCAGACCGGACCAAATAAAATAAAGATATAGGATTTAGCTACTCCTCTTTAGTCATTCTCAATCGCTTATATAAAGGCTAATTGTTGTTACATTTTGTTGTCATCAGAGTAGGCATCATAGTCATCATTTACTTGAAATCGCGGTACATAGACCCAATAATCAGGTACGTCTATAAAACCATTACCTCAACTTTCTTATGCTACTACGTACCCTCCAACTCTTAACTCATTTTTTCTAAGTTTGGTGTCTGTTAATTCCATATATATATATATATATATATAAAAGACGTAATGTGTGCTATATTATGTATAACACATGTTGTATCATACAACTTATATCTTATATATAGCGTACATTGAATATTAGTTGAACATATTTCTATTGTATGACCTATTGGTGTTATTCCTCGACGGAAAATCTATATATACTACTAAGAGTTGCGACCTTAATCCACCCACCATCCTTGCCAGAATAAATCTTAGAAGTTAGAATGATAGAGTTGTAAATAAGAGTTTCTTCACGCTAAGCCCAATATTTTGTCATAAATTGACATTGTTTGAAATTGTTTGAGAGGAAATACTAAATAATTGGGTTTTGTTACGAGTAGATCAAATTCGGTTACCCTATTATTACCCCAAATGGAATGGAAGGGATAGACACGCATGACTTATGGATGAAAGTGACATGTCCCAATCACCTTAATAATCCGATTATGTGCACTTATACATTATATATCAATAATAATATTAATAGATATTTTTTCTTTCTATATATCTTATATGAGAACATGTTATATGATCTATTGTCACAATATACTAAATTCAAATTTCAAAAAATTGAATAGATCAAAAGATGTATCAAATATTTATTGATTGATTGAGTAAATATAAATTACACTCACACAAATTATAATTAAATTCTTTATAATTTAATATAAACTCATCTTAATATTAAAACTTACCCACATTTAAAGACTAAAATCATATTAAAAGTTAATTATAAATAATCTTTTTATTAAGTATTGATTATTTGTTAATTATATATCAAATATTTATGAATATATTTTACATAAAAGTTTTGTTTGAGTATGTGAAAACACTAGAAGATTCTATTTCATGTTATTTATTTCCATGAAGGCATTTATGAGGAGATAGGGGGAGATAGATGCTTGGTAGAGGTAGAGTTCAAATAGAAATTTCCAGCGAGACCAAACATGCAAGTCGGCGCTGGTCCAATTAATTAATTGATTGATTATAATATGCTTCTAACAAACAAATTAAAGCTGCTAACCACGTATGCTAAACTTTGCTCCTTGCATGAAGTTTCTTATTATCTTTGGAATCATTCCGCACCTAAATTGATTATAAACAAAAATATTCATCAACAATAAGAAATTGATCCTCTCATACCTATTAATGTGTATATAAAGTTTTTACTTTAGTACTTTATAAAGATGATACTAGCTCTCACATAATCAATAGTCTTATTCAATTAATTATTTATTTGTTATAAATTACTGAAATTTATTAACATTCATAATACTATTAATTTATCTAGTTATTTTCTTAAAATGAAGAATTAAAATCATGTAAATATAAACTTGATATTTTTTTTATTAAAACTAAATTTATGTCAAATTAGAAATGTTTATTATTATCATTAAAAGTTTCAATTCAACTCCAAAAATTCTAGAAACCTTGGTTTTGGAGGCATGTGCTGGCAATGGAAAAAGAAAAAGGCATGTGAATGGCTTCAAAAATCTCTGCCTTGCTGGCGCCGAATCGCTTAGGTAGCGTTTGGTAGCTGTCCCAGGACACAAAAGACAGAGATTGAGAGGGACTAATCCTGTTTGGTTTATGAGACAGAGACACAGATGGACAAAAATTTGTATCCATGGACAGAAAAGACACAAAATCTGTGTCCACTCCAGAAGTGAAGGACTGAGATGGACTGGAATGGACTGATCCTTTTAATGAAATTTTATGACCAATATATCCTCCATCACTTCACATAATTCACATTATGTATACTCAAGGTTATTTTTACATGTCTTTATATCATTTCCACTATTATCAAACACAATACAAAAATATTTTTTGTGTCATGTCCACTGTTACCAAACACCATATAGAGACACAGTCCATTTGTGTCTCTGTGTCTCTGTGTCTCTGTCTTCACTGCCTTGGGACAGCTACCAAACGCTACCTTATAGTTATAACTTATAACCTTCTTGTTTGACTATCTATTCGTTGACTTTCCGAGATAAAGTGCTAAACTTAAAAAAGAAAAAAGAAAAACCATTTTTTTTTTGGAAATCCTAAAAAAAAAACAATTATGCTAAGCCAATACAGTCAATAGACATATTTTGACTTTGATTTTGACTCAAATAATCATTGAGATTGTAATTGGCTAAGCAAGTATGGTCCAAAATCTCATTTATTGACTGATTTGACTGATTTTTTATTGTACATTTAGCATCACCCAAAAGAAAACCATTTGAATCCCCTTTTATTTTTGATCTCTTAACTATTATTTTAGAGCATTGCTAGAGGTATAACAAAAAACCAGTCAAAACAGCCAATAATAGAAAATTGAGCCTAAATCACTCAGCCCAATTTAAAAATACACATAATTAATAATGTTATTTGGGCCAAAAGTATTAAAATGGACTTTGTTGACTGTTTTGGCTGAAAAATTATTGTTCTCCAAGCATTTATGATTATTTTATTTTGTTCGCATGTGAGTTATTTGTTGTTATTGAACACGGTGATTAATTTTTTATAATTAATTTGAAATTGTAAATTTTATCATTGATTAATACAAACTAAATTTAAAATTTTTAACCAATAATAAATTTTCAAATATTTGAGTGTGTATTCATTTAAAGATAAAGTCAAAATGTGGAATATTGCATGTTTAATGGCACCGGTGGGTAGCGGTTGGGATAATAGTACTATAGTCTAAATATTGTGTTGCTGGGTTTGTAGTATTTAATTGATGTCCATGGTTAGTTATCAACTTTTAATATGTGTTTGCTAACCTAATGTTTCAAATGTTCCACAATAGAATTGGCCTTGCAATTATGCCCTCACACATTTCTTCAATTTTATAATAGTCTCACATAGATACATACATACATACATACATTGCAGCTAGCAATGCAGAGGGCTACGCTTTCCTTCCAACAAATCTTCTTGTGCCTCACTCTCCTCTCAGCATTCTTCATCCACTCCTCTTTTGCTGATGTTGGCACCGCTGCCCAATATTCCCCTCCCTTTTTGCGTAAGTCCCACTTTCCACTCATAAATCATTTTTAACTCAACTTTTTCTCATATATGTCAATAATGTTTGTTTATCGTACAATCAAAATATGTCAAACGAGTATAGCACACATTGGATGCTCGTTGAACGTATTTATGTTGTACATCAAACATTATTGATTTATTGTATATATGCAAACAAGTTTATACAAATAGCATAACTCTTTTACTATTTTCTCCATCAAACTTTAGAAACAAATTGGAAAGTAATTTGTGATGAACATACATATTGCAATTACTATGTTTGTATGTATGTACAGCGACAGCATGTTATGGGGAAGATGCATCAGAGTTTCCATCAAGCAACATGTTTGGGTCAGCAGGGGAAGGGATATGGGACAATGGGGCAGCATGTGGTAGGCAGTATGAGGTGAGGTGCATCAGTGCAGCCGCGCCAAGGACGTGCATCCCAGGCCAGACGATTCAGATCAAGATCGTTGACCGGGCACAGTCCTCTGTTTCTAGGCCTTCAAGGGATGCAACTTCCATGGTGCTCTCTTCCACTGCATTCCAGGCCATAGCTAACTCCTCTGCTTCCTTGATCAACATTGAGTTTCAACAGTAAGTAGTTCAATCAAATCTTTTACTTTTCTATCTTCCTACTTATATTCCTTCCTTTCTTTATTGCTATAATAGGTTTCGTGTAGGTCTTGTTTTGCTCTCCTTTGCTTTGCTTTTCAAAATATCTTACTAGTTAGTTAGATAGATGTAGAAGAAATGTTAATGATCTAACTTTTTTTTATTTTTTTTATTTTTTTAAAGATCTATAACTTTCTTTTATCACTACTGTTGGTTGTAATAAAATACAAAAATATTCAATTAGTATCCAATATGTATTATATATCATATCTAATGTATGTTATATATAAGAAATATTATGTACGATACACATTATATATAACACATAACACACGTTGGATACTAGTTGACTGTATTTTAATTGTATAACAAACATTTTTTTTAATTATTTACTTCATGGGTTTTAATTGTTCTATTGGATAAGAGTGTCAGAATGATCTATGACTTTTCTTAAACTTGTTTCTTTCTAGAATCATTTACTAGTTGTCTAAAATTCTTATTTTATTTACCTAAAATAATGATGTTACTAAATAATAACAATTGATATCTATATTCAATAATATTTACCATTTTTTTCATCGTTTAAATGTATCTAAACACTACTTTATTTAGGGTTTATTAGGACTCTATAGTTAGAACTTTGTTTAGAGTTTATGGTTTAAGACTTTAATTTGTTTAAATACATAGTTATAACACTACACTCTTTTACTATTTATTGAAGTATAGATCCCTTCTATTTTCCTAATTATATTAATTCACTTATATTATAAACCTTTTTTCTAGTTTCAATTCCAAGCTTATATGGATATATAGATTAGTGATGATTGGTTTGTTACCATTTGCAGGGTTTGAAGGTGATCGAGAACTAGGTCTTACACATTGACATTATAAAGGGATTGAGAATACATTGTAGTCATTTTAATAAGTTTGAAATTAATGTGATGATTATTGTGAGAACGTTGCTATTTATACATCAATTCTTTTTTAAACATTCTACTAGTAAAATATTTAAATCTCATAATTTTTATTATTTTTTTAACTCATTCTCTTTTAATAATTTCTTTCACTTTTTTGGATGTATACCTCTACTAAAAATGTACAAATATTATTTTTCGTCAAATAGATACCATTATTTCTATGTACTCCATTGATATGGGGATGTTGGTGATTTATGTAGGCACAATATATAATTACTCAAAACGATTAATTTTCATTTGTCAAAGTCTATGTATTGATGCAGTCCACCGAAAAACAAAGTCCATGTTTGTATACATTTCTTATTTATTTTTAAAGCAACAAGTCGATTATTGTGATATAATGTATTTGATTTGAATATCCTAAACACCCATAACTGATGCCATTGATTGCCAAATCATTGTACAAATTATATAAATATTCATATTTCATAGCACTAACTATCTCTCATTATTTGAACTAATTAAAAAATGAGGGAGTAATAGAAATGAAGATAATAATAATAATAAATTTTGCCCCAAACATTTTAACATTTTTTTTTTTGGCAGAATTTGACCAACAAAATCCTTTTTTATTTTTGGCTCCACATGAACATGAACAATCAATTGCGGCTGTTTTAAATTCAGGAGTACTAATAATAATAATAATAATAATCGAGGCAGCTAGCTGGTTGCATTTATTACTTTGGCTATCAGTTTGACAAATGCCAAATTGATTTCAAAATGAAAGTGACAGAAATGAATCTGTAAGAGTTCAATTTTCAAAAGTAGATAAATGATAGTGCAATAATCCGAGATCTGCACGGGAATAAAACAAAAAATTTGATTATGAATTAAAGTGAAATCTGATTTTTTCCCTAAATTATTAACATTTATTTTTTATAGTAAAATATTTTTACAAATAAGTATTTTGTCAGTCTCAAATAGGTTAATTGTATACAATTAAAAGTTAAATTTTAATTTGTTAAAGATATTAAACATCTTTTCTAAATTATGCATGACGTATAAAATAAAAAAGATTTATGAGTAAAATATTAAATTAGTTATATGATAAGATTATACTGACATCATTAGAGACTCTGAACTCATTTTCAAAGAAAATTGATATGATAGTCGGACTATAGGACTCTCATTCTATGTTGTATAATTATTTTATCTTTGTTATGTTGTAATTTACTTTCTAAAATAAAAGATAAGAAATCTTATCATTATCTTTCATGTGTCGCGTTTCCATTAGCTAAATCAGATATCCTTATCTGTTTGTATCTGTAAAATAGTTCGATTTGTTTGTAATCGGAACTTGAATTCAATAAAAAACATACTTTTAGAAAGATTCCTCAATATGTTTTGTTTGCTAAACTTCTCACTTCTTAAAGTTTGATCTATTAAGATGGTTTTCTTTTGTCTATAGAGTTTTTAATATGTTCTAAGCTTGTCTCTTTTAAGAGAATCTTGTGTATAAGAAAGAAACTAATTCAACCAAAAGTAGATCCATATACTATGTATCTATATGCATTTAGTTTAGCCTATGAAAGCATCGAAATAAGACGAGGATCTCATAAGTACTCAATATTAAATATATTGATTTGACCTTTACAACACTTGAAGAGTGACCATAAGAGATATTATCTCTAAGTGACAGTCAAACAGTAAAATTAAACTATATGAATTAGTAATTAATTAATGTTAGAAGATAAAAATGTAAGATTTAATACCATAAAAAGACTACTAATGAAAAATCAATAAACAGATGTTAGGGAAGGCCAACCAAAAAAAAAGGTAGAGATTGGGCCATTTGGGTAGAAAATGACCCCAATATACACATGTTAGGTAAGACATGAAAAAAAATCTAAAGTAGATATTGTGATTGGAAATGGCGTCAATACCAAAGCCCCCCAATCCATTGTGCCAAGTTCAATACCAGATTGTGCACTAGTCTCATGTGATGTGTCCTCTTGTATATGTTTTGACACAGCACTTGGTTGGATAGGTAATACTAGGAAAATAGTGAAATCAACAATATTCAGAATGCATCAATATACTCACAAACACTATACTCACAAAACATAGAAAACTCATAATTATTTGTTCTCACAACTTCTCTTTCTGCTTTTTCTCTCACATTTTATTGGGTGTCTTAACAAATATCATTTTTCTTCATAATAATAGATTAATAGTGTTGATACTTGATCCGGATGAGTTTGGTGGTTAAAATTTGAATCTTAAGCTTTGATAAGCAAACAAATACCAATAAAATTGTCATAACTCATAGTTTGATGCCACCCTCATGTAAAATGTGGCTACAATCTGAATCATGAACCTTGATAATGCCCAACCTTATGGAACAAACTACTCTATAGTTGAATAGTCATAAATCATAGATTACAACAAAATCTCTTGTTTATCATAAAGCACCTAAGTTGAAAAAATAGATCAGCATAAAAAAATGTAGCCAGATTTATCTAGATAGCTGAGAATTTAGGAACATCAACAGGGAACTTGTTAATTTCCTCCATCCATGGATTCTTCTCCTGTGCTGGATTCACCTTCCTCAATGCCTTCCAAACAGCACTATTGCACTTGAATCCTGATCCAAATGCAATCTGCCATAACCTGTGTCCTTTCCTGATCCTTCCTTTTGCTTCAGTGTAAGCCAACTCAAACCAAAGTGAACTACTTGAAGTGTTGCCAAATCTATAAAGTGTCATCCTTGAAGGCTCCATGTGCCATTCTGTGAGGCTGAGATTCTTCTCCAACTCATCAAGCACTGCTCTTCCCCCAGCATGGATGCAGAAATGGTCAAATGCCAACTTGAAATCAGGTATATAAGGCTTCACCTTCATCTTAAAAAGCTTCCTCGCGACCAATGTGGCGAAAAACAGCAACTGCTCTGACATTGGTAACACAAGGGGACCTAAAGTGGTGATGTTGGTCTTCAAAGCATCACCAGCAACAGCCATTAGATCCTTTGATAAGGAAACACCAACCTTCCCTGTGGAATCCTCTTTCTGAGTGACACATGAGAAGCACTTTTCATCAGCACCTTTGTGAGTCCTAACAGTGTGGACCAACTCATACTTTGATCTATGCCTATCCCAAATCCTGTTAGATAGCAATATTGCAGCACCTCCCATTCTAAACAAACAATTAGAAACAAGCATTGATCTGTCATTCCCAAAATACCAATTAAGGGTAATATTCTCCATGCTAATCACAAGAGCATAGGAATTTGGATGGACCTGAAGAAGGTCCTTTGCAAGATCAATTGAGATCAAACCAGCACTACAACCCATTCCTCCAAGATTGTAACTTTTAATGTTACCCCTTAACTTATAATGGTTAATAACCATAGCAGACAAAGATGGTGTTGGATTAAACAAACTACAATTCACAATCAGAATCCCAATGTCCTTCGGCTTCACCTTAGTCTTCTCGAGTAACTCATCAATGGCGCCGAACATGACAGCCTCGGCTTCCTTCCTGGCCTCGGCCATCGACGGGTTAGGAGGGACTCTAATAACAGCTTCAGGGAGGTAAGTTGACTCACCAAGTCCAGATCTTTCTAGAATCTTCCTCTGGAACTCGAGGCTTTGCTCAGTGAATGTCCCGGTCTGAGTCGAACGGTCCATGAATATCTGCCTAGTGCATTGGCGTGCATCCTCAGGCTTGTAGCATGAGAAATCAACAAGGTAAACTGGCCTAGGACGGGTTAGGTAATAAAGGGTCAACAAGAACACAAGGAGTGCAGAACATAGGACCACTGATATGAGATTGTAGCGCATATGGTCCCAAAGATCATTGAGATCTTGGAGTGAAAATGTGGATAAATGGCCTAAAACTAGTGCTACAAGTGGTGACAGAAACAAGAACATTCCATGGGTTATGAGGTAGTGGTAACCTAGCTTCACATATTTCAGCTTCACTGATTGCTTGAAATCAGGAAGCTTTGAATGGATCACTGGAGTTTTAGGATTTGGTTCTGACATTTTTTTTCCTTTTTTAGGTGAGATTTTGAGAGATGGGGTGGGAATGAGACCAAGAAATCAAAGAAGCATGAATATGGTTTTTTTTTTTTTGAAAAAAAAAAACAGAACTTTTTCTTTCTAAAAAAATACGAACTTTATGAGGAATTTGTGATCTATAACTAGTAAATCAAAATGGGTTTGGTGAATGGGGGAGAATAGGAAACGCAACTATTCAAGTCAAGACCAAAGCAACCACCCTGTAGAAGTAGAACATGAATGAATGAAACATCATTAATCACACAAATAGGATGAGCTTTTTGTAATTACAAGATGTGATATAAGAAGAAAAACCACTTATCAGACTAATTAATTAATTAAATGTACCAACATGAGAGAATATTGTTACAACAATGTAAATGGAACAGACATGCCAATGAAGTATAGATGAAACTGACCTTCAAATGGTGAATCTCAGATGAAGTTTTTGCCTTGGTTGCTCTGGTCTGACCTGAGAAATCAATGGAGAGAGAGAGAACAGACTGTACTCAACAGAAAATTGGTACTGTTTCAAAACTATATTAATAATTAAATTAAAGTAAATATTACTATATTAAAACTAGCCGAAACAAACCATATATATAATATAAAATGCACAATATATATTACATATTGTACACAATAAATATCATATGTTATGTACAACATATATCACATGTTGCAATATCATCTTTCTTTACAATATATTATATATATAATGTGCACAACATATAATATTTATATATATTATGTCCAACTTATTAATTATATTGCATGACTTTTTATTATATATATAACAATACTCATTAAATATTAATAAAAATGAGAAAATGCTACTTGTAAGTACAATGATACACATTCATCCATTTTTTACCCATTTAAAGTTACCAACTTTTGAATTGATAAAAAATAGATGAACTGCACTATGTTATGCTATGTACAAATAGCATTAGTCATAAAAATGGCATCAGTACAAGGTGTAAATCATGTGATGAATTCAAATTCAATTATTAAAATGAGCAGTGAGTGACAGTCTTTTTTCTGCTGTTGATATTAATAAAATATTTAATTTGTAGGCATATTAGGCAGGAAAATTTTGTCTTGTTTCACTGGTCTTGTAGAATTTTTCGCTTGATTAGTTATTTTGACTTTTTTGTTTTTTGGTGGGATTAGTTACTTAAACTTTAATTTATTATTGGGCTGGGTTCGTTCAAACCCGGCCCAATTACTCTTAATTGGATTTTTTTCTAGCCATGTTTGACCAAAAAAAAGTCTTACGAAGCGACGAAACCACACGCGCGCGCACGCACGAAGAGTGACCATAGAACAAGAGAAGTGAGAAGAAGAAGAAGAAGTTGATTACGAACAGTAATCTGAATCAATCACTCTTCGCAGTATCAGTTCAAAAACGATGTCGTTTGGTTCGTCCCTGTTTCATCCTCTGTATAGCGTTCGCTTTTCCCCAAATAGAGCATCCCAAACTCAACCCTTTCGCTTTAAGGCTGCCTCCGCCGATGTCCCCGATTTCCTCTCTGCAGATTGGTACACTATAATTAATTCCTCATTGCTTAAATTATTATATGCTTTTTCTTATCATTATTTGTAAGATTTATCTTCATCCATATGATTACTTGTTTTTCAATTTTTCAGGCTTGAATCACGCAAGAAAAGAAAATTTGGTCCGAGATTAGATGTAAGCACTAATACCCATTACCCATCATCTTCTATAGTTTCTTCTCTATGTGTATTGAATATTGGTTTATAGTTTAGTGCAGAAGATGCTGTGCATTACCAGCTTGAGGCGCTCAAGTATAATGATCAGCCCCGTCAGGATTATGGGATTGAAGTCATGTATAGGGTAATCTTGATTTCTCTGCCACATGTTTCTTCAGCTACCATTTAACAAAATCAGCTTCACTAGCTAATAATCATATGTTCATTCTGTGTTATATATATATATATATATAGTTTGCTGGATTTGATCCTTTTGAAAGGTCAACCTATTTTGGACCGTTCTTTGATTTGGGTCAGGTTAGTGTTACTGATTTTTTTCCCGTCTTTCATATTAAGATGTTAATGTTGTATTATATGGTTGTAATGTTAATTGATTAAGAAATAAAACCAATACCTTTTTCATGTGCAGTTTGAAAGGTTCAGGCGTATTTTTCACCACTCAACTTACAGAGTGTTACTAGGTCACAAGGAAAGAGAGATCATGAGCAGTTTGTTTGTCGAGGAGGTAAAAAACTAAACTTTAAGCTTTGCTTGGTTTTAACTTCTTAGCAATGTTAATATACACTCTTGTTCATGTTAAACCCTACAAATAGCGACATATCTGGTTATTTAAACTATGAATATATTAACAGCATTCCTTACTTTTTTAAACAGAACACGTACAAGCAGCGGGTTTGGATCCGTGGAAGTCGACCAGAGGAAGAGGAGATATTTCAATTTACCATGGTTCAGGTTTGATCATAGTTTCTTTTAGTATTTCTATTATAATGTTCTGATGCATTCCTTGGAGTGGTTTCAAATTGTGCTCTCAATTCTTATCAAACCAACAACAAATAGACAATAGGTAGTCATGGAAGTTTGAGAACATTGGATTGCTGCTAGAAATTTTGATAGACTGATATCACTTTTCTTGATTCCATAATAATCTGAACAATTGCTTTCATAATTTTGGTATATACTATATAGTATTAGCTCCCTGTTACTACCTGTTTTAACACAAGAATATTTGTGTTTGTTGTTTTTTTCCCTTCCAATGACAGAGGGTTGGTGGTTGCTGGGATGGTTATTGGTTGACAGAGTCTTTGCTTCACAATAGGGATACATTTGCTGGTGGATTGGCATATTGAGAAACACCATCCAATGCAAGAAGAATCAGAGTTTCTTGACAAAGCATGAAATGATATGCTATTCCTATCCTAATGGTAATTGTGTAATACTTTGTACATATATCATATATGTAAGGTTTATAATAGTTTTTGTTACATGTAAAATTAGGAATATATATAGTTGGTCTAGGCTAATCAGATATAAACAGCCCTGTTCATTTTGTTGAATGCTGCAGGAGCTGGCATACATTTAGTGGTTATACTCAAATGTGTATAATTGTACACACACCTTCATGTATTTATCCTATATAAAAGTGTTTCTCTTTTACTATCTTAACAAGTGCCCTTAGTAAAACTCTTATTATTATTACATAGAATTTATTAAAGAGAAAGGTAAGTTATGATATTTCCAGTAGTGACATTGAAGAGTGAAACTAGAGCAAAAATTGGTTGGGCTTTTAAGGGGCCCCTAATGAAGAACATGATTATAAAATGATTGAGCATAGAGATGAGACAGACCATGTACATTTAACTATCATTGCTCATACTTCCCAAAGTTGATTGTGTCTCCTTCCAATCTTTATATGAAGTTTCCAAGTTATTGATCATGTCCATGTTCAAAGGATCTTAGCAGCTGTTTTTTTGTTTCTATAATTTCTCCTACCCTTGCCTTATCTGTCTTAATACCTGTATCTAGATATAAAAAAGTGTATGATTGTGAAAAATAAAATATTATAATAAGTCAACTTGGGAGTTGAGGAATATAACTTGTAGGACGCTAATGTTCCAGCCCTTGGAAAAGAAAAGAATAATAATAATAATAATGATAAAATCATATAATAGCTAGATAGTGGACTTTGATATTTTGTACTGTAAGGCATGAAAATGAAATTAAAAATAAAAAAAGAGGAAGAAAAACGTTTGAAGTAATAAAGGGAAAATTTCACATGCCTATTAGACAGAACATTATCCTAAATTCCATGTTGATATCCTCAGCCGACAGATTATTAGAATAAATGTTGTAAGCAATATGGCTAGAACACATTATAACCTTATATGTTGTTGTAATAATGCTAATAACTAATAATGGTTTTGAGAACTACTCATCCTTCACATAATCAATTAAAAATACTCCCAATTGGTTCTGTTTAATAAATTTCAAATGTTCTACTTGCTGTCTAATTAGTTTAACATAAGAATCATAATGGAACAAAACTTGTACTGTAGCATTTGAACTTTGTCTCACTAACCAATAGGTTCATTCATTAATAAACTGATAATATTTTCTTTTTGGGGTGCATCTCTTGTGACATACATATATATGCTTACCTAATATAACAATTTTTTAATTAAGAAAAAGATGTCTCAAATCAAAGTTTACACTACACTTGAAAACGTCACCGATAACTTTATTATTATTAGAAAAACAGAATAAAACAAAGCAAAGCTTTTTCCTATCTAAATATATATTGATGCTCAATTTAATTAGAACGTCAAACATCAATTTTCAGTTGCATTTTAATCATAACTTAATACATGAAAGCATATTCATTTAGAACTTTAGCAACTGGTTTCAATATTCCAAGTTTGTCTTATACTAAAAATCTTAAATAACTTTTGACATATATAGTTGATTTATCACTTGAAAAGTCTACAAAAGAAATTAACAAACTCATAATCTTTCTTTATAGTTTTTGCTCAAATTAAATTGGAATTAAATTAAAGCATGCTTCTGTCTTCGTACCAAATTGAAAAGTACATTGTTGTTTTGTTCTTGAGTCAGTCTTTACTTGCAATTATGTACTTTAATTATTATAATTAACTTATTTTAAATGGAACAAATCCAATTCAAATAAGTACTTGATTAGTTAGACCTACGCATGAAATAAGAGAGAGAAAAACTTTTTATGTATATTGTGTTGAAGGAATCAATTCTCACCTTCTACAACTATGTTGAAAACATAATTAACAAAAGCCACAGTGCATTACCAATGCTGTTGATACAATACCAAATTATACCTAAACTTTTATATTATATGAACTGAAATATTTCTAAACAATTGTAAATTATAATTAGGGAATAAATTGAAAATTTTAACAACCTCCCAGTGACATTTTTTTTATCTCTCTCCTTCTCCTTTTAAATTGAACCTTTTGACAAAAAGTCAAAAACCAAAGAAAGGTTTGTTCATACCAATTTTTACCATAAAGCATTTTCACACACCAAAGCTTTTATCATTACTTTTATATATATATATATATATATATATATTGACACACAAAACATTTTTATAAAAAAAATATATATTGAAACCTGTCTTAGCATTAATACCATATATGTACATTAACACTCGTGCGTGTGTGTTTGTGTTAATTTAGAAATATTTGAACTATTTATGGAGGAGGCAAAATCATGAGGTAGTGTGAGGCACATTAACATTATTTTGGGACAAGCAAAGGGTCCAGCACATGCATTTGGATGCATGATAACACTACAGAAAACATGTATTGAAGTTGGATATAAGAATTAAAATATATTATTATATATACATCCATTATTTTTCTTATAATTCATAGCATTAAATTTTAACATGATTCTCATACACTAATATATAAATTCTTTTTGACTTTCATTAATCTTGATAAATATTAGATTGCCATCCGTTCTCACCTTGTTGAATTGTAGACCTATCTTTGTGTTGATCTAGCCGACCGCTCAAGTCTATTGAAGCGAATACAGTAGTGTATTGTGTGTTTGTGTAATATAGCGAGTAAAGTGAAAATGAGTGAGTAGAGAGTAGAACTTAATTACATGGAGATAGAGTGCGGACCCCTCTATATAAAGGATGATTAATTAGATATCCTCTCTTTAATTATGTTAATGGCGTCCGTTGTCCGTTTATTGCCTCCGTCGTCCGTTTATAGTCATTATGAGAAAATTAATAGATTAGTCATTAGATATCCTCATGTATCAAAAATAAGAGTAGTTTGGGTCAACCTTATTGGACCTAATAATCTTTTACAACATCTAAAATTAAACGTTTATATAGCATTGTTCATTGTAATAACAACTTTTTAATCAACGGAAATGTTTGGTAGAGAAACCTAACATACAGAACTTTGAGTGATAAATAGTATAGTCCTCTCTCAAGAGAACTTCTCAACAATCGACCTTGTGAATAATGCTCCTTCAAGACTCAGTCACCTCCTATTAGGCTAATCTAGCTCGTTAGCTTGAATAACAATAATATAGTATTATAATGAATGAATATATAAATTAATTATGAAAAAATGAATATATAAATTAGTTGACGAAGGAACCGACAGATCTGGTCCGGATCCATGGGGATCTCATTCATCCAAATTCCTAGATCCACACAACTCATCTGTCGGGTTTCGGGTCACACATCCATTGGCCTTTTTATTAATTTTAATTTGAATCCTACAACATTATTATCGCACCAATTACTATTTCTCTCTTACATGTAATACTATAATTACTAAGCTGCGCAATTTGTTTTAATAATATATATTAATGTTTGTTTGAAATATATATGCATTATGTTCATTGATTCATTTTGTAATTAATTAATTAATAGTATATTCCTTTGTCTGCTTTAATTATATTATTTATTAATTAATTGTAAGATAATATGACAAGTGAAGTAAGATATGACCAAAATTTGCTACTGCTTATTAATGTTTAGCTCTCTCTGTTGCATGATTTGTCTCTTATCATTTCCTTGTTGGATTCGTTAAGTTATAATTGTATAATAATCGCTTGTCGTAATTTAATTATTTTTTTAATAAATTTAAAAGATTGAGTTAATAAAATGTGTTGCTCATTTATAATCACTAATTATCGATCGGTACCCTTAAATGTTTTAGGATATTAGAAAAATCTTCTAATAATAATGATAATAAATGTTTAACTTTAATAAACTGTCACTTGTTAAGTAATTAGAACATGAAGGTCAAAATTTGAGGACATATCATGTTCATTATATTGATAGACGTAACAAGGAACTATAAAATAAAATATACTAATAATTAACATTACGTATACATCGACTCAACATTATTAAGGTCTTTCTTTAATTTTGTCGAAATATACTAATTAAGGCCTTTTTAATTTGATATATAAAATTCTCAGTTAGTCTATGTCTTTTTAACAAGAGTTTTATAATTATTGAAACTTAGATTTTTAACTTACATAAAACACTATCACAACGAATAGTATTTTTTTAACATGCATATATGATATATATATAGATAAAATCATAAATAACATGCATTTAATTTCCCGTAATAGGAAGTTATTCTTGCTTTACTTGTAAGAGTAGAATATGGTATTAATTTTACTCAATCTGCCCCCCCATATATATATGGTTTCTATAAACATATATATGTTAAGATTTTATGAGTAAATAAAAAATGTGAAGTCGGCAACAAGTTGGTGTTGATTATTTGATGGGAGTTGCATTAACGAGGGACGACATGTGGAATTTTGGACTTGTTATTTCCTTCTAAGGCAGGATCATACTTCAATGTTGATCATCCTATATCTATTTTACCACTTTTTTTTAAGGGAACAATTTGCTGTTTAATGTTTAATTCGGATGAGTGATGTTGTATACATTACAAAACCTGTTAACATTAGTTATAACAATTTAACTTAATTATTAGTTTAACTTTTAAAATGTTGAATTGATATATAATATTAAAAATTATTGAATTAATAATTTTAAAATACTATATTATTATATGATTAGTGAATTTGAGACATTCAAAAAACATTTTTCTTTTCGAATTGAAAGAAGAATTGTGTTACCTTTATACTTATAAATTGGGTTAGATCCGATAAGAATGGTGTATAGTACACGTTAGATATTAATTGGACGTATGTCTGTCGTAAGACCAATATTATTGTATATTATATTAACACAGTAACAACATTTTTCCAGCAAAAAAAGTCCAACATAACACTTTTGGTCCAAATAGCATGCTCAATTATATATATTTTTTAATGGACCGAGTGATTTAGACCTAAAATCCTATTTTTGGCTGTTTTGGCTGATACAATTTTATACCCCTAACAAAGCTCTTATATTTATTAACCATGTATGTATATTATTTACATAGTTAAACTGGTCTTGCACTTGTACCTTATTAGTTGACAAATATATGATGCATGATTTCACAGCTTTGTATTATTATTGCCGCGAACGATGTAGATTTAATTGCTAATGTTATATAATACTAATGGATTTGCTACATTAATTAATTAATTAATGCACCAACCAATTTTGAATTAAGAAAAGAATGTACAGTATTCAACCAACTCACCACACAACTTCATCATCTAACAATTCAAAAGGTTCTGTCAGTATAAGAACACACACCTCAATCCTCAATTCCTTCTCTTAAGAACACATCAAACAAACATAGGCCTATATGTATATATATATTCCTGATATTCACAACAAAGTTTGGTTGTTTTCAATATATTGCATGAAAAGTGCTAAAGAACTTGCATGATTGCATCAGCATCATCAGCAGCAGCATAATTATACAATGGAAAGTGATGAACTGAGAGTTGCAAGTGCAAGAATAGGGAGCTCCAGCATCTGGAGAAGCGGCGGCCCCGGCGACGTGTTCTCGGGGTCTTGGAGGAGGGAAGATGATGAGGAACAACTTATGTGGGCTGCAATTGAGAAGCTACCAACATACCTACGCATGACAAGAGGTGTCCTCACTGAATCACAACCTATTCAGATTGATATCAACAAACTTGGTCCCTTGCAGAGGAAGAATTTGCTGGACAGGCTTGTTAAGATTGCTGAGGAGGATAATGAGAACTTCTTGCTTAAGCTAAGGGACCGAATCCATCGGTAATAAGAATTATTTAAGAACTAAGAACACATAATGCTAATTCATTATTATCAACATTATGATGAGTCTTTGTTGAATGTGTACAGGGTTGGACTTGATATGCCTACTATTGAAGTTCGGTTTGAGCATTTGAATGTTGAAGCTGAAGCTCATCTTGGAAGCAGGGCATTGCCCACAATCTTCAACTTCTGCATTAATTTGTTTGAGGTAAACCATTATGATCAATACTTTTTTGATTTTATACTAACTAAATTGTGTATTCTATACTCATTTTGCTCTCTTTTTTGCTTAAGGGGTTCCTGAATTCTCTTCACCTTCTTCCAAGCCGAAAGAAGCTTTTCGCGGTTCTTCATGATGTTAGTGGAATCATCAAGCCTAGAAGGTTAAGATTTCATCTGTAAAAGTTTGGATTTTTGGGAGAATATCTATTTCTCAACATTTTTATTTTCACCTTTTGGATTATGCAGAATGACACTGCTATTAGGCCCTCCAAGCTCTGGGAAGACAACATTATTGTTGGCACTAGCTGGAAGACTTGGTAAAGATCTTAAAGTAAGGACATGTCTTGTTTCTGAGAGTGCACTTAGAATCACTTCAAGCTTATGAATCACTTATATATTATACTTTGCTGATATAAACTACTGCAGTTTTCGGGGCGAGTTTCGTATAATGGTCATGGGATGGAGGATTTTGTGCCTCAGAGAACATCAGCATACATAAGCCAGAATGATGTTCATATAGGGGAAATGACTGTCAGAGAAACATTGGCCTTTTCAGCAAGGTGCCAAGGGATTGGATCGCGATACGGTCAGTTTAACAGCCTTTGAAACAGCATAGCTGTCATAAGTTTGAAGGATTTTCTGTGTCTTAAACTTGATTGCAAATCTTTTTCTTCAACTTGCAGATATGCTGGCAGAATTGTCAAGAAGAGAGAAGGCAGAAAACATTAAGCCCGATCCTGATCTTGATATTTATATGAAGGTTAGAAAATATGCAGTTATTCTAATTAAGTCCATCATGAATTGGTTAGAAATTTAGGCTAAACATGTTGAATTTTTCAGGCTGCAGCTCTAGAAGGCCAAGAAACCAATGTAGTTACAGATTATATCATGAAGGTACAAAAAACTAAATCCATCAAATCTGTTTGATGAGTTTAAGATAAAAGAATGAAGAAACTTAGCTGTTCTGTTTTTTAACACATGACAGATTTTGGGGCTAGAAGTTTGTGCTGATACAATGGTAGGGGATGACATGATTCGCGGTATTTCCGGTGGACAAAGGAAGAGAGTCACCACTGGTAAACCAGAAATCTCAAATGAATTCTGTCTCTCTTACCAAATTGATATAAACTTTTTTGTTAATTTTTGTGGGCAATGATGATTGAATCAAAGGTGAGATGCTAGTTGGGCCAGCAAGGGCACTTTTCATGGATGAAATATCAACTGGTTTGGACAGTTCAACAACATTCCAAATGGTTAATTCTCTGAGACAATCCATCCACATTCTTAATGGAACAGCTGTAATATCCCTTCTCCAGCCAGCACCAGAAACTTATGAGCTATTTGATGACATAATCCTGCTCTCAGATGGACAAATTGTCTATCAGGGTCCAAGGGAGAATGTTCTCGAGTTCTTCGAATTCATGGGATTCAAATGTCCAGAAAGGAAAGGAGTAGCAGATTTCTTACAAGAAGTATAATAACTTCACCAAACACTTTTTGTTTTTGTCTCTTTTAATCCTAAAAAGATAACTATGGACTTAACACTTTTCTCCTAACAGGTAACATCAAGGAAAGATCAAGAACAGTATTGGGCAAACAAAGATGAACCATATACTTTTGTACCTGTCATAGAATTTTCTGATGCATTCAAGTCCTTTCACATTGGTAGAAAACTCGGCGATGAACTCGCAACTCCCTTTGACAAGTCCAAAGGCCACCCTGCTGTCTTAACAAAGAACAAGTATGGTGTTAGCAAGAAGGAACTTCTAAAAGCTTGTGTGTCCAGAGAATTCTTACTCATGAAAAGGAATTCTTTTGTCTATATTTTCAAGATGTGGCAAGTAAGTATTTTTCTTCAAATGTTATTTCAACTAGATTGATGTTTAGTGCCTTTCAAATTTTCTTTTTCTTTTCTTTTCAGTTGGTTTTAACTGGCCTCATAACAATGACATTGTTCCTGAGAACTGAGATGCACCGGGACACGGTAACCGATGGTGGAATCTATATGGGAGCTTTGTTCTTTGTGCTCATTGTGATCATGTTTAATGGATTCTCAGAGCTATCCATGACAATTGTGAAACTACCTGTTTTCTATAAGCAAAGGGACCTTCTCTTTTATCCTTCTTGGGCTTATTCTCTGCCTACATGGATCCTTAAGATTCCTATCACCTTAGTAGAAGTAGGAATTTGGGTTGTGATGACTTACTATGTTATTGGCTTTGATCCAAATATTGAAAGGTGAGAAAATAGTCTTCTTCTTTTAACAATAAAATGAATTCATTTCAGATAAGTTGATCTGCATTTTACTGATATATAGTTTCTCATGGCAGGTTCATCAAGCAGTACTTTGTGCTTGTTTGCATCAACCAGATGGCATCTGGACTATTTCGGTTCATGGGGGCGGTTGGTAGGAACCTCATCGTTGCGAATACATTCGGATCATTTGCTTTACTTGCAGTTATGGTCATGGGTGGATTCATCCTATCAAGAGGTAAAGTGTTGATTGATGCAGTTTATCCTCAAACATGCATATTTTTCAATATCAAAATATGACAGAACTATTTTTTCCATTCTATTGCATCAGTTGATGTGAAGAAGTGGTGGCTATGGGGTTACTGGTTCTCTCCAATGATGTATGGACAGAATGCTTTAGCAGTGAATGAATTCCTAGGAAAGAGTTGGTCTCATGTAAGCACATTGAATGAATGCAATAACTTGTGAACATTCTTGATCAGTGTTTTGACAATATCTGAACACTTGTTTTTGCATTGCAGATTCCACCAAATTCAACAGAACCATTAGGAGTTCAGGTCTTGAAGGCGCGCGGGATCTTCCCTGAAGCATACTGGTATTGGATTGGTGTTGGAGCTTCCATTGGATACATGTTACTATTTAATTTCCTTTTCCCTTTGGCCTTACATTATCTCGACCGTAAGCGTCCTCTATATTCCTATGAATGTCTTATCTTTCTGTTTATCAATCTGATGCAGTACTTTTAACTAACAATTGAGTCAATTTTTTCTGCAGCATTTGGTAAACCACAAGCATTAGTATCAGAAGAAGCTTTAGCTGAGAGAAATGCTGTTAGAAATGACCATATCATTGAGATGTCTTCTAGAAGCAATGGAACTTCTGGTGTGTTACAAGCTCACTGACTTATGCTTCATGTTTTTCAACTTCCATGTGCTTAGTTTGTAAGATGATTCATTGATTTGTGTAATTTCAAGGGAATGAAAGTGGAAGAAGTGTGCCTTGTAGAACTTTGTCTGCAAGAGTGGGAAGCATTGATCACAACAGGAAGAGAGGAATGGTTCTTCCTTTCACGCCGCTTTCGATCACTTTTGACAATATCAGATATGCAGTGGACATGCCACAGGTACAAGAACTTTTCTTAGTCATCAATGTGAAAATTAATAGCCTCTTTCTAGAAGGAAAACAAATTGGATTCTGATTTTTGCTTATGCTTTCAGGAAATGAAGGCACAAGGCATTGTTGATGATCAACTTGAGCTGTTGAAGGGTATTAGTGGAGCATTTAGACCAGGAGTTCTAACAGCTCTGATGGGCGTAAGCGGAGCCGGTAAAACTACACTGATGGATGTCTTGTCTGGAAGGAAAACAGCAGGGTACATTCAAGGACAAATCAATATATCAGGGTACCTTAAGAAGCAAGAAACGTTTGCTCGCATATCCGGATACTGTGAGCAGACTGATATACACTCTCCCCATGTAACAGTCTATGAGTCCCTTGTTTATTCCGCGTGGCTAAGGTTACCCCATGAGGTTGATTCTGCCACTAGACAGGTAAATACTCTATGGTTCTTTCACTTTGTAGCGTATAAATTGTTAGATCAAGCGCTTACCACTATAGAGGGAAAACCTGAACAAGACATTGTACATGTATCCTATTGATTCTTGCAGATGTTCATTGAGGAAGTTATGGAGCTTGTAGAGTTGACTTCATTGAGAGATGCATTGGTTGGATTACCTGGAGTTAATGGTTTGTCCACAGAACAACGAAAGCGGTTAACAATTGCGGTTGAACTTGTTGCGAATCCATCTATCATATTCATGGATGAACCTACATCAGGCCTTGATGCCAGAGCTGCTGCAATAGTAATGAGAACCGTGAGAAACACAGTGGACACAGGCAGAACTGTGGTCTGCACAATCCACCAGCCAAGTATTGACATATTTGATGCTTTCGATGAGGTAAGAGACCCCTCTTCTTACTCTGATTCAAGCACAAAAGTTTCATTGTTTCAAGGCTGAAAATATCTTTGTTGTATGACAGTTACTTCTCTTGAAGCGCGGAGGCGAGGAAATCTATGTGGGACCTTTAGGCCGGCATTGTTCTTATCTGATCGATTACTTTGAGGTTAGCACTAAATCTAATTAGTCATTAGTAGTGAAAACTTTTGTATCATCAATCAGTTTATTCATCAAGAAACCTATGCTTGGTAGGGAATTAATGGAGTGCCAAAAATTAAGAATGGTTATAATCCTGCCACATGGATGTTGGAGGTTACTTCAGAAGCACAAGAAGAATCTCTTGGAGTTAACTTTGCTGAACTATATAAGAGTTCAGACTTATATAGGTAGGAAGAACTTGAAGTTCAAAGCAAATTTCATATTCTACCATTAGAAATTCAAAACAACTCTTTTAAGCATTTGTTACTATTAATATAAGCTTTGTCTATATGGTTAACCAATATTGGATCATTACATTCAGGAGAAACAAGGACTTGATCAGGGAACTTAGTACACCTCCATCAGGTTCTAAAGACTTGCAATTCGCTACGAAGTACTCGCAATCTTTCTTAACCCAATGCATGGCTTGTCTATGGAAACAAAACCTGTCATATTGGAGAAACCCTCCATACAGTGCAGTGAGACTTTTGTTCACAACATTCATAGCCTTGTTGTTTGGGACAATATTCTGGGATATTGGCTCAAAAAGGTACCTAAATGCAACCAATGTTACTTATTTCTTTTGCATAGTTTCTGAGTTCATGTTTTGAAATCTCCTTTATTTGTATGTTCTTCAAATGCAGGCATAGAAGACAAGATATATTTAATGCAATGGGGTCCATGTATGCTGCAGTCCTCTTCATTGGAGTTCAAAATGCCACATCTGTGCAACCAGTTGTAGCCATTGAAAGAACAGTCTTCTATAGAGAAAGAGCTGCCGGAATGTACTCGGCTTTGCCGTATGCGTTTGGGCAGGTATACATTAAGTTTCCCATGTACTCCTATGTCCAACAATAACCGTAACTTTTTAAATATATCTGGAAGCTATAGCGTCCAGGTACATTGAAAAAATGACAGATATTATTGGACGGAGATAGTAATTCCTAAGGAACATTAACTATTGCTTAGCGAGGAAAACTTTCATTATTATTTAATTTTCATGCACTGACAGTAAAATTGGAAACTATGCAGTTTCAATGAAATGTTAGCCAATTCACACTACATTTGAAATTTTTGCAGGTTGCTATTGAGATACCATACATATTGGTACAGACCCTGGTGTATGGTGTTATAGTGTATGCCATGATTGGGTTTGAATGGACAGCTAGCAAGTTCTTTTGGTATCTATTCTTCATGTTCTTCACTTTTTTATACTTCACCTTTTATGGCATGATGGCTGTGGGAGCTACCCCAGATCACCACATAGCTGCTATAGTTTCCTTTGGGTTCTACTTGATATGGAACCTTTTCTCAGGATTTGTTATTCCCAGAACTGTAAGTTCCAATTTCTATTTGCATATAGAGATTAATTAGTCACTTATATGCCTATATACATAAAAAAACCAGTTCTATTATAAAATAAGACCATGTTGAGAGTAAGTAACTAAGAAATGCTAAAAATTTTCTATGCTGTTACAGAGGATGCCAGTGTGGTGGAGATGGTACTTTTGGATATGTCCTGTTTCATGGACCCTTTATGGATTGGTTACTTCACAATTTGGTGACATAACTGAAAGAATAGAAACTGGAGAAACTGTGGGAGAGTTTGTACAGAGTTATTTTGGGTATAGAGATGATTTCAAAGGCATTGCAGCCACTGTACTTGTTGGCTTCACTTTGCTCTTTGGATTTACCTTTGCCTTTTCAATTAAGGCATTTAATTTCCAAAAGAGATGAGCCTTGTTTTTTAGATGCTTTGTATTTGTATATGAATGATTATATATTCCAGAATTTTGTTGAACTTCAACTTTAAGGAATATAGCAACGTATATATACACCTCTACTTTTGTTGTGCAAAGTGCAAACTAACAAATTTTTTCTGCATCTGTAAGACTACGTTTGGATTCAAGAGTGGACGGACATTTGTAAAGACTCTCATTCTAACTAGAAATATTGGTAGACAGACATAATTCATCTCACATCAGAGAATAATGAACAGAATCATACAAATATGATGTTGTTTCCTACTTAATAAGTGATTGAATCAAACAATTTCATGTAAGTTTATACACTACTAAAATTTCTCCCCAACTTTTTTACTTCCATGTCAGACTTACCTAAATGATGTGTTTGATTGTTTGAGATTGGAAAGATTTTTTCTATAAATGAATTTCACATGTCAAATTATATATAAATCTTATTTATGAATATTTTATCCTCATTTTTACTCTCTAATCAAACATGACGACAATAACAACACCTCGTAGCCTTGAGATGATTCACAAGTAGAAACTCAACCAAACAAGCCCTCAATTGTGCATTCACTAGCTCTGTTTATGCAGAAAGGTGATAAGAATCAACCAGTAAATCTACATTGCAAAACACAAAATGACTAATACAAAAATTAAATTAAATGTCGACTAGATGCCGCATATGTTACAGTCAAATGTTTACTCTCGGGTCTACACCTACAAATGAATCTTTAATTCCTAGAAGGATACAAAAAAAGAAAAGAAAAATTGGACAAAGAACCAAAAGGATATGTGCCAACTCAATTACCCAAGCCATCCAAAAAGTTTTGCAACTCCCTCAAACCTTCAGCAGAGAAGCTCCTGTGAACTCTTGCGCGTGGCGCCACCAAGTTAGGTGGTGGTTGCTGCTGGAAGCAAACCACGACAGCTGCTAAATTGTCTCCACTCTTTCTCTTCAGAGCCTCGTCAACAAGATCCTTACTGCACATGGCTGGGTCGTTATGCTCCTGAAGCCTGCGCCGAGCGAAATCCACTGCATTCTGGCTCATAAATACATCCCAAATCCCATCACAGCCAATGATGAGAAATTCGTCCTCGACGGTGAGTTTTGTAGTTACTAGTTCTGGTTCTGCACTGAGTGGTCCACCGTCTCTGCCTTTCATTCCTTCCATGTGCCAGTCACCTATAGCGCGTGCAACATTAAGTTGTCCATTAAGATATCCATCATAGACATACCCTCCAGATGCCTCGATACGCTTCTTCTCTTTGCTGCAAATCGGTTTATGATCTCTTGACATCTCAATTGCCTTTCCACGACGGCACAGCACAGCCCGACAATCTCCAGCATTTGCAACCACCAGCAACCTGCAATTGTTATTTGGAAACTATAATAATCAACATGGGACTTATCAAAGCCATGATGTTATGTCAGTTTTCATTTTGGAGGAGGGAGGAGAAGCATGATCAATAATAATGGAATGGCCTAGCTTTTGAGGCAGGGCAAAATACACCCGAGCCTCCATTATTTCCTAATGACTTCTGGTTTTCGGACTACGAAACGTGGCTATTAATTCAAGGAAGAATAAATAATATGCATTTGGAACTATCTGACAAATGCACCCCCACACACACACCATGAGAAATTGAGAATGTTGAATAAAAAAACCTGACCTTCCAATAACAAGAGCAGCCAATGCAGTGGTGCCAGATGCAAGGGTAGCATCTAGAGAGCAAGCTTCAGCAAAGGCATTGTCGGTTTGCAGAAAGGCTGAAGCAACTATCCTTTCAATATCACTTGGGAAATCTTCATCCTGAATAATGAACTTTGGCAAATGATGGCAAGCAAAGTCAGCTGCATGCTTTCCACCATGTCCATCGAAAACCTGATCAAGTCATTAGCCTTATGATGTTATGCTGACTTTCACAAACAAAAGCAAGCAAGATACAGAAACTTCTATCCTTGTCAGCTACAAAAACTCCTTGAACAACAAGGGTGTGTCTAAAATCAATATATTTACATGCATTGGTCCATAACAAAGGTAGAGCAAACAGTATCGCCAGAGAAGATTAGCATGTAAACTGAACTGAGAACTGAGATTCCCAAAGAACTCTCAAAATGATATCATCAGATTAGTGAAACATGATAAAAAAAGAAAGAAACGAAAAGAGTGGCACATGAGAGCAACAGATTTAGAAGAAGATAAAAATTAGACAAATACAAAAAATCATTCACACAACTCTGTTCAAGTTCAAGGAGCAGACAAATACCCCGTAGAAAGCATTAGGTCCATCTATATGGTTCTTGAGTCCATTGTCCTGCATAAAGTTGTCAACACAAACATAAACATCCTCCATAGTTGATCGGAACCCAACATCGGCGTATGCTCCCGAACGAAGGTTTGGAAGGAAATCAGACTGACAATCTTCACTAACATGTTCTGGCTCAGCAGCTATGTCAGATAATTTTGTCTTTACCTGCTGAGTTTGCCGCCAAAAACAAGAAAAATAATACATTAAAAACTTGAACAAATTGAGAAAGATCAACTTTTTCAACGCAGTAAGAAACTTGAATCAAAGTATCAAACTGCAGAAATAACACTACCCACAGCAACCACCAACGAAAACCAATGATAAGGCAGCAAACTCCATCAGCTAGATCTAGAGTGAGATAAACAAATAACAAAGAGGCCCACCAGGTTAGCACACTTTGAGGTGCCAATCTAAATGGCTAAGGGTATGTTTGGAAGAGTGACAAGGAATGGAATAGCCAAAGTTAATTGAAGTATGATTGGTAGAAATTGTAAGGGGGGACAATGTCTCCATTGCCACTCAAAGCCCCCGCTTTGTCCCTCCATTGCCATTTAAAGCCCCCATTTTTCTGTTCCTTCATTACTTACTAGACATCTAAATAAGGGGGCGGCATGTTTTATTCCAACTCACTCTGTGTTTCCCTTTCCCTTTCATTTCATTCCATTGTGTATGCTAGTTCCTATTGGTTACTGAAAACATAAGCAAACAATTGGCTCCTGAAAAGGAGCAAAAAAAAAGTATAATCTTTTCCAGATTTTTGCATGATGTTATCTCATATTATATCACTCACGACAAAAATTTCTCTCTATCCTGGCCTAAGACCATAACCTAAAAACACTTGGACGCAAGACTCAACAGTTTCTCTTTGCTACAACTTTGCAAAAAAACTCCAACAGCATCACCACAAAGAATTCCTTTCCCAAAATGACATATAGAAGTATAAAAAAAGAAAAGAAAAGGAACCACATTAAAAACCTACAAAACACAGATAGAAACAGCTTATAAGGAATTTAATAACTCCTTACCCAACAACAAAAGGACGAAACTATTCTTCTATTTTTGTCTTAAAATTAGATAACCAAGCACCAACGTTCAAACACCATAAGCACAATAAATGCACTGTACTAATAAAATAAAACACGCAAAAAAAGGCAATTTTTTGGTACAAACAAGGAAATAAAATGAAATTTTCGGGAACTCACAAGAGAAGGGTGACGAGTAAGGGAATTCCTGCAAGGCAGAAAAGCAGTAGCAGCTGAAGCAGCAGAAGAAGGTGGATTCGGAGGTCGACCACCATCAATGGGGCTCTTACTTTCACCACAATTGAACCTTTCAATTTCCTCCATTGTCCTCCTCAACCATAAGATCCACCCCAAAAAAACCCTAAAAAAGTCAACTAGACCCGGTAGCTGAAAATAGGGAATCGCTCCGACCCAGATCAGAAAACGCTTTTGGGTAGCCTCGAGGAGTATAAAAATTAGGCCTTTTTTGAAATTAGAATGGAGTGGTTACTAGCTGGGTCTCGGCGATGCAAACGGAAGAATGATCGAAAATCCAACGAGATTAATAGATTAGGATTCTCTTAAGAAATGTGAATTGTTTGAAAGAGAGAGAGAGAGAGATTCACCGTCGTAGGTGGAGGCGGTGGTCGGTGGTGGTTGGTGGGGTTTTAAGTTTCCAAGTTAGCGAAGTGCGGTGGTACGTTCGTAACGACGTCGTCTCTTATGTAACGTTAATCTTACGGAAGAGCTTTGTTGCTTAAACGGCAACGTGCTTTTTTCACCACAACTGTGAGCTGCTTCTTTTTTTCTTTTTTCTTTTTTTCCTTTTTCTTTCTTGACGTGGAGCTACTACATCTTTTCATTATTTTTATATATTATAATAAAATATATATATATTTAAAGATACTAATAAGGATTTTTCCTTTGTTTTTCTTTTTCTTCTTTATTTGATTAGGTATATATCTCGCAGGTTATAAGCTTGCTATAATAGCACATGAGGAAAATAACTAGATGATAATTAATCAATAAGTTCCTATTTCAATTCGGTTCTCCTAATTATAACTAAAAAAAAGTCCACTTTTTAAGTGATGTGGTATCATATTCTGAAAATGGTACAATGCATCTAATTTAAATTAGGGTTTTTCCCTTAAAATTATGCTAGCAAATAACTTTCATTACCGGTGGAAAACTTGATTTTGTAACGAGATCTGAAAGTGGATGAATGATGAGGAGGGTACATTATGAAGTTTCAATGATTTATCAGTGTCAACCAAATCATGATTAGATATGCTATTCAATCATGAGAACACCTCAACTCCTCAAGTCAACTCAGCAACATCTATAATTTAATTTATAAACAATTAAACATTGAATTTCTTGAGTAATTGGGCTTGATTCTAAAAGGGGTAAGTAACGAAAAATAATTGGGACCAATTTTGTAATTATTGCCCATGTATAACAAACCAATCAAAAGCAACCAAAAAAATAACAAACCGATCAAAAACTTCGGAACAAAAATATAAATTAAAGCCTTCTCTCTATATAGCCTAGTAGCCATGTTGTGTCAATAAATAAATTATAGTCAATGTGTTTTGGTAACAATTATAGTCAGTTTGCTAAACCTAATTTTTAGACTATAGTTTATATTCTTTTTAATTTAAGAAGTATTTGATGTAAGGCTCAATTCTTTAATACTTTTTAATCAAACTTAGCCTTTGAATCTTTTATCAGATATTGAACTATTCAAACAAGCTTATAGTAGTCATAAGGTTTGTTCTTTTTTAACATTGTAGACATTAAGATTTGAACCTATAATCCCATGCAAACTATCTAAACTCCTCACGACTTCAGTTGGTTTTAATTTTTCATTAGCTGAATTTTGTTTTGTCAGTACTATGAAACAATTAATAAACTCGTTAGAAGGAATAAAAGGAAGAAAAAAAAAAGGTGGCTAATAACAAGCTTAGTAGTTTGATGAAGACAGACAGCATCAACCAATAAACTTGGTCAAATCCGACGGCAAGATGCGAGGAACAACAAATTAAGAAAAGCAAGATGAAATTGAAGTTCGTATTTTAGTGTGAGTTTAATTTTGATATATTATATATTAAATTAATATTACATATATAGATATAAAATAAGAGTGTTTAATTTGTTCCAGAGAAATTGGAATAGGTTAAAGGTGGATGTGATGTGACCACTTGGAAACGTACACACTTCATTTTCCAATTGAGGAGTTCTTAATAGTTTAAAGTGAGTTTGCTTTAGATTTTGATATAATTGCTTTTAAAATAATTAATGTTGAAAGAATTGTGTTTAAAATAATTGAGGTAGAAAAAATTGATTTGTGTTAGGAAAAAATGTTAAAAAAATTGATTTGAGAGGGTTGTTGTGAGATAGTAAAAGTAAAAGCTAATACTTTTAGCTTTCATTAGAATTAATTATTTTCAAAGTGATACACTTTTTCTAGAAGTAAAATAACAAAACAAACACATTCACTTTTTTCTAACTCACATTTTTAAAATTCAACCGAGTTTTAGAGTGTAACCAAACACACTATTAATTAGTTGAGGCAAGCTGGACGTAACCAAAAATATCTTGTTCAATCAACGACTCATAGGAAAATTATATAATTATGCATTTTCTTTTACTTTGCCCCAAATTATGATGCATTAGTAGATCAGCCTGGAATCATAAACCAAAAATCTTAGGTTAGATGAAACTTGATGAATGAAGAAATAATCCTGATCATAGAGGATTAATTGGATTCTTACTAGTATGTATAGAAACCGGATACCAATATATAATTGAGTGAATAGTTATTTTGGTCCCTATATTTACATACGTAAGTCAAATTAGTCCTTCTCTTTCAGAAATTGTCAAAATGATCCCTGACTTTTTAAACCTTGAGTCAAGTTAGTCCTTTACACGGTTTCCGGTTGCATTCCGTTATGACGGTGCTGAGGTGTCACATTAACTGTCAACTAGGCTTGCTGACATGGCACATGTAATTTTCTTAACTCAAATAACTCCCTCTCTTTTTATAAAATGCTTCAAATTAGTCCTTCTTACTTTTTAAAAAATAAAATAAAATTAGAATCTCTAATCCTAATACTACTTCCATTTTTCTCATCTTCGTTTCCTTTTTCCTTTCCTCCATTACTCGCCCAACTAGAGCTAGTTGCCATAAAAAAAACACAAGGAACTCAGAATGTGAAGTGACATTTTGAGATCCTTATATGTATAATTCATCTACATATCTACTTGCATAAATACAGACAAATGTTGCATTCTCCATAAAAAAAGAAATCATCTCATTCAACAATATACTTACTAGATAGAGACCCCAACAACACTCTCACACCTCAACAGTGCAAGCAAGATCAGGAGCCCCAGCCGGGTCTAGATCCGAACTCGAAAACTTCCTACCTGCACCTCCCTCCTTTTTGCGTCGTGACATAACCAGCTGTGGCGAGTTCGCCCACCTTACCTTGAGATCTGACCCGGACATTTCCCTCCAGGTTAATCAGATCCTCATCGTCACTGACGTCCTCTTCGTCTCCGAACCCCCCGCCGAAACTTGCCATCATGACTGGCTATGAAGCCGCTGTCACCGTAGAGGTTGCTAGAAGGGAAGGAGCTGTACTATTGCTACTATGTGAGTTTGCCCTTAAAGTACCCCGTGGGGGGTGATGATGAACTGCATCATTTTGATCATGATGATGGAATTAGGGATTGGGATGAGAAAAAGATTCTTGAAGGAAATGGAATAAAAGGGTTTCAAGACAATAATAGGAATAAAAGGTTAAGTATTAAAACTACTACTAAGTGGGTGAAAGGGGGGCATGTAATAAGTATGTATGTAAGTACAGTGAAAAGGAAAAATAAAGAAAATATTATGAGTTCCTTGTGTTTCTTTGATAGAGAAGATGACATCCATCCATAATCGTGGATGCAAGCTCAAGTTAAAAAAGCAATGGAGGAAAAGGGAAAGAGGTTAGGGATGAGAAAAATGGAAGCAGTATTAGAATTTGAGATTCTAACTTTTTTTTTTAAAAAAAAGTAAGAAGGACTAATTTGAGGCATTTTATAAAAAGAGAGGGAGTTATTTGAGTTAAGAAAATTACATGTGCCATGTCAGCAAGCGTAGTTGGAAGTTAACGTGACACCTCAGCACCGTCATAACGGAATGCAACCGGAAACCGTGTAAAGGACTAACTTGACTCACGTTTTAAAAAGTGAGGGATCATTTTGACAATTTCTAAAAGAGAAGGACTAATTTAACTCACGTATGTAAATATAGGGACCAAAATGGCGATTCACTCTATATAATTCTATCAATATTAAGGCAATAAAGGAGTATGTGAACAAGTTTGAGAGGAAAAGTCCAACTTGTCAACCAAGCAAGCAAGCAATATACCTACATGGAAAAATTAATATCGTTATCGTACAACAGAAATATGTCCAATAAATATCCAATATATGTATTATACATGATATGATATGTGTGTTATATGTACATGTATTATATAAATAGTACACATTCTATATCATGTATAGCATGCGTTAGATAATTGTTGGACGTATTTCTGTTGTAAAAAAAATATTATTGATGAAAAAATGGTGTAATTAATAGTATACATACATAGATACGAGTAGAGTAGGTTTAATTAGGAAGTATATATATGAAGAAGAATCTCAGAATACGACGACCCCTCTTGTGTCGTCTACTTATGCGAGATTGGTGGTAACGGCAAGTAATAGTAAGAAGCAACCTGAATCTTCTAAAGTAGCTGCTTGGACCAATTAATTATACAATAATATTTATTGTACAACATAAATATATTTAACTAGTTACTATACATAATGTATATCATATATATATCATACGTTATGCATAACACACATTACATATGAATACATGATTATATAATATACATTGTGTATAACAAGATTAATCATAACATGTGTATGCATATATGTACGTAGTTGTAATTGTAATTGCCTTTTTGGAACTTTTGCAATACGCCACCAAAAGGGTCTTATATGGTTCCTTTTCATTTCAAACTTATTATACCGTGTAAACATCTATCTACGAACATAATTTTTTTAGATATTTCTTCTTATTCTCCACATACCAATTTATTATGCATATATATATATATATATATATATATGTCTTTTAGTTTTAGACTTGAAAATAAACTCACGCAACACACAAGAAGAAGAAGAAGAAGAAGAAGAAAAACAGAGAGATCGAGAGAGGGATCAAGGGAAATAGTTGAGTATCTTCTTCTTCACAATATGAGAACTAGTTGCTGCCTCAACCTTCCCCCTCCAACTTCAAACCTAGCTCCAATTTCTTCTTTCATCCCCATAAAGCCACCTCAACTTTCATTGTAAGTTATTTATTGTTAGTATAATCCATGTTCATATATATAATATACACATACATCTTTCAATTATTTCATACAAATTGTTCTTAATTAATCAATCACCCATATTGATTGTTTTGTTATATCAAAAGGGCGAAAACCGAAGGGAACAATTGGAGTAAGCAATGCGTTCTAGTGGGAGTAGTAATTGGGCTACAACTCACCAATTCTTCATCCTTGTCTCATCATCATCATGAAGAAGCTCTTGTTGCTATGGAGATCATGATGAACACTAGTACTAATGTGGAATCAAATGATTATGACGATTCATCTTTAGTTTCGACTGTTAATAATGGTCGTGCCAAATGGAGCGAGAAAAGGACGTGTCCGCCTTGGCGTGGTAGCTCTCTGGAAACCATCGTGCCAGAGAATCTCCCACGCCCGGCGGCACGGCGGAGATACGAGGCCATCCGTTCCAATTCCAAGACAGCTCCTCCCCTCTCACACGAAAAAGTCATACTTAGAAGCAGCAACAACAAAGAAAGTTGTTTTTCCATGTGAACAAAATGGAAAATCATCAACCAATTATATTTAATTACTTGTTGTATATAATAATTTTTAATTGTTAATTTCGTAACATTGTACACGAATATATGTTTGTAATTGATTAGACGTACGGCTATGTTTGATATCATTACTATTTAATCCCAATTAAAAAACAATATTACAATAATAATGATGATGATATTAAAAAAAAGGGTTATATAATTGATTGATCTTAGTTAAGAAGTAACAAAAAATATCTAACCAATAATTCCATGTAATGGTAGTAGTACTATATTGGATTTATGCAGGTTGGTGATTGTAGTACATGTGTACTACAAATTGTGAACTATTCTTCCATTCTTTTGTTTTCAGTCAGATTTTCCCATTCAATTATGCTTGCCAATTGTACTGCACACCTTTTTTTTTATTTAGGGTCTGAAACATTAGTATTTCCAAAGTTCAACCAATTTTAGAGGCTAATTAATACTCTTTCTACACTATATATTGTGTTAGTTAAACTACGAGACCTAGGTGACATAATTGGGTTCCTTACGAACTTAGTAAAAGGTTTGATATTTAATGGTATGTAGAGAGTTTTGTAATCATAAATTTATCTTCTTATGATTAAGAGTGAAAGTAGGTCTGCTCGTCAGAATCCGCAACCTAACCTGTGTTATGATAAAGTCAAATAATTTATAGAGTCACTTTTTCTCATGACTCTAACATCAAAATTATAGAAAACAAATGCAACCTTAAAAATAGAGCACTAACACAGAGTCAGAGAAAATAAAGCCTGCCTTAAAACGGGGCACTAGAGGGGAATTATGAGAGTCAAGTAGTAGTAGTGTGGAAATATGCAGTACCTTCTGCGATGGGTATACGTTATCTTTGGGCCTTTTAAGCAAGTTTATGTTTTTTTATATTTTTGGTTAGCTAAGCAAGTTTATGTTACTACAAAGATAAACCATAAACAAAAATATCTCAAAAACTTTTATTGGGCCCAGCCTCAGTATAAGCATTCTTAATTGTTGTAAAAATTTGGACTTGTCCAAAAACAAATGGAATTGTGCTTTCTTCTGAATTCTTTGTTTGGTTCAATTTTTGTGTGGTGGCTTTCGAATTACTAAACTAATGAATTTATTATATTGTCTTTTATATATATATATATATATATATATGTTCTTTGGAAGAAAGAAACTGTAGTTAGTGTAATGTAGAAAAGTGACAAGTGATACACCAAGAATGAGGAGTGTTGGAAAGGTGTCTTGAGAGTTCGGCAACAAATGAACCATTAAGAAAAAAAAAAAGTTAATGCAAATTGATTTATAAATTACTCATTTTATTACAAAATAATAGTCATTTTAATTTTTTTATATATTAGAAAATTAACGTACCTTAGTTTTTTAGTACTTAAAAAACCAAAATGAGTATTATTTTAAAATAGAAGTAATATATATATATATATGTATATATATTATAATTAAATAATAACAACTTGTAAGGAATGGGAATGGTCTTTCATAGCGCACACTTCAGCTTTATTTGATCAAAAGATTTCAAAACTTGTTTGTATTGATTTATACTCAAAATTTAAAATAATTGTTTACATCTACTTTTACCTTTTAGGATATATAAATAAAAGCTGATAATAAAAATTTATTTTTTAATTAAATGCTATGTTTTTTACTGGAATTAAAAAGTTTTGTTTAAAAAACAGAATTAAGACGTAAGTGCATAGTGAATTCACTATAGATTATTAAATCATGAACAGTGTTCATGGCATAATAACTTGAAAAATGTTGCATAATGACATAAGGACCATACTTTTTATGAGCCAGAAGCTCCATTAATAATTGTACACCACAATCACATGCCAGTTAAAAACGACAAACTGATTAAATTCCTATCTAAAACATCTTTTATTTCCAAACTTTATTCACTATTATTGCTAGAGTTTGAACAAGTATATTCTTTTTGGTGATTTAAAAATTCCTATTTAAATACAGTGTAATCAAAACACTATGACTTTTCGAATATTGAGAAAAAAAAAAACATAATCATAACTGATATGATAATACATGATTGAATGACTATATAAAATAGTTGTACACTAAATAAAAATTAAATATTTAAATTTTACTACACGCTGCAAATTCAGTTATTAAAAGTAAAGATTAATATTAAGAAACCGTTGTTCGTATATATAATTGGTAGTTATTAGAACTTAGAATTATTGATAGGAGTTTTTTGTGGTGTGACTGATTCCTACTTTCTATATGTCCTTAGCATTGTCACCTTAACATTCCACATGTGTAATATTTACTTTTTTGCCTTCGACAGTTCCACTTTTTTTTATTATTTATTTATTGTTTTTATCTATATTATTATTCTGTTATACATAATACAAAAAAGTGAAAAAATAAAATAAAATTACACTAGACACATTTTTTGTATTTGCATATAGTAATTTTTTTCTTTATAATGATGTGTCTATGTTACTTCTTTGACATTATGCCAAAGTATCATACAAAAAACGATGGAGAAAAAAATCTCTGATTCTTTAATGAAAGTACACAATTCATGTTATAATAATAATAATGATAATAATATACAAAGTGTTAATTATGCTAAGTACAAATTTATATGCTAATTAAAGAACCTCTCAAGTGTTATTTTAGTCATGTACTTATAAAGAAAGTACGAGATCTAACTAGAGTTTGGCCAAACGAAGCTTAAAAGTTATGATTAGCATTATTATTAGGTTAAATAAAATGGGCTTCTATAGCACATTCTAGTAGGTGTGATTCATATATTATTATTTTTAGTTGTATGAGTTTACCCATAAACGTGTATTAAAATACTATTTTATTAACTTTTTATGTCACATCTTTATATTTTTAATTTGTTACACAAGTTCTTGACGCATAATAAAAATGGAAAATGATAATATAGATTCGAGTTTATCGTGAACCTTATACGTGATAATATATTAACTAAGAATTGTATAATACTATTATAGTTATAATTTTTAATTATGTATTGAATGATTGATATGTTGTCACTGTAGAGTTCACCGTAAACCCGCGTCTATATTAACACTGCTCAATAAAAATTAAGTCAAAACAGCTAATAGAAAAGGTAATATACACACCATATATTATATATTATACACAATATATAATATATTATGTACAACCTATTTCACCATTTTTTTATAATATGTGATATATGTTATGTATAATATGTAATTTATATTGTGTATAATATTTTGTTCATAATATACTCACTGTTTTTTTTATTATGCATGTAATAATGTTATTTTGGTTATTTTTCTTCAAATTTTAACTCTTACTGAATTTTTAATACTTTTTTGTTCTCTGAATTTGAATCTATTTATGGAATTAACAATGTGAGATTAAAGAATTATGGAAATAAACTATTGGAGACTTGGAGTGGACCATATTTTATCGTTAACCAAACCTCAGGGCACTATAGTAATTTAGGAATAAGTTGATGGCTTAATATAAAAATTTGACAGGGCAAAAGGGATGAATCAGTAATTTCATTAAGCAATGCCATTATGATATCGTTCTGCATCCCGTCAGAAAAAGCCTTTCAATTTGTAATACCATAAAAATATTTGTTTTTTTTTATAAGTTAGAAATAAAGACAAAAAATTTGAAAAACTGATTTTAAATTGTTTTGAAACTGATTTATTATTTTTGAAATATGTTTAAAATAGATTAATTGTTTATGATCTGATTTTGAATCGAACTATTTTTTTTATCTAAAATCCATTTATATTTTTAATCAAATTATAAATCGATCTAAAACTAATTTATTTAGATTACCATCACTTTAGTTCAATTTATAGAAATAAAAACCAGTTTACATTAGTTTTATACAACTATTATCAATTCAATTAAACAGATACTAAAATAACCGGTCATAAATTTAAGCTTTGAAATTAACATAAAACGTGAAATTTCAAAAAATAATTAATTAATTACTAGAAAATTTTTGGTAGGGGAGGGAAGGGTTTAGATGGAATCTCGGTCCGTGTTTCTGGTCATTTTCCTCACTTTAAATATTGATGAATGATTAACAATCATATATATATACACAACTTTGTAATTATTAATTATTATTATATATATTATTATAATATTATTATTATTATTATTATTATTAATATCATTATTATTTTCCATTTTCAATATTATTCCTTAAAATCTAGAGGCGTTGCTTCTGTGCATCCGTTGGATTTTTCCTCTTCTTCTTCTTCTCCTTTTCATTCTCCTTCTATTCCCTTTTTCGCTTCATTCTCTATCCATTCTTCACTCTCTTCTTTTCCATTTTTGTTCCCTTCTCTCTCCCACTCTCTTCAGCTTCAAACTTCAAAGCTTTCACACAGTTGAGAGCTAGTTCATTCCTCTGATAACCCTTCATTCTTCTCTGTCACCCTTTTGGTTCAGCTACCACCATGTCTCAGACTAACTGGGAAGCTGATAAGATGTAAGTTCCAATTTTGTTTCCCTTTCTTTTTTCCTTTTCAAAATCCATTTTTGCAACATGGGTCTTGTTACTTGCTCAAGTTTTCCCCTTTCTTGATTTGGGTTCTGGGTTTTTCATTCAATCTGATTTGTTGTTCTGTTTTAGTACTCGTTTATTGCCCTCTGTATGTTATAAAGTTGTGAAATTTAGAAAATTTCTTCACGGGGTGTCTTAGGGTTTGTAGTTCACTGCAAGTTTTAGGGGTTTGCATAGGAAATTTGCAATTTTTTGGGGTTCTGAGCTTTGATTTTGGTGTAGTTTTGCGTCAGTGGGTTTTGGTATATGTTGTGTGATGCGGTAGATGTAAAGTTCCAATCTTTCTTTTACCTAGTTTAGTTTGGGTGATGAAACCATGTTATTGCACTGTGGGATTTTCAGGTTGGATGTTTACATCCATGATTACCTGGTGAAGAGGGATTTGAAGGCTTCTGCTCAGGCTTTTCAAGCTGAGGGGAAAGTATCATCTGACCCTGTTGGTGAGTTACCTTGAAAACTACATACTTGTCAAAGGGAGAAGCTGGATTCAACAGTGACATTTTCTTTCTCCGCTTCTGTTTTATTTTTGGCTCTTGTCATTGATTTTTTCTTTTTTTTTTGGAATTCGGGATTGCAGCTATTGATGCCCCAGGAGGTTTTCTGTTCGAGTGGTGGTCGGTTTTCTGGGACATATTTATTGCCAGGACTAATGAGAAACACTCAGAGGTTGCAGCTTCATATATTGAGGTAGTTCTTGAAGAACTTTTTGTTGTTTTCATATTATGCTAGCCTTCTTTCATGCTAAATAAGAGTAGGATGAGGAGTGTGCTAGAAACTTACCAAATAATATGCAGTATTGTGACATGTTCTCATTTTGGGTTGTTTTGTGATTGGAAGGTGAATTGAGGAAGTTATTCGCATTCTATTGGGTACAACTTAGTGTCTCTAGCTAGCCCACTTTCATCTTTTAACTAATGACTGATTCTTTTAACTGTTCTGTGCTCTTTGTACGTATTTAAGCTTATCATGAACGTTAGGATCTTTTCTTTAGGATCAACTTGTGTTAAATAGTATTCTTGAAGGATGTTTAATCTTTAGCTCCAGGTTGCTGTGACTAGCATTATGATTTGATACTACAAGGTGTTGTTTGAGCTAGTGACATTTGTTGTACTTTGTGATCAACATGATTATGGTCATTCAATGGTTTATGTTATAAATTTTTTTTCCCTGGAAAAATCACAGATTTCATGAAGAAATTAGTGTGTTGTCCTGTTAACTTTTGGTGGGAATGCAACCTCTTCAATGCTTTTCGCATAAACCTTGATTAGTAATAGGGTACTTAATCAGCCTGTAGAGCTATGAGGTGTATTATCTTGTTGTAGATACACTTGCCTTGGTTGCTTAATGATGGTTCTCCAGTTTGTGATGAGTGCCTGCGTCTCCTTTTTCATCTACATATCTTTTTTAGTATACCATTGATCAATCTTTTATTCTCATGTTTATGAGTAGCATTTGCTTGTTAAGTGTGCTGCTAAACAGGAAAAATAGTCGAAACAAGGCTGCTTTGTTTGCTTTATTAAACTGCAGATGTTATAGTCTATATTGTTATATACTAGTAAATAGTAATAAGAACCTAGCCATTTCAGTTTGGGAAACCACTTCAGGCATCTATAACTAATCACCCCATACTTGAATTGTCTTTGATTCCCTTAAAAAATTGATGGCATGCTGATATTTTTAAGTTTTTCAGACAATGAGATAATGAAACTGAGGTATGTGTTGAATTTTATGGTTGTGGAACTCCATTTGCAGACACAGATGATTAAGGCAAGGGAGCAACAGCAGCAGCAACAACAGCCACAACCCCAGCAGTCACAGCATCAACAGCAGCAGCAGCACATGCAGATGCAACAGCTCCTATTGCAGAGGCAAGCACAACAGCAACAGCAGCAGCAACAACAGCAGCAGCAGCAGCAGCAGCAACAACAGCAACAGCAACAACAGCAGCCACCACAGCCACAACCGCAGCAGCAGCCACCACCACAACAACAGCAAAGTAGGGATAGGGCTCATCTCTTAAATGGCAATACAAATGGGTTGGTTGGGAACCCTGGAACGGCAAATGCAATGGCAACAAAGATGTATGAGGAAAGGTTAAAGAGAGAATCTTTGGATGAAACAGCAATGAAGGTAGGAGATGTTATGGACTTATGGTCATCTAAATATTAGATTGAATTGCATTTTTATGATACATGCATTGATTGATTTGTTTTGGCATTTTGTACAGCAAAGATTTGGTGACAACATGGGTCAGCTCCTGGACCCAAATCACGCCTCAATACTGAAGTCAGCTGCGGCTTCTGGCCAGCCTTCAGGGTAATTCTTATTTTGAACTAAGCTTTTATTGCTTATTTTATTTAGTATTTCTGGACAAAGAATGTATTTGTACTAGTTAGTTGGTGGCTAAGCTAATTAAGTATAGGAACTTAGGAAGTGTTATTACTTGACGCTTACTTTATTAATGTGAAGTGAGACAAAGAGGGCCTTTACATTTTCTCGTCTTTGTGAATGGGTCAGCTCATTTCTTTGCTTTGAAGAATCAACAGCCATGCCTTGCTAACCAAAAAACAATAATTTGGTGTTTAATTCCCTTAGTATCTGCCATTCTATTTAGGTATGAGTATTGACTTTTTTAGCACTGATTTTCTTGACTTCAGGCAAGTTTTACATGGCTCTGCCGGTGGGATGTCTCCACAAGTTCAAGCTCGTAGCCAGCAATTACCAGGGTCTACTCCGGTATGCCTTTGCTTTTTAAGTGATCTCCTTACTTCTTCCTGTTTACCTTTTCATCTGTTTTCCTGACTTTCTACCTGAAACCAGGACATAAAGAGTGAGATTAATCCCGTTTTAAATCCTAGAACTGCGGGTCCTGAAGCATCATTGATGGGAATTCCTGGTATTCTTCCATCCTGTTTTCATTCTCTTGTGTAGCTGATTTGTATTATTTGGTGGCTGGTTTGCTGGAAGGTGATGGGATGTGATTTCCATTTAATCTGTATCTAAAACTTCATTCATGGTGGGCTGAGGATGTTTTGGGATTTAATGTGAAACTTTATATGATGTTTTGTCACTATCCTTGTACAAAAATGGTATAAACAAGTGATTTTCTTGCCAGGATCAAATCAAGGTAGTAACAATCTGACTCTGAAGGGTTGGCCATTGACGGTGAGTAATATTTTTGTTTTATAATTTTTTGGTTAATATGTTTATTAAACATGATATCATGTGATGCATTTTTCAGAATTGTTGTGTGCTATGATATTCATTGCAACATATGAGATAAGATTATAGTCTTCCTCTCATTCTGTGTCTTAGGGTATAAATAGGATATGGAATTGTGGCCTCAGCTCTAAACTTAGAGCATTCTTACTACTTGAGCTGTGCCCAAGATCAAGTTAAACCAAACCCAGCCCTCCTTTGTATCTGTTAACCATACAAAAAAAACTCTCAATCTACTTGAAATGGTGGCATCTTCTCTTGAATCTCTTGTGATCATCCTATAACCTATTGATCTCTGCACTTGTTTTTCATGTCAATATCTTTTTTTTGGATGAACACATGTCAACATCTTTAATTGTTGGAACTAAGCAAAGTTCACAACTAAACTTTTTCTATCCTTAATTAGGGTTTGGACCAACTGCGCTCTGGTCTACTCCAGCAACAGAAACCTTTCATGCAGGGTCCTCAGCCTTTTCATCAACTTCAGATGTTGACACCACAGCATCAACAACAGATCATGCTTGCACAACAAAATTTGGCATCTCCATCTGCTAGTGATGAGAGTAGAAGACTCAGAATGCTATTGAATAATAGGAGCATGAGCATGAATAAGGATGGTCTTTCAAATCCTGTTGGTGATGTAGTGCCAAATGTTGGATCACCTCTTCAAGGTGGTGCCCCCCCTTTTCCTCGTGGAGATACAGATATGCTAATGAAGGTGCTTGTTCTCTTTTTATTATCTTTCCATTTTTTTTTTCTATTGAAAAAAATTATCTTTCCCTTTTAAGCACATTTCTGACATAATTTGTTTGACCTTCCAATTTATACATTTCTTAGCTTCTTAAAAAATTTTATGATTTGCATCTGAGAGTTTTTCTATCCATAGTTGAAACTGGCTCAGTTACAGCAGCAGCAACAGCAGCAGCAGCAACAGCAACAGTCAAACACCAATCCACAGCAGCAGCAACTTCAACAGCATTCACTTTCGAATCAGCAATCTCAGAATTCAAATCATAGCATGCATCAGCAAGATAAAGTAGGGGGAGGTGCTGGCAGTGTCACTGTGGATGGTGGCATGTCAAACTCCTTTAGAGGAAATGATCAGGTCAGTCCTTTTATAGTTGCCAATATCAACCTGCATATAAATTTGAGTAATGCTGTATATTGTTGTTGGTTAGCTTTTTATCTCTGACTTCTCTCCCGTGTATGTAGTTGTCTATTTGTCTACATGTGTCTGCCTTTACATGGTTGGTCTCTGTTAAGAATGGTTAAGTTTCAGGACAATATATATGGAAATAAATTAAGATATTCTAGGCAATTAATTAGGATATTCTGAGCAATTAATTTTTTTCCTAATCTTTCTCTTTCAGCTGACATATCCCTATTATTTTGCCTGTAATATCTCAACATAGTGAATATATATATGACTGCCTGGCCAGATTAAGGCTATGGCTTCTGCCTCCTCTCTTCTCTTAATCTTATAACATGGTATCAAGAGCCTTCGATTCCTAAAGGTCCCATAAATCTTATAACAGTCTCCCCATAAATTTTACTATTGTTGCATTTTTCTAATTTTGGACAATACAATGTATTATTTGTTTTATGACCAACATTTAGAACTCAAGCAGTTGCAAATCAAGAATAGTGTATTTGTTTCCATGGTTGTTTTTTGTCTGGTTTTGAGTTCAAAGTGTATTTAGTTCCTTCTTCTTTATTTGATGCCTTCTGAATAGATATATGATGATCCATTTTAAAACCAACTACACAAATGCCTATTTTCCATCATTTATTTGTTTTTTTTTTGTCTCCTTTAATTTTGCGCTGTGTGAATCACAACTTTTGATGTAATAAGTGTTCTTTTTTAACCTTGTGAAGGAATATCAATATCTTGCCAAAAGATCTGGACTACTATTTCTTTTTAAATCACTGGTTATAAGTTTCAGTCCCTGAAGTTTGCAGACTTGTTTTTCTTATGGAATAGGTTCCTAACATGATTTTGTGAATGCCTTTAAGGTTTCAAAAAACCAGATTGGGAGAAAGAGAAAGCAACCTGTATCTTCTTCAGGACCTGCCAATAGCTCAGGAACTGCAAATACAACAGGCCCATCACCGAGTTCAGCACCCTCAACGCCCTCAACTCACACTCCGGGTGATGTGATGTCAATGCCTGCTATGCCTCATAGTGGTAGTTCTTCAAAGCCGCTAATGATGTTTGGCACTGATGGCACTGGAACTCTTACATCATCTTCAAACCAGCTGGTAAGTTGCTTTTCTTTGCACTGCTTGATGGAAGGAATAATAGGTTCCTTGCATTAGACTCATTACCATTCCATTTTGGCAGTGGGATGATAAGGGTCTTGAATTGCAGGCTGATGTGGATCGCTTTGTGGAGGATGGATCTCTTGATGAAAATGTCGAGTCTTTTTTATCCCATGATGATACAGACCCCAGAGATACTGTTGGTCGTTGTATGGATGTAAGCAAAGGTGCTGTAAACACCATTTTTAATTGATCATAGGCTACTATTCTGGAATCATCCTTGCAAAAGAGAATCTCAAGTGTATGCAGAAGTCTACAAAAATTTGCACTTTATATATATAGATGACTCATCAAGTTTATGATAAATTATAATGAAGTACAAATCTTGAACAGCTATTAAAGATGGCTTAACTCATGTAATACCTTTTTTTCGGGCCTTAAAAATACCTAGAATATTTAGTTTCTACATTGGTGTTTTCGATAAATATGTGTTGTTTGGTATTATAATTTAGAGGTGAAAGCAGGGAACAATACTATACCACAAGTCACACGATTTAAGTCTCATGGATCCATTATCCAAATTGATAGGAAAATAGAACGATATGAAACCATAAAATTCAAGCTACATGGATGAAATGGAGGAGTGCTTGAAGTGTTATTTGTGACTACCCTTTTTTTTTTGGGGTACTAAAGAAAAGTACCACCTTAGTTTTAGGGAATATTTTACCACACAACTATATGTTCAGTGATGTATGGGACTGAACATTGGAAATAATAAGTCAACCAGAAAATAAGTTTTATGTAGTAGTTTTGTAGATGCATTGGATGAGTGGACACATTAGACAGGAATGTATAGATTAGGAAGAAAGTTGAGGTAGCGGCTATTGTGGAAAAAAAATGGTAGTATCCCATTTTAGTTGGTTTGGACATGTGTGGTGATGGTTTGTAGGAGCCCCATTAAGAGAAACGATTAGATGCAGGATGGTTCAATAGGTCGAGGTAGAGGTTGAGGAAGTCCTAGAATGTCATAGATAAAACTTCCTAATAAAGAGGCATCGACTAAGAAGTTAGAAGCTAAGGGCGTGAATTTGTTTTACTTTCAGGCTTCACATTTTCTGATGTAAATTCTGTACGTGCTAGCACAAGCAAAGTTGTATGTTGTCATTTCTCATCTGATGGGAAATTGCTTGCAAGTGGTGGGCATGACAAAAAGGTTAGTAAAAGTATTATTGATAGCTTCGTAATATTAGCTACCAACTTAAGCAGTCGTCCTGCTTGAAGGAAATTGAAAAACAAAATCAAGAATGATGTTTCTTTTCCTCCTGATTATTTTTGTGCTGCAGGCTGTTTTATGGCACACGGATACCCTAAAGCAGAAGGCTACTCTTGAAGAACATTCATCTATGATCACTGATGTTCGTTTCAGTCCAAGCTTGTCTCGTCTGGCAACATCTTCGTTCGACAAAACTGTCAGGGTTTGGGATATTGACAATGTTAGTGGATTGCTGTCTGTTTTACTCTATTAATTTGCTACTTTTGATAAATTGTTTCTATGGATTCTAAAGGGTTTGAAATAACTTCAGTTTACGTCAGTAACACTATTATCTGCTGTGCCTAAGTTTCACCCACCAGGAAATAATACAAAGTTGTTTTTATAGAGTCAGAAGAGTGTGAGGTTATTTGACTGTGCACATCACAAAGATAAATTATAGATCTGTTACTGAAATATTTAAAAAGTGAGCTAGTAAGACATACCATGTAATTATATGTAGATTTGAAGATTGAGTAGACTGTCACTTTGTCTTCCTCATCCTCTGGGTGTTGATGAATTGTGTTTTTTCCTAGTTGGTGTTCTTCTTAACTGAATATATAATTACTGTGCAGCCTGGGTATTCGCTTCGCACCTTTACAGGACATTCTGCATCTGTTAGGTCATTAGATTTTCACCCGAATAAAGATGACCTTATCTGCTCTTGTGATGGTGATGGTGAGATACGATATTGGAGCATAAATAATGGAAGTTGTGCTAGAGTCTCCAAGGTAGAATTTTAGTCATCATTGTCTTATTTATATATGCATATTTTAGTTACTGTAGACTCGGGTCCAACCTATTCCGCGGACACTTTAAATAATGGGAGCTTTACAGCATTAGACTGGCTTTAGTTTAGTGTGTTTACTGACATGTCTCCTCCTGTTCAGGGTGGCACCACTCAGATGAGATTCCAACCTCGTCTAGGAAGGTACCTTGCTGCAGCTGCCGAGAATATTGTGTCCATACTTGATGTTGAGACACTACAATGCCGATATTCATTAAAGGTTGGTTTTCTATCTCCCACCCACCTATAAAATTGCTACCTTGGTTGCATTTGCATTTGCCCTTGTCCGAAGGGAAGTCAAGGAACGTATCGTCGGTCATGATTGCAATAAGCACAAAATCCCTTTGGCATTATGAATTTAAAAAAGTGCGGCCCAGTGTACGAGGCTCCTATTAGGTGGGGTCTGGGGAGTGTAGATGTAAGCAGATATTCCCGCTTTGTGTAGAGGTTGTTCTGAGGATTTGAACCTGTGACCTATAGGTTATAAGGCAACAACCTTACCGTTGCGTTGAGACTTACCCTCTTCTCTGGCATTATGAATTAAAATAAATAAATTTTGCTGACAGCAGTGTATTTAATTATACATCCTAACAACTTCAGAGCTTCTATTTGAATTGCTGTTTTTTTTCTTCTTTTGAGTTGTCCTTCAAGCATTACTGACTTTCCGGGATTGTACTATGGCGACAGGGACACACGAAGCAAATAAACTCGGTGTTTTGGGACCCTTCTGGGGAGTTGCTGGCATCTGTGAGTGAGGACTCTGTCAGGGTTTGGACTGTGGGAAGTGGGAGCGAAGGGGATTGTGTTCATGAGCTTAGCTGTAATGGCAGCAAGTTTCAATCATGTGTTTTCCACCCAACATACCCTTCATTGCTCGTCATTGGCTGTTACCAGGCAAGTCTACATTACGTTCCTTATATCTTTCTTTCTTTTCGTTTTCCTTTCCTTTCCTTTCGGTATCGGTGAATTCGGTTTTGGTTATAATTCTTGCCGCGAATTAAATTTAGAAACAAAGTATGGTGATGAAAAAAGAGATGAGCAATACCTGATTACAGATGAAAAGTTGATTCTGTACATGTCATAATGATGTTGCTGCTTATTGTTGTAATTTTAACTTGTTACAATCGTAACACGCGCTGCAGTCGTTGGAGCTCTGGAACATGACGGAGAACAAGACGATGACACTTCCGGCTCATGAGGGACTTATCGCGGCCCTCGCGGTTTCGACCGTAAACGGTTATGTTGCTTCTGCCAGTCATGACAAGTTCATCAAGCTCTGGAAGTGAAGTGATATTATTGCATGATCATCATCCTCCAAGTAACAAAAAACAATAGTGGCTACACTACACAGTAGGTTTTGGTAATGATCATATCAGTGTTGATTGTAGTTTTCATTATTATTATTATCTCCCTCTCTTTTTTTGGCTTCTTTGATCGACACACAAACTATTTCTGGTTTCTTGCACGTGTATTTTATTTTCTATGTAATTTTAGCAAAACTAACTAACCTTTGTAATATTATTGTTACTATTATTATTGTCTTCCCTTGAATGAATATCTTTACATTTCTGACTCTTGTAACATATACTAACATTTGTAGTATTATTTTCTGGTTTTTCAAATATCTTAGTTCGATTGAAGCTGTTATTAATTTCACCATGATCAAATATTTTTTATTTTTTATTTTACGTTGAAGTTAAAAATTATTTAAATGTTGCGTAATTGTTTTAAAGATTAAGATTTTATGTTTTTGTTTTAATTATTGATTAGAGATTTAATAGTTAAGATTTGTCTCTTGTTTTCATAATTAGGTATACTCTTTATTTGCTTTATATCCTACAAAATATTCTCATATATATATATATACGCAAAAAGGCGTCTTGAAAAGAAAAATAAAAACATGGTGTGTAAAATTATTTTCAAAGCATGTATGAGAAGAAATTCAGGAAAAAATTGAAGGTTTTACTATGGAAGTATGCTCAACAACCATGTATGATGTACGAATGGAATGATACCACACCAACTCTTATTTGGAATTGGAAAATGAGTTTTTGACACATCCAAAAAAATGAAGGATGGAGAATGAGTTGAAATAAAAAGTTAGTAATAAAAGTAGTGAGATTCACATGTTATGTGAGTAGGACTAAGTATCTAAAAATTGTGATGTTCAAATAGTATGGTTGTTTGGAATTTAATTACTTAAGAAAGATGTAATTGAAAATTTCAAATCATAGAATCTCAAAATCTCATAATAAAACTTGATAAATTATAGGCATCTTAATTCTATTATATATAACACGCAGTGTATAATATATATTATATGTTATAATATTATTTTTTTTAGAATATATTGTATGCAATATATAATATATGCAACAATGTTATTACTACAAACATGACACAATTGTAAGTAATTAACTTATCAAACTAAGAAAAAAAAAATTTGTCGAACTTTAATTAAATTGTTAATCTTCTTTAAGAACTCATTCACTCACTCATAGTGAGCTTCGATCAGATGAGACGAACGAAACTGCACGATGGAGAACAGCAACAGCAACGACTCAACTCTTGACCTCATTCTCCAACTTCTCTCCGCCGCCGGCTACGTCGACGCTGCCAATTCCGACGCTCCTCCCTCTCAGAAAATCGCCGCCGCCCTCTCTCGGTGCATCGCCGCCCTCGACGCCTCCGTCCCCACCACCTCAACGTGAGCATCTCTTTTTTCTCTCTATTCCTTCTCAATTTCGTGTGGTCTTAAATTTCGATTCTGCGATTTCTTCGTAGAAAGTAACTGTGATGATTGATTATGTTGTTGTTCGGGGTTTCGATTGCAGAGAGGGTGAGGATGCAGAGTGCATTGAGGAAGGTTTAAGATCAGTAGGATGCCCGCACCCTCTTCGATCCTCAGATATTCGAGATCTTGATGTTGAGGCCATTTTCCCCGTAATTCAATGGCTAACGCTACGTCTTCGATCAACACAAGAAGCTTCTCGCAATGAGGTTATTTATTATTTGATTTTAGTTATGTTTCTATATTTTTGTAAGTTATGAAAAATGTTTAAACAGTTTTGTTTACTTGGTTATTTTAAATTTTTTATGAATACATTCTAAGTGTTTAATTTGTATGCATTTGTAAATTTTACCATTGTTATCCAATCATGTATAGCTACATTATATTTACGAGAATAGTTCAAATTGGTTCCCCTATCTAAGATACAAATAGCATAAAGAAGTCAATCGAAATATTGAGGAAAGATTAATTTGTCTGATCATTCTTATTGTGAGAGTATCATGAAGGACTATTTTGTGTGAGGTTATTTTCATTCGGGAATAACATGGTGTTTACTTGATCCTTAATATTTAAGAAACTGTTTTACATGATCTATCAATGTTTCAAATTGTACATCTGATTCAAATTAGCTAATCCACTCATCGACTACATTGTTGCTTATAGTAGTTGACACTCGCATATTTAAATGGGACACATGGGACAACCTTTCTGGTTATGCTTTTGTCTTTTACTCATCCCAATCATACTTTGTTAGATGAAAGGAACATATTTATATGTACTTATTTGATGAAAACTAAATGGAAGTTCGGAGGTTACAATGATGTTTGAGTTGTTCTGATTGTATGCTGGTTGCGACATTCCTCTGCAATCACATTTACCTTGTCTTTATTATTTGTTTTAATGCAGTGCTCATTTTTTCATATCCAATGGAACCATAGGTTTGTCATTCTGAACATGCTGATGAAGGTGGCAATGAGCATTCACTTCAGGAACTAGACGGGGAGTTAGAGAAAACAGAAATTTCAATAAAGACGTTGACTGAAAAGTTGGATGAACTGGTTGGTGAGATGGCTGAGATGTTAGATATGAACTTGGTTCCTTTATGTTGTTAACAATAACATGCCCTTGTGCTCCCATTTTTTGTTTTGCTATATTGTCTGATTGTTAGTATTGTGCTGCTTCTCCTGTCTCACATGTTAAAGTTAACAGAAATTGGATAATCAATTAACCTTTTCCTGTGCTTTATTTGTAATTGCTGTCTACATTTAAATATACATGGACTTCTTTCTTCTGCATAGTCTTATTTGTCTTTGCTCCTTATTTTTATTCTTATTTTGTTGCACAACAGAATCACAGGAAGATGAATGTTGTGGAGAAGTTAGATCATCTACGAGAGAGAATCAATAAGGAGGGTGCTGATTCTGGGGTGCAGAATCTGATCTCTTTTATGAAGCCTTTGGAGGTGATTCCTCAAATAACTTAATATTCAACTTTTCAAACCAGCAGTATAACTCTGCTGATCTATGATTTCTTTTGTTTAATTAAGAATCACATTAAAATTGTTGCTATTCACTCTTATTTCAGGATCTTGAAAGGCAGGAAAATCTCTTCAAGTCCAATCGTGATTCTAAACATTCAGAACTTCTAGATGAGATCAGTGATTTGGAGAAGAAAATTTCAAATGATTGTGATAACAAGAGTCTCTCAGAAGGGCTACATCATTCTTTTAGTGAATTACATGAAAAACTTCATTTGAAGAAAATGGTAAACTATTTTTAGCAAGTGGATTTGCCTCCTTTTCTTGTTTACTCTTAGTGTCTTTGTGACTTACTTGCTTATTATACCACTCATTCTAAATCATAGACTGCCTGTTTTTTTCCTTATATGTATGTTAGCAACTTGCTGCCAGGCTGAGGGATATTGTGTCGGTAAGACGAAAGATTGATGACCTACCATGCCAATCGGAAATAATCCAGTATGTTGTTCTTTCACCTTTCACTGTTAGTTGATTTCCATTGTCCTTATATTCCTTAGAACTATTTGCTGAGTGTTGTAGAATATTTCCATTACCTGGTTCTAATTATATAACTAAAACTCCTCCTGGATATTTTGTTTCCACATTTCATTTGCTCATGTTTCCAATGCACTGATTCTCCTGAAAAGTCTGTGTTGCATGGCATTGAATATGTGCATTTCTTGGTTTCAGTTATGTTGAATTAGTGTTCAACTAGAGGTAGGGAAAATAAGAATTTAACAAACGTTTTGTTGAATTTTTATATATATATTAAAAGTAAAATATATTTCCTAAACTACTTGGGAAGGGTTTATTACAGGATAGAAAGAAACCATAATGCTTAAGGTTGGAAAGGAAATTTGGTCCAGTTACTATGTTATGCCCTACCAGTCTCAAATATATTTATTCATGTGAGAATTATCTCCCTGCTACAAATGTGTGCCTGTGTGAGATGAAATAGAATGTATAATGTCAAAGAAAATTCTGAAGTTAATTAACTAGAAAGATGGTTTGTGGGCTAGAGGTAAGTAATTCATGCATGTCTGATAGGGTTAACTCAATAAATATGTGGAACCTAGTTTTCTTAAATATATTGTTTACTGGATATTTCTTCGTTCCTATTGTGCAGATATGAGCGCCGACTCTCGGAACTGTATGCTCAAATCCAGGTGGATAGGATTTTTTTTTATATATTTGTTTTGAGAGAGAAAAAAAATGAAGCTATGGGGAGAATAATTAAGTTTTTTGGTTGTTAAAGCTATCCAATCATATTTAATTTCTGCTGGTTCTTATTGTTATAAAATGTCTGCTATTTGCAATGTACAGGGAAAACACCGACAAACTCGTAAATACTATGCTACGTACAATGCTCTTTTGGAAAGAAAAGAATTGATGCTAAAGGAAACATCTTTATTGAATTCAATCATTTCACAGGTATTCATCGGAGAACTGAGAGCATGGCAGCATGCTGTATCTTTTTATCTTTCCCTTTTGCATTTGCTTTAGTGATTCTTGTTTAAGTTTAATTTATCTGTATCTTAAACAAGTTAAATGTACAACCTTTGCACCTAGCAATTATTTTTCTGCTTGTATATGTTCTCCTGTTGTCTGATTGTCTCATCAAACATCGGGCTTTTGACTTGTCTCTGTTTTTTTTCTTCTTAATGTTTTATCCTCATTGGTAATTAATTTTCAACTAGTTGATATTTCATGTCACCCACATTCATGTCAGACCTTTCGCATTTTGTCAAATTGCACCTTTCATCCTACATTCTTTGGTTGAAATCTTTTTATGGTGAAACTAGTCTCTAAAGTCAGGTGTGTTAATAAGCACAATCATTTGCCATGGAGAATATGTTCTCTTCTTCTATTTTATACTGTCTCCACTGGATTCTATATGTGACTGTATTATAGATAAATAGAACAACAACTGGTACTCAAATCTCATTTCATTTGAGATGCATATGAAATTATGAATACTTAAGCATGCTACTATCTTAGCTACCTAATATGCACTGTAAAGATTGATGCTACCTGATTAAAACATCTTAGTATATTTTGTTTTTGGGAGTACTAAAGCTAGTGACGTCAATGAGAATCTATTAAATATTGTTGCACAATGCCTCTTAAAGCCTTAAAAATGGCAGAGAATAACAGTTGTTTGACCTAACATTTCATCATTGCATTTGTTGAGACAAATTATGTGTGTTTACTTTCTGTTTTCTGAACACGTTTTTTTTTTTTTTGTGCTTGACTGCAGTTTCAAGAGGCCCTTAATAGTACTGAAGGCCGTACAAAACTTGTTCATTCCATGGAAGGAATTGTCAAGGGCAGTCAACAGGTAATGCTATTTTGTAGCTTGCTTAAATGATAAATAACATGCAATAATATTCTGTAAAATGGATACTGCAAATCCTAAAATTCTTGGTTATTATAAATTATTATTCTTTCTGTCTGTTTATGCTGTGCTGTGGTTATTAAATCGTTTTTGAAGGAAGATATCACTGTCTTAAGAAGGTGAATTATAGTTTCTGTGTTAATGTTTATGCTTTCCCATTTGAATTGAGTTACTGAATTTCTTGGTTTTCTCTTACTTTAGTAATGTTGCAGCAGTTTTCTACTTAAAAATGAGAGATGAAATAACAGTTCTAAATACGTCCACTTGTTTTTCATGTTTCTTTGATTCAACTGGTTCTTTTGACACTTGTGCATCCATGTTAGGGCCCACATTCAAACTTTGCAAGTGACCATATTATTCAAATGTGCTTCTCGTGTTGTTTAACACTGATTAATTATTTCCAATTTGATTTTAGTGAAGTTTCTTTTCAATACATTGGGCATAATTTGTTACTGCCGGTGCTTTACAAAACCTACGGTTAAATATATTGATAGATTTTGCTGTATTTTTGTAAAAGTTTTGGCATTTTAAAGACTGCAGATGCTTTTGGAAGCAACTTGGTCTTACAACTTGGCATTACTTTGTAAATATTTTGACAAATTACAGTAAAATACTTTTTTTACGTCTATTTGCAACCTTTATAGTCATAATAAACTTTTATAGTAGTTTTTAAAAGTGCATAAAATGCCAAGTTATGCCAAATCCGTTCCTTTTTGTATTGGCCTGTTAGAATGGGTTGTTGATTATGTCATGATAATAATTATTTAGTGATATTTTAAAATTTTCTGCTTAGTGTGGGCGGAATTAATTTCTATACACCCAACAATGTAAGTTTTTTACAGTGTCATCTAATCATATATTGTCACACCAGACTTAATTACCCACTTCTTAAAGAGTCATACAAATGAAGGTTTTTTATAGGATGAATATGTAAAACAATTTTACACGGTCACTCTGCATCAAAATTAAATTTTTTCAACATTTTAGTAGGCTATAAAGTTTGTGAATTTTGATTTAATTGATAGCTTCCATTCATGAAAATGTGCTTCCTATGATTGAGAGTTTTAACTTCAATCTCCTGCATTCATTATATGTACAGAAGCTAGACAAGGTTCAATTAGGGCTACAAGAAGAAGACAGAATACTTAATGATCTAAAGAGTCGGTACGCTGCAGTGGCCGGTGAGCAAAAACGTTGCTATTCGCTGTTGAAAGCTTTTCAGGTAACGCTTTTTACTTTATTCAACGCATGGTAGTATAGGTGGAGCATAATTAAGCCATCTTTCGTATTCATGTTGAACTTTTTTGTGCCAATCTTAATCTTCAGAGTGATGCTAAATGCACAATAAAAAATCAGCCAAACCAGCGAATAAATGAGATTTTAGGCCACAATTACTCCGCTCATTACAATTTTAATGATTATTTGAGCTCAAACCAAAACCAAAATAGACATACTGTTTACATTAGCTGATTTTTTATTGTGCATCTAGCGTTATTGTAATCTTCATACGGCAACAAACAATCCTACAGTGCAAATAGATGTTGCGCGTGTAAGATTTCTTTGCTTATTAACACTTCCAACTCTTTTTTCTTCTTCAAACTAAATTAAATACTTTTGTTCATTGGCTAGGTAGAAAATGCCAAGAAGGATAGAGGTTTAGGTATCAAAGTTCCGAGTGAGAATTGATTACATCGTTGAAACTGAGTTGTTGCCAGAATACATACTGTATCACAGTCAAAGCAGAGTGGTTCCGTGTTAATTCAACAATACCACATAACATTATATGTAATTATCTTAAGTAGATGGTGACGGATGCAGAATTCGTCATTCTCTGTTTGATATTTAACTATTTTCTACATATTAGACTTTCTTTACGAAGAAAAACAAAACAATAATGCTACATCTACACCATAAAATTAGTCACCATGTGCAATAATCTAACATTTTGAAACTAGTAATTAAACTTTTATTATTATACATTAATCTAATATTTTTTAAAGTTGGATTACTAGTTTTAAAATGTTGGATTATTACACATAGTGACTTATTTTGTGGTTTACTATACATTACTCCCACGAAGGTTTACTTCTTTATATTTTCTACAATTCTGCCAAATTTACCTGAACTCTGGACTTTTGTTAACGGACGGTGGCTAAGTTGATGATAAAGTTTGGTAATTGCTCGAGAAAAGTAAGGTGATTATTTTACTTTTCGTTATTTATTTTTTTATAATTTAAATAACACTCTAAATCTCTCCTATTTAATGGGCTTATAATATGTGAGGGATTAGCCGTGTCTGGTTGTGAATATTTTGGACAGACCTAAAAGAACTATGACAATATCTTCAAAAATAAAATTACCAATTGAATATTTTGGACAGACCTAAAAGAACTATGACAATATCTTCAAAAATAAAATTACCAATAAAATGGTGAGTAAATGATTCTGATTCCTGATATATGTGATTGTTGGTTCTTAGGCTCATATGCCTTAACAGAATATTGTTAAAAGGGCTTCTCCTTAGTGGCTTAATTCTAGTTATTTTTTTATACAAGTCAGCGCAAATAATAATAAAAAATGATACATCTCATTGATTGCTTAGGTAAAAACTGACCTATTACCTCCCATGAAAGTGCCGAAATTTATGCACATAAGGTATCTTTATGTCAAACCTTAATTAAAGGTGTATTAGCTAAGGCTTTGTTGGGAGCTGGAAGGGAAGTAGAAAGTTTTAGAGTGAATACCTTATTTAGTTCCTCATGATTAATTTCGAGGACAATTTAGTCCCTTATAATTTGAAAGTGACAAAATAGTCCTCCAAGATTAATTTTATAGAACACTTTAAGTGTCAATTTAGTCTTTCTATTAAGTTTATGCTAACTGAGTTTCAAACATGACGTAACTTAGGTGATATGTCATACAATGTGTCATATACATCACTGCAACTCAATAAACAGAAACTTAATGGAGGGACTAAATTCTCATTTAATGTGTCCTATAAAATTAATCTTGAGGGACTATTTTGTCACTTTCAAATCTTGATGGACTAAATTGTCTTCAAAGTTACTTTAGAGGGACTATTTAGAGTATTTACTCAAAGTTTTATAAGTGAAGGAAAGAGGAGAGAATAGAGGTACTTGGAAGAAATAATTTCTATTTGTTTGAAGGTTTTAAAATATCTTAAATTGGGAAACTAAAAAGCTAAAAGTTCAGAGAATTTGAAAATTTCATAAAAAACTCTCAAACACCTTTCATCCTTACCAATCTAACTCGTAAATATAATAGCATCCTTTCAAGTTCTCCACTTCTCTTTTTCCATTCCTTTTCCTTCCCTCCAAATCTAAAATCATAAATACATCCCTGAACTACTAGGAAATATGGGATTGAGATATAATACAATTGTTAAAGTTGTAAATTTATTAGGATCAGTGTGAAACAATATTTATATTATCATTTAATAAATGTTTTTTTTATTTTTTTAAATAGTTAGTGCGAATGCCAATTATATTTGATGTAATAATATAAAAGTGAAACTCTTTTATAATTTTATACACCATAATTAAATCATAAAATTATTGTTATCATAGGTGTAACTATATCAAAAGTTTTACAAATTTTTAAGCTAGCTCAACCAATACAAATTGATGGGAGCAGAACAAAAGCAACATATATAAACCAGTCATCCATTAATTAATAAGAGTTAATCCAGTCATCAATCATGACAAGATAATACTAATCTAGTCAAACACAATAAATAGGAGTACTTAATGTTTTGAGAATCTACTTTTTCTTAAACAAATCACCTAAAGTTACAAAACATCCAAATTCGTCCATGTAAGATTTATCATTGGTCAAATAGTTTCTTCAAAAACAGAAATTCAAAATATATCTTTCTCAAATTAAAACTTCGGAGAAATTAACGTTCCAAGAAAAAACCAGATAAGTTGATCCATCAAGATTCATGAAAATTGTCAAATTGGTCCCTATAATATGAAGATTAATTTGTCCAACATCTTCAATTGGTAGAAACTAATTTGACAATTTTCATGAATCTTGAGAGACTAATTTGTCTAATTTTTTAGATAATCAATTTATTCGAAGTTTTAATTTGAGAGATATGAATTTTGAATTTTTGTTTCTGGAGGAACTACTTTGACCAATAATAAATTTTACAGTGATGAATTTGGGTGTTTTTTTTTTTTTAAGATTAGCTCCGATTATCTCTTTTGTTACTTTTGTTTCCACAGAAAATTGAGAATTTAAACCCCAAAAAAAGTCATCATCAATCATGCAATTGCAATATGGTTGCATGATCCTCCCAGTCATTAAAGAGACAAAACATTGTTTTATATATGCAATTACTAATAAAATTGAATTGTAGTACAATGGTGTGGAAATAAGTACCACACCACGCTTAGCTTTATTTACACAAACATTATGAAATTGAAATTTAATTTCTTGATATTTTTGTCGGCATCTTCTTAATTAGGAGCTACTACCATATATATATATATATATACTACGAAATGTTGTGGATCAAAATGCGTGGTTGACCATATGTCGGCGTTATATAAGTCTTAAACCATGATGAAGTGTTTGAATGTTTTATGAATTTTAATATCTTTATCTTAATCTTCCAATTGAGAGCCACGTCTATAAAGTTATATATCAAACGCGTTCATTTTCATTTTCTTCTTTTTTTTGTCTTTTCTAATCATTTTTCTCTTTTTATATGTTCTTAATGTGATAAGATCAAAATTCAATACTATCATAATTATTTTAGTACTACATTTCAATTAATTAAGATTATCGTTTTGACGGTGTAAGATGAACTACGTTTATATACGCTAATTACAAACGAAATTACGTTCTTTGTGGTTTGAAATTTTGAGTGAATATAATAATCTTTTGTTTAGCTTATTGTAATGCTTGTTTTTTTTCTAATAATGTTTAATGTACAATAGTAAATCAATCAATATAGTCAATAAGTTTATTTTGATTTTATTTTTTGTCCAAATAATTATAACATAAAATCTCATTTATTAGCTGATTTGACTAATTTCCCATTATATATACAACATATTACTCATTTTTTATAAGTAATATTTTATGTACAATATAAAATCATCAGTCATCAAACCCGGGGAGTGTGGTTGAGTGGTAGGGCTCCTCCTCCCTTAACCAAGTGTCGAGAGTTCGATCCTCGCCTTGGGTATAGAAAAGTTTTAAAACTCTGGGTCAGTTGTCCCACCCTTCGAGGTGCCTACAAGCCAATGAGGAATTAGTCATTGTGGTCGACAGTAGATACCCCGGTCGTGCAAAAAAAAATAACAGTCATTAGTAACTATATATAATAATTAAAATTTTTATATTATAATTTTGTGATGTATAAAAATATATTTTTTTATTTGAGGCGTTTTTCTCTTTCATTTTTCCACAATAATAATTCTCCATGGTCTTAAAGATTAATGTCAAAACAAAGCAAGCTCGGTTGTTTTCTCTCATTCCATTTTTTGGTGTCAAGAGTACCAAAAACATTTCTCTTATATATATTTCCATAAATATAAATGCGCCCTTCTGTAATCCAAAAACCATGCACGCTTGCACCACGATGATGATTATGATGATGATGACGACTCAAGCACTGAAGCACCAAAAGTCGTTCACATACACATACAATATAATATATATAAATATATAAATAGTGTAGAGAAGAAAGTAAGTGTCAAATTAAAGCCACTTGTAAAATAAATAAAAAGGGTAGTGTACAAGCAACTATGCTAATAAAATAAAAAGTAGTAGTGATCTATCGACAATTTGTTTGTGTGTTTCACTTTTGGCAAATTTCAACAAATTAGGAAGCAAACTAATTAATGCCATACATACATGCCACCAACAACTCAAGAATCGCCATCTTCAACAAACTCATACCATAGCATATATAGCAATTACCACACCATAATATATATATAGCTTAATTAAACAAGAGAGCAAACAAATTAAAACCACATTAAATCATTAATATATAGCTATTATTCACTATAGATCCATTCAGTATTGTGTTGCATGTCGTCAAAAAAATTGATAATATTTCAGGTCGTACAATTAAAGTTAGTCAATAAAAAATCAACCTATTAAATATTATATATTAAAAACACTAAAAAATATATTAAATGAACTTTTTTAATACTAATTTTTATATATAGCATTAAATGTGTGAAAACTGCTATCCGGTCATACACAGAGATTTTTATGAGAAAATTGGAGCTTTAGCTACATTATTATTATTATTATTTGTGGGACATATTCAACTTTTTACTAAAAGGAAAAATTAATTGCTAGGGACACTTTAATTTTTCAGATAGATATTTAGATATATATATATATAATATATTTTTTTTTAATTGAGAAAGTCAAGATATAAATGTGCAGTCATGTCATTTGAACATTAATGTTATATGATTGGACTTTCATTATGTATAGGAGGTTTGATCAAGGGTGAAAATGAGAATGAAAATTACAAGATTGAACTTCATAACATAATATTTGAAATAGCTTATTTACGTACGTAATTCTTACTTTCTAATAACCAACCATGAATAATTTATGAATGTTGAATAAAAACCAAAAAAGTGTTTATATATTAAGTTTATTTATAAAAATTTTGTTCTAATTAAGTTTTACTCCTCGTCATTATCAGAATCTGTAGAAAGAGAAGAAAAAAAAACAAAATATTATTATATTGAGCCCAAAAAAGCAAGATGATATAAAGAATCTGATGATATCATCATCTACCACTTATTACTTGCAAATAAATAATTAATTAACCAAAATGGGAAATTCGCAAATGAGTCAAATTAAAAAGAAAAGAAACCAAATTAAGAATCCAATTCAATAAATAAAATGAAACACCTACCTATAGCTCTATCTAGCTAGAAATAATCTAGAATAATAATCCTAAACACAAATAAATACTATAATAATTAGCTAAGTAGTACTAATCAAAGAAAGTGCTTCTCCAAAATTCTTGGCCTTAATCCCAATATACTCCTTCACCGAAACCTTCCTAAACCTAGCATCAAAATAATTATTATGATTATTATTTTGATTATGATATGATCCGACCAATGAAGGAGAAAGCACAAAATCCAAGGGTGGATTATGGAAGTAAGCGACGGAATAGCGGTGCATTGTCCTATTCACAACCACACGGTGAAGCGCACACTTAAACCTTGCATTGGACAGAATGTGCAAGAAATCCCCTGTGTGCACTATTAGGGTACCCTTGGTCTTAGGGTTCAGTGGGACCCACCCTCTCCCTTCTTTGAATATTTGGAGGCCATTGGTTTGGCTTTGGTGAAGGATTGTGAACATAGATGTGTCTGTGTGGGGTGCTAGTCCCATTGCTCTCTCTGGCTCTGGGCAACTTGGGTAGTAATTAAGCTGAACTGCTCCATAATTATTATTATTAGTACTAATCTTGTTGCTTGATGATCCTATTGTTAGCCACTTGTTCATTTCTTCTTCTGGGATTCCTAATAATTGGAACATCATTCTTGTAAGTTCCTCACTTAGTGCCCTCATTTGCTTCTGATACTTCTCAATCTTGTCGCTGCAAGGAGGATTTGATGGTTAATAATGATAAACTCGGTATACACATAATTTATGACTGGACATAATGATATTGTTTGATTTATGTAGTTGACTTCATCTAATGAGATAAGACTAATTGATGTTATTTGCATTTGAAACTGTTATTTGGAAGTAATCATTTCAATCTCAACTCCACACTACAGGGATTCATGTTATATATGATAGTCAATTTGAGTGAATATATATGATATTGTACCAGACAAAACAGTCAAAAATAGAATTTTGGGCTAAAATCACTAAGCCATTAAGAAAAACACACATAATTAAGGATGCTATTTGAACCAAAAGTATTGAAATAGACTTTATTAGCTGTTTTGACGGGAAAATTATTGTTACCCAAGAATATGTGTATATGAAAATATACTTAGGCACTAATAGAAGGAAAAATTATTTGTTATGTTTCTTTGATTTTTGCACCACCTAACAATTTCTCTCACTTACTTGGGTATATATCTAGCCAAATAGTGTGTATATATGTGATGACATGTAATTTTTGTTATTATTTGAGAAGTACGATCCTATGCATATTCTGTAGTCTAGCTAAACTATTGAAGAGTTTGGCACTATTAGGTGTAAGTGATGTATAATAAAGTGCTTATACAATTTGAACCTCTAAATTATTTACAACAATAATAATAATAATAATATTCCAAGGATAAGTTAAGTTTGCTTGCAAAGTTGAAGTTTCAGACTTTTTTGTTTAACTAACTTTTATAGGAAAACGACCTTATTGTATATATATCATGTGATGGTAGGAATAATTTAATCACATAATAATAGCTCATATAAGGACAAAACAACATTACAAGCCCTGTCTTCTTCCATTTATTAATATTTTATATTATGGTGAGAAAGAAAGAAAGAAGCCAAATCTAAAGCACTTTGTTTCATATATATATATATATATATATATATATATATAAACATACAAATATGTAAGAGTAATACTATATGTACATTATAAAATTAGTTATCATATATAATAATTCAATTTTTTTAAAATTTAATTCAACTTTTTAAATGTTGGATTAGGGTATAATATTAAAAGTTTGATTGATTGTTTTAAAAAATTGAATTATTACAGATGATGACGAATAATGACTGATTTTGTACATGGTGTATATAAAAAGTATTTCTCAATATGTAATAGTAAATAAATAGTTCAACATATTTCGAATTTCTCTTGAACTAGCTATATTGCAATGGCTTCTTCTTCTAAATTAGAAAAACTAAATGTTACCAATAATAACTAGTATTAACAAAACAGAGCACATGTATACATATATATGTGTGCACGTTGCATGTATGCATGGAAATGCATGAAATTAATAATTTACTAGATATATAAATATTTATATACTGACCAAAACTTAGAATAATGATTAGGCCAAATCTTTTTGGCATCAGAAGAAGGAGAACCCATGATAGTGAATCCTTCATGCCACATGTATTTAGGGAAGAATGGTGAAATCCTAGCTCTGCCATAGCCAGTGGCACCACCAGGGGACCTTAGTGCCTTCAATTTCTGCTCTGTTGGCAAACCAAATAGTTTCTTAGCCTCTTTCTCAACATCTTCTATAACACTATAGGGAACACCATGGTTCTTCAATTGGAAAGCTCCCCAATTCTCACATGCTTTCCTTATCTCTTCCATCGCATTAGGATCCCCAAGATCGATCATCGGTATTATGTCATCATCATCGTCGTCATTGTTGGATGATGATGATGATGACGATGATGATGAGAAATTAAGATTGTCATTGTCGCTGCCATCGTCGTCGGGGTGAAGCCACGCGTGGGAATCGGGTAAGGTGGAGAGTGAAGAAAAATCTAAGGGGATGATATGTCGGAGGTGGAGAGGGTGCTCTCTATAAACCTCAGAGAGAGTGGCCATTTAATTAGTTTTCTATGAAAACAGAGGAACTAGCTATAGGGAGGAGAGTATGTATGTCTTTCTTTGCTTTGCTTGATTGGTATTGGTTGGTTGAAACATATATAGGACTACATATACAGAGAGAGGGGAAAATAGTGAGTGTATAACGAAAAATTGTACATATTATAAACTCATTCTTATATTCAAATTCTTAAAATTTAACCGTGAACATGAATGTTATATAACTTTTTGTCATACATAAATTATTTTATTATTGTATATATAAATAATTCTACGTAACATAAATATATACAGAATCTTTAATAAACTAATGTGACTCGATAATTTATATATTTGAATTGGTCAAATTTTAACGATTATGACACATTATTCTGGATATTGAATTTTGTCAAATTTTGTGAAGGTCTAGTTTTTTTTTATATATAATACGAGTATTATTATATGGTAAGTTATTAGATTAATGAAATGTAAAGTTGGGAGGAGGGGGTGGCTATTGGACTGAGTTCTGTCGGTTTTTGGTGATGAGAGAGGAATATGGTTGAAAAAGACAAAAGAAAGAACAACGTTTTTCTGAAAAGGTTTTGAAGCATCCCAAACTCTAGAATAATATAATAATCATTATTATTATTATATATTTGTAAAGACAAAAAAGAAACAATTTCTTTTTTTTCCGTGACAAGCTAGCTAGCTTTCAATAACACAATAACAATAATAATAATAGAATTAAAATATAAAAAAAGATTCTAGTATATGGATACAAATTTGCTACGTATCTAAGCATATGGGTATAATTTCATTTGTTGTTGGTTTCATTAACTTTTTTTCTGAATGTAATAAGATATGTTTTGCTTGGCTCAGACTCACCTAACCAAATACACCAAAATCTCCATTCTTTACAATCAATCAAACCCATAACTCACTCAATTCTCTATGGTATAAGAACAAAAACACAAGTCAAAGTAATTTAAGAACAGAACATTAATAATTAAAGTGAACTAACTTCGAAAATCTTTTTACCCATTTAATTTCTACTATCATGTTTAGATTGGAACAATAATATAATTAAATAAACTATTCAATTAAATAATTTACATTATGAAAAAAATTCAAAATGTAATTCTAATATATATATATATATATATATAAAGTATAAATATCTTCTGTAAGCGTGTATGAGAGAGTTTCATGACGATAAATGTTAACTTCTCCTAGAAAAAAACTTTATATAACGAATACAATAATAAAAAAATAAAATAAAATTAGAAAGATTATTATCTATTACTACTATAATGAGAATTTCAAAAAAATTAGTTACTTTTTTGTCTCTTAAAATAATATTAAAGAAAATAAAAATAAAAAAAAATTGTAACTTCTCTTCTTTAATTTTTTCAAATAACTACCTCCATGATTTTATTTGTTCTCTCTTTTAAAAATATATTATATATTATAATTAACTTAAATATTAAATATTGTTAATTATATAAAAATAATTAAAATAAATAATATTATTAACTATAATAATTTTTAAAAAATGTGATTGGATATCAAATCGCTAGTATGAAATAATGTGCATACATACATGTATATATGTATGTATTCTTATAAATATAGATATAAGTTTGTATGTATAGTAGTTTCTGAGATTCCATTTTAAGAAGGAAAAACCTGAAATCTTGATGGGGTCCGTTTTGTTTGCTTTTGGATTTTGTTGACAAAAAAGGGGCACACATTTTGTCTTGTTGCAACAAACAAATGAGCTTGAGCTACCATATACGACAAAGAATTTACAGACTTTGATTTTTTTAATTAAAAGTTAAAGAATTTGCAGAATATAATTCTAAGGGTTATCTAATTTAATATTACACAATGATTCACCATATAAGTTCGCGGAAAGAATATAAAAATAAATAATTATTGTTGTGTCAGGAAAATATGAGTATATATGGTGTTAAGTGTTAAGGCAATATCTATCTATTATTTCTGACATCTCCTTGTGCGTCACCAAATATATATAGAGAGGTAGTCTTAGATGAATTAAATGGTTAAGATTTAAAACTTATATGATTCTATATTTTAATTTTAATTATTTAAATAAAATTTAATAGTCTAAATTTTTTTTTTTTATTTTCAACTCTCTCACTTATATATCGTACATCCTCTATCTATATATTTGAATATTAATATGGTACAAATAACAGATAGATTATCTATAATATTTATTATACAACAGAAATACATCTAATTATTATTCAACATGTGTTATATATCATATGTAATATGTGTCTTACATAAAAAATATTATGTATAACACATATTATATATGATACATAGCACGTGTTAAATATTAGTTAAATTTATTTATGTTGTACAATAAATATGATTGAATAAATTATTAGAGGAGGAGATACTCATAATTTAATTTATTTAATTTCTTTGATTTTTTTTCAATCTAGTTATTACTATATATTGACTGATATCATCAATAATTTAATTGAGAGGAATTTAGTCTTTTATTTAATTTAATTTTGGCATTCATACATTATCACATGCATATCATCAAGAAGAAAAAGCGAATAAAAGAGGGAAAAAAAAAAACAGAAAGAAAGAAAGCTGCAACGTTATCATATCTCTATATGCATGTTATTACTTGTCTTTGTTACTATCATGTCCATCTCTATGATTAGGTTACTACAATTTAAAAAGACTGACATCTATGTCTTTAAAGTTTTTATTTTATATATAAAAGAAATTGTTATTTTATATTATCATATGATGAAAATATAAGAAATTACTATATTTTTATGAGCAGTTACATGCATATATAATTAAATTCTATATGGTAAAAATTTGTTGTACATGTTTTTTACTATTGTCTCCCATTGATGGAACTCCTTTTCAGGATTAAAGTGATAGGTTACTGTTTAGAGTTTAGAATTTAGAATAATGATTGATGAACTCGAGTGAGTGAGCTAATTAATTACTAGACTAGAGATATTGTTAATAATGTTGCACTAACTTATTGGTTACTAATATGATGTGTCGACCTCCTCACAATAATTTTTGCTAAGATTTATTTTTTTGACTTAGTAGCACTATTTAATGTAAAATATATTTCTATTTACTATTTTGTATTACAATCGAGCAAAATGACTCAATATATAAATTTAAAAAAAATATTTTTTATAAAAATACAATAATATAATTCATCATCACTTATATTTATATAATAATTTTGAAGTTAAATTTGCATATATATAATTCGTCTGATTTCTGTGTGCCGGGAAAAGTGAGAGAGATCCAAGTTGATTTGAGGCAAAATCTTGGAAATTATGTAAAGTGGCCCATTGTTTAATTTATTCAAGTATATATATTATTATTGAAAGCTGCCACTATATATATACCCAAGAAGCTAACATATGGGGAATTGCTTGCCTTAATTAAGATAAAAAGGGTGATTCCCTTTTATTTCATGGCATATATATATATAGAGGCCAAGCAAGCTTATAAATTAAAAAGTTAATATTATTATTGAAAGTTGAGAGGTGGGAATGCTTTTTTGGGGTTGAATCACACCGCACAGTGTATGTACTTATATAAAAAGACAATATTAATTTTCAACTTGTTTGTTTTGTGTGCAAATTTAAAAGCATGATAGATTTTTCAGGGTTGACAAGATGTATACTATACTAGACCTTCTTTATTTATCTTTGCAGGTAGCTCTCAATTTGGAGAGCCGAATTCACTTGTTCAATTATATATATTCAATCATATATATATATATATATATATATATATATATATCATGATGAGACTATATATGCTCATATGCTACATCACATGATGAAATATATATGAATGAATAAGGACAAGTTATTATTTAAATTATTAATGTGTATGTCTGGTTTGTTTTTCTTTCGATAATTCAAACATCAGCACTGAGGTGAAAAACTGGTGAGAAAACACATGAGTCTTAGTAACCATTCTAAGATGAACAAATCTCATTCAAAAATCTCCTAGCCTAAGTATAAAGACAAGAAAATTAAATTATTATTAAATCAAGTTATTATTGAAATTATTAATGTGTATGTGTGGTTTGTGTTTCAAATAAAGGTGTGTATCATAACATCACATATATAAGTCGGTGAGATACCTTTCAAACTTGGCCTTATATACATATTACATATATATGTAGAATAATTGTATATATGTATATAAAAGGAAGAAAAAAGTGTCCATTACATGTAGTAACTTGTAAGAGGCCAGGCTTATACGGCTACAAGTCTGAATTAATAATATTATTTTCAAAGATATTACTGCGTATATTTTCAATGCGTGTATATATAATTAATTATGAAAAGATATATAATATTGAGAAAATAATAAGGACGGAGAAAAATACAATATAGTCAAGCAGAGAATGAAGAGTAGATTATTTTTACCAAATAATTCATTTCCATAACTTATACCCCTAGGTATATATACTAGCTAATATATATTATATAGTGACGGAGGATGAAATATTTTAGGCATAATATATGATTCTGATAATAGATAATTAAACATCACAAATGATTTCATGAAAGAAATGACAATTGACAAGAAAAATATATAAATTGACCAAGTTGTAAGGTTTTGAATTTGCCGGAGAAAACAAATAACAAAAAAATTAAAATTAAATATATCAGATAGATATTAGACATGACATTAGGTTGAAACATGAGTAATTCGTGTTCTGTTGGAAGGATTTCAACAGTATCTGCCTACAATATTAGGTCATGATACATTGTTTTCAAGATACAACAGCTCCGACATTTTTTTTTCTTTATTAAAAAATTATTCACATTTCACACACATATATATAAGATTTGAAGATATTTAATAACTAGTGCTACTTTGTAAACCATATATTAATATGAATTTTGTTTTGTTATAAGATAATTTATATTTTAAGTTATTCAATAGATATATCATATATATATATACTCTCTTATTCTTTATCAACTTAATTATATATCAACTTAATTATATATGAATAATGGTACATGTACACCATAAAATAAGTTTGATTAATAATTTTAAAATGTTAAAGTTGAAGATGACTGATTTTATGGTATATAAAAAATACTTCTCTTGTCACATATATGAAGAATAATCATGTGAGGATGTTCTATATATATTCAAGGAGGAAAATTCTAATTAAATTTATGACAGCTAAAAATATAATGCGGCATGTTTTGAAATTTACATGGTCGGTAGTTCCTCTATTTATTATTGTAAAATATAATATTAATTAATAGGAATTAGTTGGAAACAATATATTATTCCTCGTATGATGAGTGGAAAATACAAGAGATGAGGGTCATGTGTTACATGATTAGGAGAAAGAAACTATTCAAAATCTACTACAAAAAATAAAAATAAAAAAGAGAAATTATTCGAGTTCATCAGGATATGCCACAACAATGGGTAAGAAAAGATAAGGTTCAATGGTATGTGTGAATATCGTATATAAATTGACTTTATTTGTTTGAGGGGTTAAAATAGTAGGGAAACTTTTAAAGATTAATTGGTTTATGCATTGACAATGAATAAATGAAACTCTATCTGATATATTATTCGTAATTTTAATATATAGTTATTTTATTTTTTTTCTTTATTTTTCTCAATAGTTACATGATATGAAGTTAAGTTGAGATTGATTGAAAATGTAAAATAATTTTTTAATATTAGTATATACCAATTATTGTCAAACTTTTATAGAAGAGTTTATGGATTTAATTTTCATTTGATGACAGTGTACAATTTTTTTACACAGTAATCTAATTATATGTTATCATATTAGTTATGATTATGTTTTATCTCTCCTATTACCTAAAAGGTCATACAAATAGAGTGTTTTAATTGGATGACAGTGTAAAATATCTTTACTGTCACGTCAAAATTAAACTCAGAGTTTATTTGCAATTTTTTAAAAATGAAGCTTATTTATAAAATTTTTCAAAAGATGATGTTACAATCTACTTAAGCTTTTTTTTTTTTAAAAAAAAAGATAAGTAAAGTAAACGTCAAAATTGGGTAGAGAGTAAAGTTTCTTTTCTTTTCTTGCCTTTTTTTTTTTTTTGAGAGTACAAATCTTTTTTATATTTTTGAGGTCATAGATGAACTTAGAAAATATAAACTTAGAAACCAAAATATGCCGGGCTTTGTTTGTTAACGGAGCCGACACCTTTATGGGCTCTTTGGGGTCATCAATTGATGCTTGATTTTTCATTAAGACACATATCTAAATTTTGCAGTGTTCGATTAAGTGATAAATATTAAAGTAAGATTAATTCATATAATTAAATTTTATAATTTTTCACCAACCAAATATATCCTTATAATAATTTTTTTCTCTTCTAAGTTCTAACCCAAGCCTTGTCCTATCAAATAACATGGGTTGTCTGTGTTTGATGTAAACAACATTAAAAAATAAGCGTGTTGATTTTTCAACCTAAGATTTTGCAGTTAATTTCTTTGATGCATTTGATTGAATGTCACTTGATTCAAATACACATACCCTAAGTCTAGGATCCGATCCTTGATATATATCATGCTCTATTAGCAACAAGTCATATATATATTTTTTTTGGTAGGGAAATCATATATATATATATATGATAAATTTTAGCTAATGCGGTGAATCCCCTAATAAAAATAGGTTAATTAGTGCGGTGAATCCCCTAACCAAAAAAATATTAACGAGTGAAGAACGGTGGCAACCATGTTGTAAATAAACAATCTTATTCTTCTTGAAGTGGATTCCTATTATTTATACAATTAATTAATAACTCCAATTATATATACTAGCAACTCGATGCGGTACTTTTGTGTATGTCAAGCCGCTTTTTTTAACTTTTATGAATGTTTTATAAAATAATGTTATTTAATTTAATTTTATTGATAAATCTTTTATAAAATAATACTATTTAATATAATTAAAATTTCTCTCGAATCTTATTTTATTTTATTAAAATATTAGTATAAAAGATGAATAGAAAGAAAAAAAATTGGATAATAAAAATTACAAATGATAGTTACTTTTCAATTCTTTAATTTTTTTTTATTTTTATTTACTAGAGACCAAAAAATAATTAATTTCTTGAGAATTCTGTTTATAATATAAATATATACTAAAGAAGTATAGTTTTAAGAGAAATATTTGTTGTATACTATAAAATTAGTCAACATCAACTATAACCAATTACCATATATGTAATAATTTAACTTTTTAAAACTATTAATTTAACTTTTAATATTATATACTAATCCAATATTTAAAAAGTTTGATTAATAATTTAAAATTTTAGATTATTATATATCATTCCTCTAGTTTTAAATGAGGGTGACAATTTTGAGTGAGAAGCAAGTGTCGGGGTTAGAATCACTTAATATTTATTAATTTATTTATAATGTCAAAATCAAGCCATGTTGGGGGGTTGTCATGACTCATGAGACTTTAGAAAATGTGTTGTTTCTTGTTTGTTTGTTTTTCTGTCAATTGGCCTTTTTTCAATATTGTTGGAGCAAACTTTTGCATTTTAGAAAGCACAGATAAGTCACCTCAATGACTCTGCCTCTCATTCTTTGATTCAATAAATATGGTAATTTTGAACCACATTTAACCATATTTTATAAAGTGTGGCAAAATATATTTTCAAAAGGAATTTAGCTACACTTTTTAATATTTAACCACACATTCTAAATGTTATTAGATAATTGATATGCGATACATCACACTTCACCAAAAGTAGCCTAACCAAAACCTAGCTGATTATATATTCTGATTATTCTCATTCAATTATTATAATTTTCATGTTATTAATCTGTAAATTACAAAAGAAAAAAATGCTCGAACGAAAGGTGAAAAAAGAGATTTGGTTTATATGAGAGAGTAACACTATATGCAACCGTAAAATCAGCTAACATTAACTATCATATGCAATGATTCAACTTTTAAAATATTAAATTAATATATAATATTAAAAGTTGAATAGCAGATTCCGATATAGCCCGTCACAATTTTTCTTATCAACTCCCAATTTTCTTATCAACTCACAACCAAGATATCTATCAACTACCGTGGTGAACTACCATGGTGGATAATCATTTACTAATTTGTAGACACTATGACGAGTTCGTCAATTAGTTCGAAATTTTTAAATCTTTTCATATCGAATTTAATTAAGAGAGAATAAGCGCCAATTATTTGACCGTATTACCCAGGTTACATAGTCCGTTACAATAACACTATTTGATACATATTTTGTTTTCTCATGTCAATGCAAAGGTAATAAATATTAAGGCACCAACAGTGTAAAAATCTTCTATTCAATCATGTATCATAATGGGGGTCATAATTTAGTAATAATAATATTCGGTTCTCTTGTCCATTATTCAAAAAATCATTCAACTAGGCATATAATAAACCAAACTCTCTTTCCAATGTGATGAACATTTTATAAGTTAATCTTTGGAGTTATGCTCTCTTGCAAAGATAATATTTACTATAGACATTTTGAAACTGCAGTAATTAAGATATTTTGCAACATTGAAAGCACCTCAGAAATTTATCTGATATAAATATTATATACCTGCAGTTAACTTAGGCCTCTCTAAACAATCATCCTATTCTTGCTCTCCCCATAATAAAAAGACCAAATAAGAAGAAAAAACAAAAAAAGGGTTAAAGTTAATCAGAAGAAAATTTGACACAAGAAGAGGATGATACCAGCTAATATATAATAATAATCAGATTAAGAGAAAATAAGCTCTTAATTAAGCTAGCCTTTCCAATTAATAGGACACAAAAAAGCCTTTCAGACTAAAACTCAAACATCATTATGCTCTTTTGGCTTCAGAATTGGGATCAGCTGCTTGAACTGGATTCTTCCTTGTATCTTTAGCCACAATGCTTCCCTGGTGTGCAACTACAACTGGTTATTTAGCAGCACTCAATAATAAATTTAACTATAAGGGTGTGTTGTTTGGAACTATGGAAAAAAGTGATTTGACAACTTAAAATTCTTACATAATTAAAATTAAAAAAAGATGAAAATTGTTTTTCCCAGAAGCTACTCATTTTAGTTTTGCAGAAATGCTGAAAACAGATCGTTTTGAGATTCCGATTATTTTTAAAAAATTTATCTAAGTATATGAAAAGTGATTATTTTGGTTGAAAAAAAGTGAATTTTTGGCCTGTATAACTGAAACGAATGCACTCTAAACTTTGAACAAAAGAAGATAGAACCATGAAAATATTGAGTTGCTTTAATCAAATCTATGGCAAGGGATTTAATCAGTATGAAGTTCATTGGTAGGATGATGCAGAAAGGAATCAGTATACTCTGGGAGGTATAATAATGAAAACTGAAAGTACTCTTTTTTTTTTTCGATAATTGAAAACTGAAAGTACTCAAAGTAGGGAAATCAAACATGTATAACTATGAAACGGGAGGGAGGGATACATGTGACTTTGACTGAAAAAACGTGTACTAATATGAATCAATAATTAGTTGGATCAAGTGGTTCAGTATCTGTTCCTTTCCCTTAATCAAGGTTTAGGGTTCGAGTCATATGAATAGAGAAGACTGTCGCAGGGAGAGTTTTGCTCATACAGTAGACCAAACTTAGACTAGATTAGTTGGGAACCCAAAAACATGTGCTAATACGGCTGAGGATTACCTGATGGAGTGGATACGCGATCACCAGGACCAATGGCTTGGCTAGAACTGCCAGTAATAGGCAATCTCCCATGAAGCTCCTGTGAGATACCGGTTTCATTTTCTCCGCTGTGCAAGTTACTATCGTTAGCAAGCTTTACGGCGGATTTCGGTGAGAATGCTGTTGACCAAGATCCACCATTTGAACCAGCTAAAGCCATTATAACATCTGCCTGCATGCATCAAAAGGTATGCATAAGTCATGATAAACCAAACCAAATTGCCTGGTTTAGGAGAAGTTTCAGATCAGAAGAATGAGATGCACAGAAAAGAAAGAGATTATGTTCTGACTTATGAGATTTTGAAGGCTAAAGCGACCTATATGCACTTGAAAGCTTTCAAGAACACCATAGCTTGCTCATTAGTTGATGTTCAACCCTAGCTTTTAAGTGAACTCGATAGAGGAAGACATTGGATAACATTGAGAAACAATTGAAAAGTAAAGGACTTTGCTCTGAATGATTTACTTAAATTTTGGTTTTTGATGTAGTCTACTGGCATCAAGTGCTTCATCTTGCCAGCCCCGTCAAGAGGATTAAGGCGTGAGGTGATTATCGTTGTTGATGTGTTGTATATAGAGTGTGTATATACATACACTCTTTGTCTTGTGTATAATAAGTATAAGTTTGAGACAGATATACAGAAGAACAATTCCAATGAAATAAGCTTAAAAAATTGGAATCATGATATAACAATATAACAGATCCTCACTTTGTATTTTAGACAATCAATAAAGTTCCTGATTCTCCATTAGATAGTATAAACAAACTAACAAAGACAATAGTACCAGTAGAAGAAGTAATAACACCGCGAAATAATTGATAACCACCACTTTAGAATTATATTACTAAGCACTATCACGCAATACATTCAGCATTACAAGGGACTTCCAGTAAAAACTACAAGCACTGAACCATCTCAACAAAGCACATTAGTAACTACCTTGCATCCATAGCTGACTTTCTGAGAAAATTTTAGCTCTCACACATGACATATCAATGAAGATTTATGGTTAAGTTTCCAGTTCTAAATTTATCATTAATTGAAAATCATAGTATGACATTACATTAGTAGTGTTGTGTAACTATATATTAAAAATCGTGTAAGAGCATTTTTGGTAGAAAAGTTATACTTAAGACTTGATTTAAATTTTTTTAATTCACGTGCATCTTATTAATGTGAGTATGTGACAAATGAAAATACTGGTTCCTAGCTCTAGGCTGTATCCTGCCAACACCATTTGATTCTAGTTTTAAGACAGCACTCGCAAATAAGATGTGACTATTTTTCCTGGTAAAAGGAGAATTTTATTAAGATGAAGATTGGAAGAATACAAAGCAATAAGAGGGAAAAAAAAAGATTCTCGTTACAAAAACAACAACAAACAAAAGAAAAAGGACATATTGAAAGCAAAACTTTCCAATCTCTCTGTACGACAAATAATACCAGAAATTTCCAATCTGTCTGTACAAGTCAGATGAATATGAAAGACAAATCCTTCTGAAAAAGACATCGAACTATACGACAAGTAGAGGTCAAATGCCTAATCTTATTCCATAAGACTTGTTTGTCCGAAATAAAGCAACGATCACCATCAACTAATTGACCCCAAAGTCAAAGCAATGATCATAACACAAACAGAGAAAAATAAAATGCTTTGGAAGTAATATTGTTAGCAATTTGAAAGTTTAAACCAATATAAATAATACCAAACAATAGGGGTCCAGTACGTTTGATCCTCAACAAACAGGTTGATGTAACAATAAATATATGAATGAAATTGGACTAGTTTTTAGAACACAAATTGTTTCATTTGTGATGATTTATGCATAGACTAGTTTCAGATCTTATTTCACTAAATGTAAATATGTAATAAACAGATACACCATGCTAACAATCATAGGACATAGGACAGACCTTATGAGGGTGGACATCATCAAAAACATGAGCTTGACCTCCGTAGAAAATAGTCATCTGGTGGCTGGCAGATGTTAGCCCATGTTGACTGCAGTGAAGTGAATACCAAAATACATAAAATCGAGCAGCTTCTCCTTTTTCACAGGTTAAGGGAGTAAAAATAAGAAGAACCATGGGAGATAGAATATTGATTTACCTTGGAGGCGTGGATGATTCGGGGTCTACAACATTAGTTGCAGGCTTTGGCCTGCTACCACCAAGAAGCAATGCAGATGAAGTTTTCTCAGAGGCAGTGACGGTTGGGTTTATAGAACTTAAAATTCCAGGGCCTTTGATTCCAGTTCTAGACCCCTCATCGGCAGCTGACTGAGAGATAAATGAAGGACCAGCATTGGTATCCCTCATCTTGTTTGAAGCTATTTGGTGTGCAAAAGGTGTCAATTGCCCCCCGCGTGGAGGATGCTGCATGGAAGGGCCAACATTCATGAGAAAAGATCGTTCCCATTTACTGGCATCAACCTTGGAGCTTGTGGGAGGCTGAAATGGAGAAGCCGAAGTTGGCTTCAGTGACTGCATACCAAGCAACACTTCATCATCATTGGGTCTTCTAATCTTCTCTCCTCCAGCAGCGTTCCGAAGGATCTGTATCAAAACAGAACTCAAGCATATATCAAAGACTGGAAGAGAAAAGTGAAGAGTATTATTTTTCTCATCCGGTAATTGAAAAGAACAGAGAATAAGAACATTGTGACGCCTCAAACCTTCATCAAATGGGAGTTTTGAAAGGAGTCAGGGACCATTTGGAATGCATCTCTGGAGGAACCCATGAAAGTAGAATCAGAGTTACTTCTCTTGTTTCCCACTAGTCTGTTACTTATCTCAGTGCCTGAAAAATCACTCCTTGGGCCATAGAATGGGACCCCCTCAAGATGATTCCCAACCTGTTTTTCTATAAAATTGATGATGGTAAATACATTACATTTATAAAATTGAAAACCATATATAGATCATAGAAACATAAAAGTTAGAACACCCATTTAAGCACTGAAAAAAAAAACGAAGATGAGAGAGATAGAAAATGCAATAACAACACTTGTAATAAAGACAACATAGATACAAAATTATCACCCAATGCACCAACATTGACATGAGATAACCATAGCTTGATTGTGATTTTCCATTCAGAACGATACAAAATTTTCAGCATAAACTCAGTTCTCCTACGCTCAATTAGTAAATGAAAAAAAAAATGATAAATGTAGAATAATGAAACAGAGAATTAAGCCAAACACCCCAGAGAAGCATTTGAACTAAATTTACATAACTTGCTAAAAAAAGCTCCTACTATACCAAGCCAAATACCATAGATGAAAGGTTATGAGAGGGAAAGAACAACTAATTAAGGAAATAAAGAAATAAAATACAAGTACAAAAACACACCAAAAAAAAAAATTATTCATTCTCCATCAGAATCAACCTACCACAATACTGACCTCACTAACTAAAACTGAACTACCACAAAGATAACCCACAAAATGATAGGACAGAAGGAGGGTTAGAGAAAACCAGTGGATTAGAATTGATGAAAAAAACAGATCACATGTATGTAACCAAACCAGTGCATCATGATGAAGGGGGTAATGTACCCAAAAAAGAAGAGACTTTTTTTTCTTCAGATAAAAAAAAAAACTCATACTGTTAAAACTAGAAAAGCAAAAAGATTGAATTTTTAAAGTTAAAAGCAAATGGGGTGGGAAGGGAAGGAGTGAGTCACCGGAAGCGATGTCAGAGGCGGCGGAGGAGGAGAAGGGGCCACCGCGAGGCCCAGCACCGGAAGAAGAGGAGGGAGAGGGCTCAGAGAGCCTGACATCGGAGGGTTTCATGGCCCCAAGGAAGTCATGGAGAATGGGTTTCAGGAGCTGATGTTGTTGGGTCCCAGTAGTGTTGGTGTTGGTGCCGCCATTGTTGTTGCTGCTGCTATGGTGCTGAGCTTGTGCCATTCTCTCTCAACACCACCACCCCCATCTCCTCAAGATACCCATGAATGAATGAATACAAAAGAAGAAGCTAATTAGCTAAGCAAACACAAACAGAGAAAGAGAAAGAAAGAGAGAGAACAGGGTACGATCCTCTGGGGAAAAAAACGAAAGGTAAAGGAAAGATGAATATAGAGAGAGTGTAAGAGAGAGAGAGGGGGGGAATAATTAAAAAGTAAAGGAAAATACCTGAGTAGCAAAAATTCAATTAAAATAATTAATATCTATGTACAATATTTTTAAGATGGGAAACAATTTCGCACAAAAAAAAATCAGTCAAAACAGCCAACAAATTATGTATAACATATATCACATGTTGTAACATCATCTTTCTTTATAACATGTGATATATGTTGTGCACATCATATAATATATGGCGTGCACAATATGTAATATTCATTGTGCAATTTATATTGTACATGTTGTGCATAATTTGTTGGCTGTGTTGGCTGGTTTTTTGTTGTGCCCTTAGCAATACTTAAATATATCTATCAACTATATAGTGTATCTTATACATGACATGTTATACTTATAGTATATATTATATATGATATATAGTACATATTGAATATTCGATAAATGTATTTTCAATTTACAGCATGCACTACTAATTTATTTATTATGCACAACATATATTATATATTGTATCATCATTTTTTACAATATGTAATATATATTATATCTATATAATATATAACGTACATAATATATAATATTTATCGTGCAATTTATATTATATATACGTTTTATATTATATATACGGTGAATAATTTGTTAGTTGGGTAATTTTTTTTAATATAGTGATACTCAAAAGTAAAAGGGTCTTTTTCTTTATTTATTTTAAATTTTGAGTTAATTTTTGTATGGAAATGTGTTGATTTTAAAATGGGAGCATGTTTGTCTCTGTTGTGTCTTTAACCTCTCTCTTTTTTGGGTGTGTGGTGTTGATGTGAGTGTAGTGTGTAGTGTAATAAATAAACCTGTGACTTGTGTCAGATTTTATGCTTTCCTACTTTGCTACATTGAACATAGCAATAGAGTTACTATCATCATTTTATGCTGAGATACAAGTCAAAAAGGTTTATACAAATAACACATCATTTTTAGTATGTATTTTAATTTCGTAATAAATATCACTTTTTTAGTATATCTAAAAATAAATATATCTATATTTAAATTTTGTCAATTTTTTATTGTATGGAATGTGAAATTTTTATTAAATGGAGATTGTAACTACACTATGCTTCCTTAGCATTGGGATCTAATTAGAGTGCGATTGGTTACGTTTTTTCTCTCCTTAAATATAGAGAAATAATTATATAGATATTATGAGAAAAAAGATACTACTGGATAAATTTTAAAAATAATAAGTTTGTATAGCTTAGAAATTAATTAATAATAGTTTATTTTAATTAATTTTTAATTTAATTGAATTGGTACGTAGAATTATAATTAGTTCAAACATATATAAAAATTGAAATTCAAGTAGTATCAAATTTAAATGAAATATTTTCTCCACTATCTCACTTCGAATCGGCCCAAAACCTTAAAATTTCAAAGTTACAAAAATATTTACTCAATCTATTAAAAGGAATTTAATTATCCAAGTATTTTTATTATCATCTGTTGTTTTCGCTGTAAATAATGTATTAAATATACTCTGTAAAAGAATATTTAAAAAACATAACATTTCATAAACTCTGTGCATTGTGCAGCTAGTGATGCATTGATCAGACAAAATAAATTTGTCTGTGTTCCCAACAATGCAAAAATAATAATAATAATAATAAAGAAGAAAAAAAATTAAAGCCCACCACTTATTGATGCATTTTTTAAAACAATTTCCACTGAGAGATATTTGCTACTCTTTCATTGAATAATTACCTCATTTTCTTGCTAAATACTTGCATCAATTTGAGTTCAGTTCAATGTATACTGGAAAAATATTAGATCAAAGTCAATCAATAATTGATCAATTTTCATATATATATATAACATTATTAAAATGCAATGTATGTGTCACTAACCCTAACCCCCAACCAAAAAAAAAGTCAAGGACTTGTGAATGATGTTACTACAAGAAGAATGTGATAATGAGATCATGATAGACGACCACTAAGAAGTTTACTCATCATTCCTCTTTCACACAAAAACTATATATTATAATTATTTTTCAAAAAGTATTCGAATAATTAAAAGAAATTTAATTTTTTATTTAGGAATAAATAATAACATAAATTTTTTTACTATTATTCATATATAACTCTTATTAGTTAAACTCTTCTTATCATTAAGCAATATGGTTTAATTTGACTTGGAGTTTATGTGAACTTGATTGAGTCAAGGTATTATTATTATATAAAATAATGTTATTTCAATATTTGAAAGTTATCTATACTATTTATAAAGAGGATATCCAAAAAGTTGGTTACTTTTTGGTCTCTCAAAATAAATTAAACCAAAATAAAAAAAATTAAAAGTAACTACCATTTATAACTTCTATTATTTAATTTTTTTTCTCTTTCTATTCTATTCATGTTTTATACTAATATTTTAATGAATTAAAATGAAATTTGAGAGCTTTAATTAATTTAAATAGTATTATTTTATAAAAAATTTGTCGATAAAATTAAACTAAATAATATTATTTTATAAAGTATTCATCAAAAAATAAAAAAGCGACTTGACAGACACGAAAGTGTCCGTCGAGTCGCTAGTTGTCTTAATATAAGATATGCACTTTATTATCATTAAATATAATAAATAACAAAAATAATTGAATAAATAAAAGTCATTATAATATCTAATGATCATGGAATGAAAATTTTATCCGGACATCCAATTTTGTATATTGGAATAACATTATATTATATATATATTGTGTTGGGTGGGTCATGCCTATAATATATTCATCTAATATATTAGTAGTTAATCATTAGGCTAGCTCCAATAAATAAATAAAAAAGAAAAAAAAAAGCTCGATGCGTTCAAGTTGTCAATTATTCCTCTAATTTATTGGTATCCATTTTAATAACAGTATTATACATAGTGATAGTTAATCCAATAATATTCACTCTTCTATCAAACAGCTTATGTTTGAGACAACATTTTATGATGATCAATTTATTCATTCTACACTTAGCAAGTTCTCTCTCTCCGGTATATATTAGACATTAATAAAAGTTTTTAACTTATTCATCGACTAACTAATAAAATGTTTCAAAATTAATAAAGTATATAATCGAGTGAAAATATATTATAATTAAATTTTAAATTCTGAAACTTTTTATATTATAACTAAACTCACTAGAATATATATAAATAAAAGTTTAACAAAATTTAATCATATTAAATTGAAATATTTATCATCCGGGAAGAAAATAGATGTTAAGATATGTACTAGTAGAATAATCAATAATGTTTGTCATACAACAGAAATATGTTCAACTAGTTATAATGATAACACACATTACGTAATGTGCTTTATACATATAATATACATTACGTATTATATATATATAGTACACATTAAATATTAGTTGAAATGTTTTACAACAAACAAAAATAACAGTGTTGTAGTAGTGATTGCTTTGTTTGTATGTCCGAAACGACACAAACGAATCTAAGAGGACCACAATCTCAGAGGCTATAATAGCACTATTGCCAGAAATCTATTAGAGCTTAAACTGTTATATGGACAAAATGGTTAGATTTATTTGCTTTTATCTATTACTATACACTACTATTATTGAAATTGGAATATGCATATAACAATCAACGAGTGCCATGCAGGCCCTTTTATGAGTCACTAAAATGGTGAATTGGACCATTTTTTTTTTTTATTCAAATAATTATTGAGATTTTAGTAAAATGAATAATTATAGTTTAAAATTTCATTTATTCGTGGCTGATTTAACCGATCTTTCTCATAATACATATAATAACCTTTTTTTTTTCTTTAGACAAACTATTATTCCCTCCGTTTTTTTTAATTGTCCAATTTAAAAACGTATGTTTTTTTTAATTGTCCATTTCAAATTTTAAGACAACATTTATTATTTTCTTCCACTCTTACTCTTATTTAATACTCACTATCTCTATTAATTGAGGAGAGATAATAACAAAGAAGTAAAGGGTAATTTAGTAAAACATGTATACATTTTGTTAATTTTAATACTATACCAATCATTACCTAAATTCTTGCACGCATTTAAAACTAGACAATTAAAAAAACTGGAGGGAGTAACATTCTTACCATAATAAATTCATGAAGGTCTAAAGATTGACTCATAGGAATAGAAATTGAGTCAGTGCCTACCACATTTTAATAAACAAAGTATCATTAAAAAGCATCATAGTTTAATTTAGAAACTATTCTAATAAGAGAAAAGTTAGTGAAACTAAAGGAGAAGACAAAGTAAGCCACCTACAACAATTTCACAAATCACATCCTATTTGTAGATGGGATGTAGCTGTATAGAATTTTGATTAAATGATATTTGTACCTTATTTAATAATAAATAAAAGTGAATAATGCTAAATATATATATATCACAAAATTATTAGTAATCGTCGGTCATCATATATTGAAATGATTTTATTCTATATTTCATCCGGGAAGCATTCAATAAAGTAGCAAGTAATTAAGAATTGAAGATATCATGTAATTGCTGAAAAAGGTTATACTTTTTTCCACGCTCAAAATTGGGACTACATAGGAGCGCAGCTAGTAACATGCTATGCTTGTATGGAAAATCAAAATTATTTATTGAGAGATTGTGATGACTTTGTTAAATTGAGACTTGAAAGAAACGTCTAAGGTTGCTTTTACTCAACAAACAAGAGACGAAAATAGGGTTCCTTTTGAAATTATTGGCTCTTTTTTAAATAAAAAATAATTGGCTCTTTAATCTCCCTTTAATAGGGGATAGATAGAATTAGGAGCCTCTCCATATTAGCCTTTCTCTAGAAAGCACAGAAGCTGCCAATTCTTGGCTTTGTAAAAGGGAAAAAAATAAAAAACTATGCCCCACAGGAGCCTCACATAGTGGTAGTTGCCTTATGGGATCATTGGGCCCAAATGGACCCATGAAATTTTTTAAGATCTTATCATAGGTGAAAAGAAAAAAAAATTTGTTACGTGTATATTATAAAATCAGTATTATATATAATAATTTAATTTTTAAAATTATTAATTCATCTTTTAAAATATTTAATTGATAATTTTAAAAAATTTAATTAATTCATATGGTGACCGATAATGGTTGATTTTGTAATGTATTTTTCAAAAAATAATTTATATAATTCACAACAAATAATATATTTTAACCCATGGTATTTTTTGATTAATTTTTTAGTAGTAAGATATTCTTAATTGTATCATTGTCACACTACATTCAAAAAAGTATTTGTCTTTGACATCATTGCACTCAATCTTAATTAGTATGACCTTTTTAGTATTAAGTGGTAATATGATTAGGGTTTAATTAGACCTGCAAAAAGGTCTGCATTAATATATCTTATCACCACTAATCCAACTTGTCCATAAATTAAACTTTAGAATTAGCATCTCATCCTTCTTTTTATCCTTAATGAAAAAAGTAGTTAGGTCATGGGGAGCGGGGAACAGAGTCAAGATTCTTGGTGTTGTGTTGTGTTGTTTGGCTCTAGTGTACTTGGGAATTATGGTGTCTTTGCCACTGTGTTGTTGGTGGAAAAATACTTATAAGATATTGTTACTGGGTTTATTTTTTCTGACCCCGGTGTCAGATTTAGGAGTCAGTGAAAAATTGACTCTGTTAAGTGTTTGGTGCGATAGTCACAGTAATTCAGTGAACAGAGTCACAGTGACTCAGTGAACAAAATTGTCAATTTTTTTATTCATTACAATCTTGGAATCACTGTGTGTTGCAGAGAGTCACTATGTGATGATAGGGGACACACATATGTGAGGATGTGTTCGGAGTCAATTTTAGAGTCACTATGACTCTGACTCTTGTAACACTGACTTCATGACTCTGACTCCAGAGTCACTGAAAACAAATACTACCTATATGCTTCAAAAATCTTCACAATAACTAATTTCATTAAAAATGTTACTTTTTTGTCCACTTTTAATTACTTTTTTAATAATTAGTATTTGTTCAATAATATTTGTTACTTATTATTTTAATAATGCATTTATTATTATTCTTTTAACTTTATCCTCATCTATTATTTTATAAAAGAGAAATCATATTCAACTCTCTTTATTTTTATGAAAAAAAAACAAAAATTAATATTTTATAAATGTACATTTATCATCTATTATTTAACACATATTAAATAATTCTAGGATTATGCAAAAAAAAATGATTTGATTATGTGTCCCTATTACCCTATATATACATGAATCTTTTGAGTGGGAATTGGAGTAATAGTCCAGTATGTGATGATGTTAACTGTTTTGGTTGGAAGTTGGAACTATTGTTGGTACAGAATGACAAATGGATCATGCTGCTTATAATAACAAATAATAATAATTGTTTTAATTTTTGCAAATTGACCCAATTCCAAGGTGGTTGGTGGTTCAATCTTTCAATCAATAATATTGGTGGGTCAGATCAGATCAGGACCCAATTTCATTAATTAATGGAGAATCAAATGTAGTGAACCACAAACTTGCTTCAACTTATTAGAGATTGCCATGTTTGTCATATTTGTATAAAGTTAGATATATATACAAAGGATTCGGATTCTTAAGACACTGGAATATAAATATTTGGATTCTCTACAATTATTAACCAATAATATTTTACGTACAACAGAAATACGTCCAACTTATATTCAATGTATGCTATCTATGTTATATGATGTGTGCTATACGCGTATAGGTGCTATACGTATAGCACACATCTTATAATATGGATAGTACACATTGGATACAAGTTAGACGTATTTCTATTGTATGTCAAACATTATTATTTAGGGTGAAGTACCAAAAAGGAACATTAAAGATTCTGTCGCTGATAAAATCAACCACGAAAGATTGTTTTGACAAAATACCCCCTTAAAGAATGATTAAGTGTGATAACATACACAATTGGTGAGCTTTGGTCAAAGATCTTTAACGGAGTATATGACATGGCTATAAACAGTGCTTATGTGGCACTGTTGCTCCGTTAACTTAACTCCCCACCATTGTCTTCAACCTCACAACTATCATCTTCCATATTTTCCCCAAATTTAAAACCCTAATTGTGATTTAGCCCCCAATCTGTAAATTTGTTGTTCTTCGCTTCTCATCTCTGCACCATATTCATGGGTGGAGCTTCTTCTGGCCACTCTCCCCATGGAAGCATTAGTGGAAAGATCTTGAAGGGCACCTGTTTTTGTGGCTTACATAGTGTCCTCCTTCAATCAAAGACAATCAATAACCAATGGAGGTGGTTTTGACGATGTCCTTTGTGGGAGGTAAAAGAGACAAGTCTGTAATTTATTTTGCAATTTTCATCTTTTTTTTTTTGTGGCTATGGTTAACTATTCACAATTTTTTTGTAGTCCAAGAAATTGAGGTGTGACTTCTTTGCATGGGCTGATGAAGATGATGATGAATTTTAGGAGCTTGTAGACTGTGGGAATAGCAGAGACAAGGTAAAGCTTAAAGATGAAGGTTGTAAAAGGGTTAAAGAAAGAAGAAACAACACTCAAAGGCAGAGGGAAGAGAAGGCAATGAAGGTAAAGGGAAGAGAGGATATGTGCGATTCGATGAGGATGAAATGATTTGGGAATTGAGGAAGTTTACACGATAAGGGATTTGGGTGAGAATGAAATGATTTGGGGTTATGGGATTTTTTTACAGAATTAGGGATTTGAGTGTTGGTTTGGAAATTGGAAATTTTGGGGTTGTAGTTAATTTTAGGATTTAGGGGATAAAATTGACAGATGCACAATTTGATGCCATGGTGGAATAGTAACTTGACATATCATCTCTTGTATTAACGGAGTTTGACCAGAACTAACATTTGGTGAATGTTGTCACACTTAATCATTCTTTAAGGGGGCATTTTGTCAAAACGATCTTTCGTGGTTAGTTTTGTCAGCGACAAAATCTTTGGTGTTCTTTTTTGGTACTTCACCCTATTATTTATTAACATGGCTACATGAAAATTCAACAATAAGAATTTTTTTTTTCTATTACTATTTACATATCTAGACAATAATGACTCATTTCTCATAAAATTTAAAGGAATAAAGATCATTGAGATGTGCATTATATACTTTTTAACATATTTTTTTTCACACTATGACCTAGATCAATCAAACTTATATTATGTGTTTGAGGAACTTATTATCAATTATAATTTTATATGATTATTAAATCATGAAGTATCACATCAAATATAAATATAATAGTAATTTTTAATCTTATTACTTAAAAATTCATATAACATGATATGTTGATTGAATATATGTGTAATATATTTTTATATAGATAATATATTATAATTAAACTCAAATAGTTTAATCCATAAACTATTCACCAAAAGAAGTGCTACACATTTCAATTATACGACCCAATTAGTTGTGCCCGATGAATGTGGGTTAAAAGAAAATAAAAATTATCTACCATGAAAGATGAAATGAAGAGCAAATTAAAAATTTAAGAGACATGCTAGTATTTTGAAAAATTATATTGACCCTTTGTTCATTAAGCTTCCATTTTTATCTTTCTTTTTTCTTCTCTATTTCATTATAATTTTCTGTCGCGCATTCAGATGAAAAATTTAGCAAAATTGATGCAGATTAGGGGTAAATAAGAGGTGATGATAAATTTCAAGAGTTTAATTTCAATTCCTTATTGTTAATGTAAAGTAATTTTACACAGACATTCAATCATGGATTGACACATCATTAAATTTTTTCAACTCAATCACTCATTAACTAAAAAGTCAATGAATATAATTGACTGATAGAGTAAAATTTTTTACATTGTCAGTACATCATTATTAAACTCAAAATTCAATACGTGAAGATCATATAAAATAGAATGGAGAAAATATAAATTGTTTAAAGCATGAAATAATATAGAATGGAGAGAATATTGATTATCAATATATATTATATTCGTATCAACGTATTATTATGAACGTCATGCCTTGGTGGGCCTAAATTATACCCAAAAAAAAGGTACAAAATGGATCAACTGAAAACTTGGCCCAAATATTATATTTTAATTAAAAATCTCCAACACAACCTAATTATTAACACTATATTATGACGAAATGTTGAGGAAGGATCATGAACTCCCTTAACTTTTGAATTTTGACATTCTTTCATATTGAATATATAAGATCAATTTTTTTTCTATCCTTCAAACATTTTTTATGTGCCATAACAAAATTGGAATCAAACTTTGTTTTTAATTAGCACAAAGGCGAAATTATAACTTTAAAATGTACAACAAGCATGAAATTTGAAATTTGAAATTTGAACTTTGATGATATGTTATAATTCAAAATACGAATTATAATCTGAATATTTATTTCATTTTTCTTTTAAAAATTATAGGAGAAAACTTAACATTTCAAAGAGGTTGTATAAATTTTGAAAACTAAAAAACGAATAGAAAAAAAAGGAAAGAAAAGTTAAAGTAATTTTCTCCAAATAAATTGTTATTGGCTTATTGCTAAATGTATCCTTCACATGCCAATTCCACAAATTAAGTTGATTTTCAAAATATGAAACATGTGCAAAAAAAATTTGAAAGTCATATATATATATTCTCACTAGTCATTTCTCATAGATTTTGATTTTTCATCTTCATAGATTATACCCTTAATTAAGTAGATCCCAATTCTTAAGGGTTGTCCGAGTATATTTAAACTAAAACATAAAATAACACATTAATAACATGCCAAATTAAAAAAACTAGTTACTTTCATTTCCTTTTCTGGAGAAAAAAAAGGGGACATCAAGATTTTTTTCTCTCTATCAGCAAATCGTAATTTAAGAAGATTATGATGTCACACTTGCAATAATTCTCAATACTAAACAATAAAAAGGAAAGAGAATTCCTTATAAAGTTCTAATAATTCACGACACATTAGGCACGACAAATTTGGGTTTTATTAATAATTATGAGTTTCTTAAAAAGTTAGATTTGGCAATTTTCTTTTAAACGTTGCATCTGTTCATCTCGATTATGCATAATGACAAAAATACGAATTATTATCTCTTACTCACATAACTAATTCGTGTGAAAAAATATATTAGAAAAAACACTTATGCAAGTTAAACATCACAAACATAGTTATCAAACTCGACTCGGTCGAGGTACTGAGTCACTGGGTTAGTGGTTCGACCAGTGGGTCAATGGTTCAACCGGTTAATAATTAAACCGGTCTAATAAAAATATTTTAATAAATATATAAAATAAAATTTTAAAAATATTATTACATAATAAATAATTTTTATTAATAAATAATGTACAACATAAAGCAGTTCAATTATTTAAGTATATCTAAATGTCTCACATAATTCCTTTGTATGTTTTCATGTATTGTTATTTAATTTTTAATTTAACTTCAAAATAGATTAGATATATATTATATATATTAATTGATCCCACTATAACAAAGAATCAACTTGCCTCAATGTTTAGCAGCTCTTCATGCTACCATGAGCGCTTGGGTTCGAATCCCACCTAAGGGAGTCAGTTGACTCCGGGTTTGACCAAAGTTTAACCAGTTCAATGCAGAACCGATCTAAAGACTGACTCGAACCGGACCAGCAACCGGTTCACGGGTTAATCGGTCGAACCGACCGGTCTGGTCCGATTTTAATAACTATGATCACAAATATTAATAGATTTTAATTTTATATAAAATACCCCGAATTTAGTTATAATACATGAATATAAATTATTTTGCACCGTCTTACAATTCAAACATACCACATGAATTATTATATTTTTATATTTTCCATACACACCACTAAAAATTGTCCTATTAAATATCTAAGAAGTCGAACTAAATACCAATTATATCTCATATTCCATTATGAAATTATGATAAGTTTGAATTTAAAAAACTATGCATAAAATATCTTAGGCATATTATAATTCATTGAAATACTTGTACTTTATATTGTTCAATCAGATCGTATGTATCAAAAAAATTATTATTGTTAAAGAGTTTAATTTTGATTCATTGATAGTTTAAAAGTATTTTACACTGTCATTCAATCAAAATATTTTTTTTGTATAATATTTTAGGAGACTGAATATGGATGAAAATTAAATCCATTATTAAATACTTAAATCAGAAATAAAATTTTCATAATTTCATTAGTGTAACATTAGATTTTGTCACGTGTCATAAAAAATAACACCTAGTACGAGTCAAAGACCTTGGAACAAAAGAAGCAGAAAAAACGAGAATGGAAAAAACGTCAATAATAATACTGTAATTGTTTTTTTTTTTTTTTGAATATTCAAGTTTGAACTGTGGCTTCATCCCGCTCACAGAACCACGCTCCTCTTCTGAGTCTTGTCCCTTATATTCAGCCACTTTTTCCACTCCGACACGCTCTCTTTTCACTCTCTCATTTCTAGCTATCTATCTATCTATCTATATATAATCTCTCTATCTTACTCTGTTTTTCTACTCTCTGTCTCTGTTATTAATCAATTACAGAGCCATGACATACATGTTGCCATTGAAGCTTTTTGCATGAGCTTTGCCAAAACCCAGTAAGCTCAGCTGCATTACCTCCTCTTTTTTCCTATGTCTATCTAAATTTTGGGTCTAGTTTTTTTTTTTTAATGATTTTGAGGTTTTTCTCAAATGTGCTTTTTTTTACTCTGTTTTGTTTGTTTGTATATAGATCTGGGATTGAGCTGCATTGCAATGTATTTAGATAAAGTTGGATTCTTTTTTTCATTTTTATCAGTAAAAAGTTATTGGGGTAAGGTGGAAAGGATGAAACTTTGAGAACTTGGGTTTTATACTTTTATGTGTGTTTGTTTTTGGTGAATCTTCTGCTTCAGATTCGTATCTGATGCTGAGGAGAATGAGGATGATTCTGTTTTCTGTTCTATGAGGATTTTTTCAGTGTGATTGAACTGGATTATAGTTGTGCGATTACATGGTTTATGTGGTGTTTAAATTGTGGTTTTGGGATAGGAAATCATTTTACTCTGTTCATAGTGTATGGTGCTTTTTTTTTTTTTGGCTTTCAGTTACAGATTAATATTGGCCAGTGACAGTTTTATTTTTTCTCAATAACTCAAGAAAATTGTGAAAATGATAAGGAAGAATTTGAATTGGGGGCAAGCGTTACTTTTTCATCCTTCAATTTTTTCTGGGTTTTGACTTTTGACTTGCCTAATGTTCGATATCTCAAAATAATAATGATAATGATAATGATAATGATAATGATAATAATAAGAATTCACTCTCTTCTTGTTGCTGTTATCTTATGGTGAATTCAATTTGTGTAAAACAGGTATGAGCAAGAGTCTCATATAAACCAATTGGATTGCTCTTCTTCTAGGCACACAAAAATGAACAACAAAGCAAGCAAAGCCGGTGCCAAAGGCGAAGAGCATCCACTGCGAATCACTAGATCAAGGGCTAGAGCCTTAGGATCAGTGGGAGGAATACCTCCTTACTCAAGACCATCCTTCAAAAATGAGCAGAAGAATGTACTTAGAACAAACTCGAAGCGAGCCGCTTCTGATGAGAAGAAAACTTGTATGGTTGCCCCTTCTAATCCTCAGCATAAGAGAAGAGCTGTTCTTACAGATGTAACCAACATCTCTACCAATGCATCAAAGTTTCAGGTATGCATGAAAAAGCTCATTCTCATTCTGTCATAAAATGCAGATATAGGATTATCAGGAACTTTATAATTCTAGTGATTAGGGAAGTAAAATACCTGAAACAGTTTTTACTATTGGTGTCCGGAGTTTCGTCCCGACTAATCCGTCGTCCCGGGTCGCGTACCTGGGAATGGCAGGTGGGGCTCCCAACGAGGACTTTTTGCATCCACATGGCTCGAACCTGAGACCTTGCTTAAGGGACAACAAGTCGCTTGCCACTCAAACAATTTTACTATTAGTACTTTGCTGCAAATTCATGTGTATCTGAGTTTTTTGATGCTATGCTGTTCATTACATAGGCAAGGAGAGTTTATAAGAGGCAAAACAACTCGAAGCAAGCTTCAAATGTCTCTTTTGTGGCGGCTTCATCATCACAAGAGGAAGCTAGAGCAAAGTTAGCTGAAGAACTATCTACAATTAGGATGGTAGAATCATATGACACCATTGCTGCAGAAACTTTGGATAGCACAAGAGAACATGATGTAGCAGATGCCACACTCTCAATGCAAGACTCAGTGAAATCTGATGAAATCCTAAGCTTTCCGAATAAAGGTATTTCAATAATCTCATATTTCAGTTCTAGTATGCAACAGAAACTTGGTTAGAAAGATAACTTTCCGTTTCATTGTTTTGATTGGATTATGCAGACATAGATATAATTTGTGAGAAACTCGGAGCAACAGATTGCCTTGCCATTGTGAACATCGATTCAGAGTTTAAGGATCCTCATGTTTGGAGTTCTTATGCACCTGATATATACAACAAAGTTCGTGTCGCAGAGGTTAGTGTGATGTAGTAACATTATAATATCAATGTTGCTCTATAATACCACATTAGAATACTATAAGGTTCATTACAATCACCAACAATAACAAGCCTTATCCCACTATGTGGGGTCAGCTACCTGAAGCAAACAAAGCTATTGTGCTCTATCGTGAATTATGTTAGGATTTAGACCATTAACTCCGAAATCCTCCTTGATAACCCCTTTTAATACTTGTTGTACAACAGAAATACATTCAACGAGCATCCAACGTGTGATATATATAAGACGTAATACGTACGTGTTCTATACATATAGCACACATTACGTCTTATGTATAGCACACGTTGGATGCTCGTTGGACGTATTTCTGTTGTACGACAAACATTATTGTTTATAAGGTTGGTTACAACAACAACAACAAAATAATTGCATATTTGGTGTAATATCTACAGCTTGAAAGGAGACCGGTGTACGATTACATGGACAAGTTGCAGCGAGATATCACTCCAAGCATGCGTGCAATTCTAATTGATTGGCTTGTGGAGGTTAGTGCAACGACACTGACATTATGTACACTTTTTATGCTTGAGCAAATCTCTTCCCTTTGTAACCAAACAATATAGACTTTTTCTTCACTCATTTAATGTTCTCGATACTCTTCAGCAGTGTTAGTTGTCCACAACCGACACTAACCTTGCCTGATTTAGCCCGTTTTTCCGGCTGGCGAGCGCGAATTTAACAGAAATTTGTGATCAACATGTCATCTTTCAGGTTACTGAGGAATACAAATTGGTTCCAGACACACTTTACCTTACAGTAAACCTCATTGACCGGTTTCTCTCAAGAAGTTTGATTCAGAAACAGAGGCTCCAATTGCTTGGTGTTACCAGCATGCTGATTGCATCGTGAGTATCATTACCATACATTGTAAATTGTCTTGATGCTACCCTTTTAAACACTGAACTATGGACATTCTAAGAATCTTTCTATAATCTTAGTTTGGAGATGATAGTTATTAGTTTTTTTCTATATCATTGGGACATTCTAAGATTTGTTTGTTTGTTTGTTTCTTTCATGGCTTTTAAGAAAGTATGAAGAGATTTGTGCTCCTCGAGTGGAGGAATTTTGCTTCATCACAGATAATACATATACCAAAGATGAGGTATAGTATTATACTACCAAATAGTACTATTCATTGATGACAGATACATAAAAGCATCTCTAACAATTGCTATTTGACAGGTATTGAAAATGGAGAGTGAAGTTCTTAACATTTTGAATTTTCACTTATATGTTCCCACAACCAAAACATTTCTCAGGTATATGCCATCATCATATACAGGGGATGTATCAAGTGAGAGGAATGAGAGTGAAAGCAATAAACTTAGTCCATTGGATCTTATTTGAATGGTTAGGATTAGAACATAGAATCATGTGACTTTTTAAATCTTGACCATTAAATTAAGATCCAATGATCTAAGTTTATTCATCTCACTTTCATCCCTCTCAATTGATATGTCCCCTATATATATATATATCCACATCTTGTTTGAAGCTTCACTTAGCTATGACAATCTTTTTGGGATTTCAGGAGATTCATCAAAGCAGCACAATCTTCTTCCAAGGTACTAATACTTGTTATCCACTGTCAAAACTTCAACTTCAGAAAGTGATTCTAATAAAGCAAAATTGATTTTGGTTTTGTCAATGTTTCTTCTTATACAGGTTCCTCAGATTGAACTGGAATTCCTTGCAAACTATTTAGCAGAGCTTACACTTGTTGAGTACAGCTTCTTGCAGTTTCTACCTTCCCTTATAGCTGCATCTGCTGTATTCCTTGCCAGGTGGACCCTCAACCAGTTAGAACATCCATGGGTACGAACTTTCTTTTACGCTGTAATCCAATCAAATCGTCTTGTTATAGTTTGACAATTCATCTTAGTGTTTAAATGTAAATAAAGAAATAAATTCAAAAACTCATGTGAATTTTTTTTGCAGAATCCAACTCTGGAGCACTATACAAACTACAAAACCTCAGAGCTTGAAACTGTTGTTCTTGCATTGGAAGAATTGCAACTCAATACCAAAGGATGTCCCCTGAATGCTATACGTGAGAAATATAAACAACAGAAGGTTAGAAATGTTCATGCATTGTATAAAAGTAAATGTCCATTTTAGTCCTTTAAATCTTATACGTGTTTCACTTTAGTCACTGAAATCGCAAAAAAAGTATTCAATTATAAGTCCTTATGCAATTTTAGTGATGGAATTGGTACTTTCTTAATTTCGGGGACTAAGGGCTAGTTTGGATAATAAGTCATTATGCAGAATTAACTTCTGAAGAGTAACTTATTAGATAATCATTTGACATTGAAGTTTTTGTTCATGTGACAGTTCAATTGTGTGGCAAACCTGTCTCCAAAACCAAAACCAGTGCAGTCACTCTTCCAAGTTAAAGTGTAAATTATGATGCATATCTCTAAAGGCTAAAAGGAAAGGATATTCAGAGTTCGGAATTTCGGGTACAAAGTGAGGGCGATATTATTATTTATTGATCATTGGTTATAATGTATTTCACCATTAATTGTTGTAATTCCTACTTACTGTTTGTAACATGTAAGGATGGTATATTATCAAATTTCTGGTTCTTCCAGAACACATTGTAACATGAAAAATTGTTACAGTTCAAACAGTGAGTTGAAGTACTAACATCAACAACACTTTTCAAGGTTGCCATTTATGCAACAAAGGCATGCATGTGGCTCTTTCAACATTTCTATTTTGATGGAAACATTATTATGTAATAAAAGAAAAAACATAGTGTTCTTTTCATTTTACATCTATTTCTTAGTCTTTCACAACATTTTGTCATGCATGTTCATGTTTAGTTAAAAAAAAGGAGCATGTTATATGTACAATAAAAGTCAAAATAACCGATATATCATACACAAGTATTATGTAATGTGAACAACATATATTACATAGTATCCACAACATATATCATATATTATGCACAACATATCATGTATGTGTACATAATATATAATATACGTTGTGCATATTACATATTATATGTTGTGCAGTCTTTTTGACTGATTTTTTATTGAACACTAAAATTTTTACTACAAAGAATTAACTTCTTTTGAAGAAATAATAGTAGCAATCTTCTATTGTCGTCTTAATTTCAAACTTGATGTATTGAGCTCTATTTCTTTTTGGTCAAAAAACATGTAACATGAGTCAACTACTTGGGGGAAGCTTCGTTATTTATTTGTATTGTTATTTTGTCTTAAGAGGAAGCTGCGATATGAAGCTTATTTTGCAGCTTCATCTCAGATTTTCTATACTGCTAAAAAATAAAATAGAAAGAACACAAACTTGAGCATTATCTTTGTATTTGTGTCCTACAGGACAATAAGAGGAAGCTGCGATAAAAAGGGAAAAACTTTCCAGGTATTGGGTCCTAGTCACTCACTTCTAGTGAAGTCAATCATTTTCTTTTGACCCAAATCCACTCTATCCTCCTTTTCATGAAGTAAAGATGATTTTTCATTTGCTTGGCTCCAAAATTTCTAAATATTTATTTGGTTTCATGTTTTTAGAAAGAAAAATTAAAAATAGAAACCAATCAAAACCTAGTTTTCTCCTTCCTGTTACATTTATATATTTGAAAGAGTAACTTTTACAACCCGTAATTTTTCAGCCACATTACATATATATTCTTCCTACTTGAGTAGGTAACAATATTAAAGGGTACTTGTCATAAAGCTAATAAAATGTAAAGTAACTTGTAAACTTGGCCTTAATTTATTTCATTAATTTTCGGTCTAAGCAATAGTCTAATTTGAATCCTCTCACGTGAGATCACAAATTAAAACAATGTTTAAAAAGATATACAAAATTCAACCCTTTCTTTCATCCCGTGAACATCAAAATTCAAAGATTCTAATTGACAACAATGAAATGTAGAATACAACTAATTAATTAGTTCTTAATCTGCATTCTGCAATAATAATCTGCAATACCTGGTGGAAGTGAAGAAGTGCTAACTAGGGGGCACAAACAAACACAGAAGAAGAAGAAGAAGATGATGATGATGATGGAAATAAGCTTATACAGAAGAAAATTGTTTGATCTGCTGCATGGTGGTTCCTTCTTTCTATCACTTAATTTACCAGAAGGAACCAAGTTGCATCCATCACAGCATCAATCAAAACCATGTTACAAGTTACAACATGTGGCTGCCACAAGAAGCATCAAAAGCATATAGGAATAGGACCCTAAGAAAGAGAGAAAAAAGCCACTCCCAATAACAGCCATTACCCGGTTCCGTGTGGTGGTTTTCCACCGTGACAGGAGGAAAGTGATAAAGATTGATGATGTTCTATCATACATACAATTGAGGTTATCAAATTGGAGAAACTAAAACAGCGGTGTTACCGATTACCGGCTGGAGACTGGCTGTTTTCTCTAGCTGTTCCCAGGCTTCCTTGCGCTTCTCGGCTTCCGAGTTTAGCATTGCTTCTTCCTCCTTAAACTGAGAAAGACAGGAGAGGAACAGCTTCTCATCCATCTCCATGAACATCTTTCTAACGTTATGAGTTAAGTTGAGTACTGCCGGGTTCCAGTGGCCTCGACAGTTCCTATCTAAAGCTGGAAATATGATGGGCAGGATCACTTGACGGTTGTGGGCGATCAAGTTCACAATGTGGTCATTGTTCCATAGGAAAAGGGCTCTTTCAGCTACCTGAAGCAATCCATGTCGAAAATGGAAGGGTATTTTAGCAATTAAGAAGCAAGAAGCAAAAGCAACACAATGAATGAACATAGGAACAAAATCAGCAATCAAATCATTAATTCAAAAAATGCCAGAAAGAATATGGAGAAACTCTATAAATACAAGAAAGAATTATAAACTACTTCCAACTCCTCTACGCACTAAACGAGCGCTATGACTACTGCGAGTGGCAGGGTGTGAAATGTGGCCAAGGTAGAGTGGTCCGTTTCGTCCTCCAAGGCTACTCCCTCAATGGCACCTTCCTTGTCGACGCATTCACCTGCCTCAACCAGCTCCAAGTCCTAAGCCTCCGTAACAACTCAGTCTCAGGTCCACTCCCCAACCTTTCCCCTCTTCAGAATCTCAAATTCCTCTTTACCGACCAAACTTCTCACGGAAGTTCCAACAAGGAAAGAGAATACAGAGGGCTCCATAAACACAAGAAAGAATACAAACTAGTTTTAATTCCCATCGCAAAATTAACACGATCTATCGAAGCATCCACATATAATAATCTCAAACCAAAAGATGCAATATGTTTTAGCTTCCAATTTGAGGCAAAGCATCATTGTTCAATAGACTCTAATACAATGCTAATATAGAGCATGGATTAAATTCTTATTATAAAACAACACAGGCTAAGCATAAGCAGACAACAATACAGAGGATTCAGCAAATGGAATCAGCATAACTTAACAACTCTACCTGAAAGTGCATGCTGTTAATGCAGCATCCAATCCGCCAAAACAACGGGACCATGACCCTCTGGAACTCCACCATGTTAATCAGTTCCAAAATTTCCTCCAGTTCACCGAGGAACATCACCTCCTTCTGACTATTCGTTATAGGCCAATACTTTAACAAACCCCTAATCACGGTGCTCGCCAACTTCGGCTCCTTCTCTATAAACTGCGTGACCCCATAGCACAGTTGCTGGTAGTAGACCCCCATTGACTTGGGTTTGTGCAATGGGATCAAAACCCTCCACAAGAAGATCTTATGCTCCTCCTTCAGTGGCAAGGCGAAACCGCTAATAATGCTACCAAAGATCTCCAACAACTCAGCAATCCCATTGTGCCTCTCAGTCTCAAACACAAACCTATAAAACACATTGTTAATGGCCTTCCTTATGTAAGGCCTATGAACCATGAACTTCCCATAAACCCTATGAAGAATGGTTTTCAAGCAATCCCTCTCCCTAGGATCCTCCGAATCAAACAACTCAAGCAGCTTCAAAATAAAAGTATGATCAATGTACTTCTTTGCCACCTTTGCATCAAGGCAAGGAGAACTAACAAACTTAAGCAACAAATCATACACAATCTGCAAGTGTGGCCATGATGGGTCAAAAGCTGGCTCATCATCATCATTCTCACCACCACCACCACCACCGGGAAACCGGTTGGACCGGTAATTTGGCGGGAAAACACGGAACAGGTTAATTGCGCACATTTTACACATGGCAAGAATAGCAGGTTCACTGAACTTGATAGAACCAGAAGCCACAAAATCAACAAGCTCAACCAAAGTTTTCCTTTTCACTTCTTTTTCGATCGTGTTCTTACCAGGGTCGGTGAAATCGAAGGTAACGCAACAGAGGCTCAATTTGCTAACGAAGAGGTTCATCTTCTCGGAGTATGGAACGTCCTTGAAGGGAATCAGAGGCTCGATCCCTGAAACGGTGCTCGCCGGAAAAACGGAGGAAGTGCGTTTAGCTGCGGAGATGTTGCCCCCGGAGTTTGGCCGTTGGTTTTTCCCGGCGGCGGCGGCGCGTGAGGAATCGTTTTGGGCAGAAGAGGAGCTAGGTCGAGAGGACGAGTCGACTACCCGGGTCGACTCGTCCGAGTCTAGCTTCTTGTTCCGAGGGAGCTTGCTGAGGAATTGCTTGAGCATGGTGGCGCGTGACCCAGCTGGCGAATCGGGTAAAGTTCGAAGCTTTTTAAGAGGAAACCATGGAAGGAAGGATCAATGTGGCACGAAAAATTTGGGTTTCCTTCGAGGCGAAGCACGAAAGGGGGAAGAAGAAGAAGAAGAAGAACAATGTGGGAGGAGGAACCCTAGATCTCGGTCATGGAAGGAAAGTGAAAAAATTGGAAGTACCTTCGTGAGATTGAGATGGGTAATTCAAATGGGTCGAGCTGATTTTGCGGTTTCGAAGCTTGCATTGGTGAAAAATTGAATCTTTGAGGAATGTGGGTTGGAAGGTAAAGGGGGAAAGAGATATAGAGAGAGAGAGAGAGAAAAAATGTAATTTTGATTTTGCAGAAAGGGATGAAGGGGGGAGAATAATTTTTCTTAAGTGCAATTAGAATTTGAAACTCGCCATATTTTTCGTGGATTTTCTTTTTGGTTTCTCGGGAATATGAGAAAAAGAGAGAAACGAGACTTGTGGTGGGTGGGTTATTACTACCTAGCCTAGGGCACAAAATCAAAAGAGGGAATTTGATTGCAGATCACGAAGTTTGGAGCTATGATTTTGGGCAATGAATCCCTCTTAGCTGTTTCTTCCTGTTCTTAAATGAATATAAAGAATGATCCACCTCCATGAAACTCAGGAGAGAGAGAGAGAAAAAAGATACTCCTACAATGAAGCTATAGGCTGATTTTTTAACTATTTTTTAAATAAAAAAGTATTCAAATAATGGCCTTTTCTATCTATCTACATTGCATTTGCATGTATTTGATTATTTAATTTAATGGTGCACCCTATTTTTTATTTTTGAGATATGCATTTTGTGGATTGAATTGAGTATAATTGATTGTGTATTATTGGAGGTAGAGAAGCATGATTTTTATTTGGACACAAACACGTGTAACTGTGGGTATGTATGTATGAAGAACAAGGTCACGAGACCAAACCTGTAATGTAAAACTTGGGACATGACATGGCACGTGTACTATAAAAGGAGTTGGGAATCTTAATATCGTTTTATATCGATGAAAATTTTATTATTTTTGAATGAAATATTAATTTTACTTAAGAATTATTATCATTCATCCAACAATAGATTGAATGCTTATAGATGTGGAGATCAAGAAAAATATAGTTAAAAATTTATCTGTCTACATTAATATGGATATTAGTATGTGTTTGTTTAACCGGTTTTGTTTTTGGATGTTTTTAACTATGATAATAACAAATGATTATTATGTTTCTAATTATCAAATGCTAGTAAATGTGTCTCTGGAGATAAATTTTGTGTCCTTTACCTATGTATTTATGATTTTTTTTTGCATTACACGTTAAAGAAAATAATAAAAAAAATTAAGAGCAGATGCCATAATTTCAAGTTGGAATGACATCACTTGAGTGAAACGAAAGTAAATTCGAGAGTCTTAATTATAATCCATGAAGAGTAATATATGCATTTATCATCTTTGTCACATCCAATCAATTGATGAGTGAGTATCTTTAACCTTTTTTTTTTTCAAAACATAAAAACAATTTCTTAACAATCACTCCTATATTCTTTGTTTGCTTGGTTAACAATTTAGGTTAAAATTCGAAATAACATTTTAGAAAGAAAAAAAAAAGGTTAGGGAGAATTATCAAGGAATGTCACAAGTCTCATTCATTCATACAATAATTTTTCTTTTTATGTAGTTTTTTATTTCATTCTGTTTGATCGATCTTACCACAACATAACTAACCACTTCATTAATAAATTTGGTCTCTCAAATCCCAAAAACATAAATAATGATAATCCAAAGTTTAACCTTTTTCCAATTTTGGTCGTATTTAATTTAATTTAATTTAAAGTTTTTGTTTTTTTGGGCATGATGGTTTTGACATCATTGCTCACAAAATTGGGCTTACTACAAAAATTGAATGAATCAAGTGTAGCCCCAAAAAAGAGTCAAGGATAATGACATTGAAAGAAAACTTCAAAAAACAAAAAAAGAAATTAATGGATTTATTTTAAAATAAAATGATAAAGCCGATAAGATTCAATGAATTTGGGTGGGTTATGATTTTTTGTTAGAATTATCATTTAACCTTACAAAAATTGGTAATGAAGGAATGTAATACTTTACCAGAATTTAAATTCTCAAATAAAAAATAAAGATAAAATATATAATTCTTCCATTTTTTATTGTTTACTTTTAAAAATTTAAATTTTTCATATTTATTTATCTATTTCAAAATTTTCAATAATGATTATTATTATTTTTCTTTATTAATGTAGGAGAATATATATGTATATATAGAGAATTAAATAAAAATTATATAATAAAATGAGTTTAATTTTGATGTATTGACATTGCAAAAGAAATTTTACACTATCGTTCAATCAAAATACTAAATTTATATAATTTTTCAAGTAGTGAGAAAGAAAAAACACAATCATGACTGACGTGACAACACATGATTAGATGAATGTATAAAAAAATGGTACACTTTCAAAAAAGTTAAATCCTAATAAAATACACCTTAATTTTTTTACGAGTTTAAGTTAAATTTATTGTTAGTGTAAATAATTTTACACAAGTATTCAATTATAAATTGATACATTAGCAAAAGTCTTTAACTCAACAATTTACTCACTAAAAATTCACATTAATCAATAAATATGATAAACTAATAGTATAAATTTTTTGTAGTGTCAGTATCATAATCAAACTCTTTTTACAATTGGAATTTTATGATTTCTCCTATAATTTATGTCTGTATTTAAAATTGATGAATTTGAAGAAAAAAATAAATAAAAAAGAGGCAGCAATTATTTTGGTGAGTTGTGACTTGTGATGGAATTGAATGCAACGCGGGAAGGAGAAAATGAGTGAGAGAAGACTAAATTAAGAAAATACAATAAAATATTATTATTATGCGCTGTGTGTTGACGCCGTAATCGTCATTCTTCTTCATCTTCTTCCTCTCTCTCTTTTTTTTTTTCTTAATTTTTGTCTATTTTTTTTCAAATTTAATTTCCTTTGCCTCGCTCGATCATCGAAAGAGAGAGCACGGAGGGTGGGTCCCACTCCTCCTGCGTCTTCTCTCTAGCTCGTCGTTTAATCTCACCTTCGTCGTTTCTTGCGGTACGATACGATCATAGATATTTCTTCTCCTTTTTCTTATTTTATTATTAGAATTATTTTGTTTCTTTTTATTCTGGTTTTTGTTTGGGATTGATTCTTTGAGTGCATGATAGTTTTTGCATATATGAGTCAACACTTTCCCTCCTTTCACACCCATTAATTTATTTCATTAATTTAATTTATTAATGATTTCATACTAACACCCTTAGCTATCTCTTATATTCCTTCAATTTTTGCATTCGTGTTTTTTTTTTGTCTCAGGGGAGCCCTAGAATAAAACATAAAATTCATTATCAGAGTTTTTTTTTTTTTTTTTGGTTTTCTGGGTGGAAGGGTATTTATTTAGTATTTATCACACACATGCTTAAAATTAGTTTTATTAGTATCATGATGGCATTATATAAACTCAGCGGAATTTGAATTTGCAGCTTGTTTCTTTTGTCTTTGACAGGCTTCTGTGTTTGTAATATTAATTGTGACATTGGAAGTAATTGATTCTTATTGTTCACAGATTGGAAGATTATACTTGCTAGTTCAAGTTGGCATAAAGAAAATTGTTGCTTAAGGCAGAGGAACACTATAGAAAATTGCACTGATTAAAAGTGGTGGTGTAAAGATTTTGATTAATTTTTTTGCAGCTCCATGATTTTTCTTTGTTGGTGGTGGAATTTGCTTGTGTTGGTGGAATCTGATAGGAATTCTGCCATCACAACTATGCATTGAAGGTGGCATTTGACACTTACCCTGCCGTTTAATGGCACGGCCGGGGGCAGGGCAATCAGATGCCACCACTCACCATGTCATTGACATAGCTGGGAGCTCTGAAGATGCTTCCACTTCCACCAATGTGCGTTCTAGTGGTGGAAATGCACCTAGTGTTGCGGCCAGGGTTCCTGTTTCTAGGTCTGCTAGGCTGTCTGGTGGACCGAATACTAGGAGTTCTTCATTAATGAGACGAGGGGATGGTCGCAGGCAAAGGAGTCCTTTGGATTCTGGGTTGTGGGTATCTATTGAACTACTCATCACGGTTGCTCAGATTGTTGCATCGGTTGTTGTTTTGTGTTTGTCAAGGGATGAGCGTCCAGACACGCCCTTGTATGCATGGATTGTTGGATATGCAACTGGATGTGCTGTTTCCATTCCTCTACTTTTCTGGAGATATCAGCATAGTCGCTATGCTCGAGAGCAGGATTTAGCCCAGTCGCGTCGAAATTCCCCTCAGATTAATGATCCTTCTGGTGGAGCAGAAGATGCTGTTGGATCCTCCAGAAGCAATCTATCTTCGATTATGATGAATGCAAGGTATTGAACTGCTATAGTCATTGTTAATTAATTGGTCATGCTTAAATTGAAATCTTCTAGATCTATCTTCGTGTTAGCATAACCATTACATGCAAGATTTTATCTGCCATATGAATAGCTTGTTACCTTGCATGAAAGGAAAAGGTAGAGATTGAGTTTTAACTTTTAAATGCTTAAGCTAGGTCAAATAGTTTTTGCTTCGATGATACTGATAGTGTGACAAAATTAAGTAACAGATTGTTTTGCATTGCACCACTGGTTTTGTACATTTGGAAATCAGGAAGCTTCATATTGGTAAGATATTCTTGAGAAGATTTTATACAAATTACAACCTAAACCAGAAGAATTAACATGATCTTTTTTCTTGAATTTCCCTCCTTATTCGTTATAATCTGAATATATTAGTTTAATCTCATAATTAATGTCATTTGCAAGTCTTTTATGAAGTTGCTAAACCCTTGTACATACTTAATTACCAGACTAAAGGCACTCATGAACTACTTCAAAATTTCCACGGATTTCTTTTTCGCTGTATGGTTTGTCATTGGAGTTGTTTGGATTTTTGGAGGACATTCATCTGCTAAAGACGCTCCTCATTTGTACAGGTATAACCTTTTAGCAGCTCTGACATCTAACCTTCCAAATTCTCAGATCCTTCAACTTAGCATATGTTTCCTTGTGGTTTGCAGGTTATGTGTAGTCTTTCTTAGTATTAGCTTTATCGGTTACTCCACGCCCTTCATTCTGTGTGCAACAATCTGCTGTTGTCTGCCTTGTATAATTACTTTCGTTGGGGTTAGAGAGGATCAGACACAAACCCGAGGCGCAACCTCTGAATCAATTGATGCTCTGCCAACTTACAAGTTCAAGATGAAGAAAAATAAATATAGGGGTGAAAGTAACTCAGCTGCCGATGAAGGTGGAGTCGTGGCCGCAGGAACTGACAAGGAACGAATGATATGCGGAGAAGACGCAGTAAGTACAACCTAAGTCTTTACTCTTTATATATGCAAAATCCTTGAGTAAAACTTAGTAACATCCTTGTGCTATGTATTTGTCTAGTTACACCATGTCCATTTCACCATTTGTGTAATCATAAGGTGTTTCTATGAAAAGTAATCAATCTGATCAAATTTTGGACTCTGCATTGACATTGTTGTGGTTATTTTGTGCAGGTTTGCTGCATCTGCCTGGCTGATTATGAAAACAATGATGAGCTAAGAGAATTGCCATGTTGTCATCTTTTCCACAAAGAATGCGTGGACAAGTGGTTGAAGTTAAATGCATTATGCCCTCTCTGCAAGAGTGAGGTTGGTGAAACAAGATCAGTATCTGTGGAAAATGCAAACCAATAGAGGGCTGAGGTGAGGATACAAGTGTTGAGAATGGCCATGCCAATGCCTCACCATAATCAAATGTAGAGTCATACACACACACACACACTCTTTACAGCACTATTTTCTTTATTCATTTATTTTTATCCTTATACTCTGTTAACTTCATCTTGGAACTGTAAGTTGGCTGATATAGTAGCAATGAGTAATGACCTGCATTATTCTGAATATAATAGCTGCGAGTAATGACTAATGTCCTAGGAAGAGAAAAAGTTAACTAATATAATTAACATGGCAACATATAATTGGATTAATGCATTACTATTATTTCTTTTTTGTATTCAGTGTGTAAAGATTAGATCTAATATAGTATTTCATTAGGAGATTTCTGTACCATATTAAATTCAAGGATATCAGACTACAAAAAGTAATGAGTCTCACTAACTTTTTTTTTTTTAAATCCATTAAACTAATAAGCAAATCAAGATTCATTGATTATGTAAAGGTTGTACCCTATAACTTTGTAGTGTACCAAAGTATTATAAAAATTAGATCTAGTATAATACAAGAAGTAGAACAAAATAATAATAATATGAGTTTTGCTAACAAGTGTCCTAGAACACTTGTTAAGGATAGTACAAATAAAAATTTTTAGAAAAAATATTAAGGTATTGTGATGGGTTCAATGTATAAAAAAGGTAAAAATGAATATTTTTAACACAAATTTTTTCACTTTTAATACCTAAAATGACATTTGTCAGGAAAACCCTAATAATAATAATATGAAATGTGGTTCGGATAAAGTAATAAGAGTTTTTATTTGGTCTTGTGCATAATTTTGTTCAGTCCTAGGGGCTATGTACGCAGTTAAGTGGTTGAATAACAAAAATCTAAATGATGAAAAAGAAAATTGGAAATGATGTTCTACGAAAAATATTTTATATTTAATAGAATATAACTTGTGTATGTAAAGAATATTTTATATTTTAATAGAATACTAATTTTAAATTATAATTAATTTGATCACCTGAATTAGACATTAAATCAGCTAAAGATTATGTCATTAGCTCATTAAAAAGTGAAAAAACAACACAATTGTATCAATCAGCTTTTACATAAAATTCTTTTGTCAACATTTTTTTTTAAATTTAGTTATAGGCATGGTTAATTAAATTATTTATTTATTTTAAATACTTAAAACTGTAAAAAATGCTTACTCGCTACTCCTTACCTAAAGTTTCTATCACGCCCAAGATTTAAAATCATAAGGATATATTTGAAATAAAAAAATGTGGAACTAAATTAAATTGACTTGTAATTCTAATAGAATTGATAGCTTTATATTTAAAATTCTTGAGTTTCTAAATAAATTTTTCAAAATTAATTGTTTTTTATTTATAAAAATATCATTTAGCCCATCTCTCTCTGGCTCTTCCCTTTTGTACCTCTCTTCTTTTGTACCTCTTTCCCCTCCATATTATAGGGCAAATTTAGAAATAAAACAAACAATAATATTTGACTTTTCAATTCCATTTTTATTTTACTGAAAATTACACTTACATAAATGATATTTAGGGTCAGTTTGGATGACAGTGCTTTTGACTTATTTTAATTTCTGACTTATCAGAAGTTATATCTGTCCCGTTTGGCTATATAACTTATGACTTCTCCGGAAGTTATTTTAGTACTTTTGAAGAAGTTAGAATATTTGACTTCTCTATAAGCACTTTTCAAAATTGTTGAAATAAAAATTTTTGTTATATCATATTCATATGCAAAATAACTTATTCATAAGTTACTTCTCAGAAATTATTTTTATATAAGGACTTAAATAAGTTGTTTACCAAAACTGGCTCTTAGTACAAGAGAATTAATGACAAGCAAGATTTCAAATGACACTTTAAAAAATTTAGTTCTCTAATTTTTTTATATAAAATATAATAATATAATTTTTATGTTGAATCAATCATATACATCTATTTGGAGATTATTCAATTACGGTTAAAATAAACTCTTTTATTAACACGACAATTCATAATTTGTTGTTAAAATAAACTTGAAAAATAAACTTATCATTTTTGTATTCTGAATTTAAACTTATACCAAGAAAATAACTTGTGTCCAATTATTATTTTTCATCCACATATAATTTCTTCATTATTCTTATACTAAAAAAATATTATAAGAAAAGAAAAAAAATCTTTCCATATAAAAGGTAGTGCAACGCTGCGTTTAGGTATAAACCATAAACCAATAAAGGGTTATAGAAGAATCACGAACGCGAGAAGATATATGCTTGCGGCTCATATCGTGTGACTACTACCACCTCATTTCTCCCGCTATCGTTATCGTCTTCTTCTTCCTCCTTCCATAACTCTTCTTAGGGTTAGGGTTAGGGTTTCACTCTCACCCACTCTCTTCTTCACCGCTACGCTTCCGATCGGTGATTTGGCTCTATTCGACTATTCAGCACCGCTCTTGTGGTATCGGGCGTCAGGTACCTCTTTCTCTTCGCATTTGATCCGTTCGATTCTATTCCTTAGTTTCTTTGTTATTCGATTAGTTTTTTTAATTCTCTGGTTGTAAGAAGAAGCTAGATTTTTTTATGCCATTAATTAGGTTACTTTTGCTTGTTCTGGTATTCGATTGAATATCTGTGATTGGTTTGTGAAAAATTAGTGTATTTTGTTCCTTTTTTTTGTTTGGTTTAGTTTCGTAGGTGATTTTGGCTGAGCTGTGTGATTGTTTCTGTTGTTGTTGTTTGTCTTGAATGAAAATGGTTGAAGTGGTCACTGTGGGATAAGTCTTGTGTATGTGTTGTGTGATAATGATGTCTCTTGATGTGGATGGTAATGTGTTATGAACATTTTCAGGTCAAAATATTGTCTTGGGGATTGAGTGGTTTGTGCTATTCAAGGTTAATGCTGCTGAGGGGCTAGGATGTCAAACAATCTGGTTTCGGAGCCGATGCCGAGCATGCAGATGGCTCAGCTGCAGCCAATTGTGAGCAAAGGTGATCCTGTGTCCCAGCAACAGGCAACCTCGAACAATCATGTTGGATTGTTGAGAGCTGGGACTGGTGAACACAGATCTCAGGGCTTACAGATTTCGGCTATGCAGAGTGGTCAGGTAGAAGCACACAGGAGTAATATGGGGCCACAACAACTGTCAACAACTCCCAAGCGGAAGGCATCAATGGAACTATCATCCAGTGGTTTTGCATCTAACAAGCGAGTTGCACAAATGGGAAACAGACCTTGGTTGCAGCAAGTATCCAATACGTCAAACAGAGGATCTGCACAGATTCAATCTCCACGGCCACAGCAATTGGCACCAGCTAATAAGAGAAAAACACAGACAGAATCCATGTCCAGTAAATCAGGTACACCTCGGTCCTCAAATCCTAAAAGTCAGAATACCCAGATGAAGCAGTCCTCCAAGGTTCAAACTGAATCTTCTGAAAGTGTTAGGTCCAAGATGAGGGAGTCTTTAGCTGCTGCTCTGGCCTTGGTTTGTAAGCAAGAGAGACCTCTTCCCCCAAACAACAATTCAACAAATGGTGCTGCCAGTACTGAGGCTAAGTTAGAGAGCAGTTCTCAGTGGGGTGGGTCAGCACCTGCTTCCAAGGATACTGCTCCAGAGAAAAGGCAGGACACTTTGCAATCTGTTCATCCTTCATTTGTTGCAGCTGGTTCAGTTGACCATGTGAATGGAGATCATAGGGAGGGTACAACGTCTAATGAAGATTTTTCTGAGAAATTCAAGGATTTTGAAGCAGCACCCACAAATGCATCAAATAATGAGAATATACTGGGTTCTATGGAAGGCCTGAACTGTGATCAGCAAGACTTCCAGTCAAGTTACACTTTGACTACTGATGATGTTCCATTCAGTGACAGTTTTTTTGTGAAAGATGATTTTTTGCAGGGAAATGGTCTTTCATGGGTGATATCTGATATTGTTGGCATGGAAAATCAAAGGGAATGTCAGAATATTATAGAGCAGAGATCGGATCTTGAGGAAATAGGTGGAGGTTGTAGGGAGGCAGTCCCTTCACCTGAACATTTAGCATCAAGGATTGAAGCAGAACTCTTCAAACTGTTTGGAGGTGCGAATAAGAAGTACAAAGAGAAGGGCAGGTCCCTTTTATTCAATCTGAAAGATCGAAATAATCCTGAACTAAGAGAAAGGGTTATGTCTGGTGAAATTCCCCCAGAACGATTATGTTCCATGACTGCAGAGGAGCTTGCTTCAAAGGAGCTTTCCCAATGGCGGATAGCCAAGGCTGAGGAGCTTGCTCAGATGATAGTTTTACCTGATTCAGATGCTGATATGAGACGTTTAGTCAAGAAAACACATAAAGGTGAATTTCAAGTTGAAGTTGACCATGGAGACAATGTCCCAATAGAGGAGGTCTCTGGTGGCACAACAACAGTTGCTCGAAGCCAAACAATCAAAAAGGATGCGGAAGCCTCGCCTCCCTCCAAACCTGATGTGGTCAAAGGTAATGAGAAAATGGATGGTGAAAGAAGCAATTTACAGAAGGGTAATGCATTGTCCATTACCATTTCTTCCAATGATGGGACTGATCCAATGCAAGGGCTTATGACCGATGATGCATTGAAGGACCCTGACTTTCTTCCACCAATTGTTTCTCTTGATGAATTCATGGAATCCCTTCATTCTGAGCCGCCATTTGAAAATTTACCGGTGGAATCAGGAAAAGCAACACCTGGATCGGACAAGGATGACTCTGAGGTTGGATCTAAATCAAAATCTTCTGATTTAACTCCAAGTGATCAAGGTGATGTCACCTCTGATAAGTTTGAGAAGTTGCAAAGCACAAGTGTCAAACCAGATGCGGAAGGGCAAAAACAGTTTAATGCAGAATCTGGGGCCATTTCTTCTGATACAAGATCCAATGAGAGTCAAGTTGACATGAAGCCAACTGACGGTCATTCCAAGGGAAGGTCCACTGATGAGAGGAAGCCTGCTTCCAGTGATGCGGAGCTCAGAACCAGTCATTTTCATGCAGAAGAGAGATATGGTAATAATAATGCTTATTCAAAAACTGCAGTGCTGCTTAGGGGTGAATGCATATGGGAGGGAGTGCTTCAATTGAATATCTCTACCACTCAGTCAGTCATAAGCGTATTTAAAAGGTAGTCTTCTAATTGTTTCTGTACATATTTATGATAAGTTGCTACTTTTATGAGTATCGTCGTGGTGGATGGGATGTATTGATAAGTTGCTCCCCTTTTATATAAGTAGTACGGTAACACTGGTTCTCTTGCAATCCATCTTATAAATTAGAAACAAGAAAACGTAATTGAGCTTTTTTGTTTGGGGGGGTTTTTAGTGTCAGTGAATATGGATTGGTCAGGTAAATATTTTTCTTTTCCCGATTTCTCTCACTAATTGTTGCTACGCTAAGTAGAGTTGCTAACTATATATAGATCATCATCTTGCTCTTCTAGTGGGTTTTTATGGGTCTGTGTCTATGCACACAATCCAAAACCAGTGAGTCCTTCAACTATTTTGTTGTTGTTGTCTTGGAAGATGAACACTGTCTCTTGAGTCACATGGAATTCCTGTGTTGTGCTAAGTACTACTGTACTACTTTTGATTGGAATCAATATTTCTTTTACATGTTCTTTTTTTCTTCTGATTTCTTTTGCTATGTGCTTTGTTTAGTGGCGAGAAAACTTCTGCGAAAGACTGGCCTGGGTTTCTTGAGATCAAGGGAAGGGTTCGACTTGATGCATTTGAGAAATTTCTGCAAGAGCTTCCTCAGTCCAGAAGTCGTGCTATCATGGTATCTCAAGTTTCTTTTTGTTGTACTAGACTAATGTTTTGTCTGTTTATCTCAACCATCCATGCAGAAAGAAATGATAAAAAAAATGAAAAGAAAAAAAAAAAATTTACGTTGTTGCAGTTTGATGCTAATCCTTTCTCTTGCCCCATGTTCAAAGTGTATATCTTGCCTCATTTCCTTTGTTTTACGAGATAAATCACAAGGCGTTTAGTTTTTAAGGCTGGTAGGATTGCTAATTTTCTGAGTGACAATTTAATAAAAAGAAGAGTGAAGTACCAAATTAACCCCCGAAAGATTTTGTCGCTGACAAAATTACCCCCAAAACATTTTAACGACAAAATAGCCCCCCAATAATGTTTAACATTTGACAAAAGACACCCACCGTGAACTTTCTTCAACGGACGTTAACTACAGTGATGAGATGGACACACAGTGCCACTGTGGATATTTTTATACAATCAAAATCCATAATTATGTCTCTTTTCCCAAATTTATGAATTGAAACCCTAATTAGTGTCTTTTTTTAGGGAGAATGAGGGAGATAGTAGAAGATGATTTAGGATTTCAATTCATAAATTTGAGGAAAGAGACACTAATTAGGGATTTTGATTGTATAGAAATATCCAAGGTGGCACTGTGTATTCCACCTCATCACTGTAGTTAACATCCGTTGAAGAAAGTTCACGGTGGGTGTCTTTTGTCAAACGTTAAACATCATTGGGGGGCTATTTTGTCGTTAAAATGTTTTGGGGGTGATTTTGTCAGCGACAAAATCTTTCGGGGGTTAATTTGGTACTTCACTCTAAAAAGAATTAACGAAAACATATTTTCATGGAGTTAGAAATCGAAGATTGGATTTCTGAGGCTTGTAAAGTTATTTCACTGTTAAAATGTATTGCGAGATTAAATTTGTACGAAAATTGAAGACCCACAGCATATCGCCCTTTTGGGTCTTAATCTTTATGCTACGAGAATTTAAAGTAAAATCATATGAAGTATTATCAAGAAATATATAGGCATAAACGAAATGAACGTATAATGGTTGTGATAAATTCAGGAATGAGTTTATATTGAAAACTGTGAAAATTTAATCCCTAAATTTTCTTCCGATTTTAAGCGAATCCCAACAGTTTGGTTAGTTTCGAGTACAGATGCGAGGGACCATTAGGATTTTGCAACGTAGATGAACATAGATAAACGTGGTTAACTTGTTTCAATATTACGTGAGAACATTAGCTGGTTGATATATTCTGTGACTCAGCTAAGCATCTTTTTGGTATGTATTGCAGGTTTCACATTTTGTTTCGAAAGTGTCATCTCCCAACCAGCAATCAACTCTACGTGAGGTAATGATAGAAGTTGATTGATTCATATTCCAGTTACTTTTTTAGCTGTGGATTGTGTTTGATATTAGTAGATATATTTTTCACATGCAGGTTGCTGAGTCTTATGTGTCTGATGAGAGAGTGGGATTTGCTGAGCCTATAACTGGCGTTGAACTTTACTTTTGCCCACCTCATAACAAAACAGTTGAAATGCTCAGCAAGATACTTCCAAAGGAACAAATTGAGGCAGTTAATTCTATTGAAAATGGCCTAATTGGTATTATTGTATGGAGAAAATTTAATTTAACCTCAATATCACCCACCGCTTCATCACATCACAAACATACTAGTTCCTCTAAAAGGCAACAACACTTCTCTAGGGGACACCAAGATACTACTAATGTGAATGTTAATCCCTCCCACACAGCAGTGCCCTCTATGGGCTATAATAGGAACACCGATGATGATGACGATGATGATGATGTTCCCCCAGGCTTCGGGCCCCAAGGGGCTCGAGTTGAGGAAGACCTTCCTGAGTTTAAATTCTCAGGAGGTTCGAATTCATCATCACAATTTGTTCAAAGACCTACTATGGGACCAGGTATGGTCCCATTACACCAAGCCCCATCACGTCCTGTAGAACAAATGAGGGAGCTTGTACACAAATATGGGCAAAACAAGTCAAATGTAGCTAGTTCAGCTAACTGGCAGGATAAATTTGGGGGTTCGATTCAACCCTGGAATGATGATGATGATGATATACCTGAATGGCAGCCTCAAAACACACAGAATCAGAATCAGTTCCCTCCCCAATTGGCAATGCACAATCACAACTACCATATGAGACCTCACATCATGAACCAACAATTTCCTGGGTCACCCCATCAGCAGCCGCAGCAGCAGCCGCCAGTTGTGCCAACACAATACCGTCAACCACCCCCTATGAATGTGACACATCATGGTCAACGAAACCTTGGACCCCAGTGGGCTCCTCCTACACAGGCAAATAACTTGCAACCAAATGGTGGACAGCATTATGTGCAAGGCACACCCTGGCCTCCTAATGTTGCTAGAAGTAGGGGATTTTAGTTTTTTTTTTCCTTTTAAACTTTTTTCTAGTATAAAGTTTAGTTCTTTTTCTTTTCTATAAAAAAAGAAGAAACTCGAAATGTTTTGACTTTTTTTTGTTTGATCTTTTAGGCATGTAAGCTTATGTTTTAACATTTTGTAGGCGTGTAAGCTTATGTGATTAAACGTGTCGAATACTATGTGGAGCAAACAAATGGGGTAGTCTAGTCTCCTCCTAGTTTAATTTGCCACTAGTAGTAGGTGTTCCGCTAATAATATGCTCGATTCATCATGCGATTGTTACTGCTACTATTAAGATTTTGCGTCTGGTTCTTGTTCATTCATGATTTTATATTATAAGCCAATAATAACTATTAACTATGCTTTTTATATGATATTAAAGGGAAAATTACATCGAAGTTCCCTCAACCGTCATAATTACTTATAGTAATCGCCTTCTAATTTTTAATACTACATTTTACCTCCCTCAGAAGCCATGACAATAAACATCGTACAAATTTTAAAATAGCTTTAGTACCTTTGTCCACCCTTACCACAAGAATACCGTCACAGTCTCGGACGAAGACAGAGAATCAGACTTTTTTCAGAATAATAATAATAATAATTTACACAATGTCAATGAAATTAAAAGCTAAATTATGTATAGATACATGAAGAAAATTGAGAAAAAGATAAGAAAACAATGAATGATGTATGCTTGTTTAATAATTAATTAACCTCCCATTCCCAAAGCTCTCTTAAGCCCTGCTCTTTGCTCTTGTGTCAACTTTGTAGGGAACCTAACCTCAAACCTGATCTTCAAGTCACCCTTATGCCCTCTCTCCTTTGTTATTGGCATCCCTTCCTTTTCAACTACCAGCTCATATCCTGGGCTAACTATGTCTGTCACCGGCACCGTTAGACTCCGGCGATCCAGCGTCGTGATGCTCACCGATGTCCCCCCGATGGCCTCGGCTAGTGACACCCTCTTGTTCACTATCAGGTCATTGCCGTCCCTGTTGAACACATCATGAGCCTTCTCATCAATCACAAACACAAGGTCTGCTGCTAATTGGTTTGCTTGCTGGTTCCCTTTGTCTGGGAATGTGATCTTTGTACCTTTCTTCCATCCCGGCTTCACGTCGATCATTAGTATCTCCGTTTCTTGAACCGGCCGCCTGCGGTTCGAGGGCAATGAAACAATACATGTTAGAACGATTTTGATTTTTGACAATGTTTAGCAGATCATGATGATATTCCTCAACAGAAGCATTTTGTCACATTACATATAGTATAGTAAGTAAATTGTAACACAGAAAGCAATGAGTTAAAAAATATGTATCCCAATTCCCAACATCATGAAGGTGAAAAACATGTTTCTGTTTTATTCTAAATTCATGAATTGAATCAAAACCAAGTCTTTCATTCATATCCTAGTGCTGCTATGTAAAATGTTCATGACTTGATCTATAAGTCTCTGCTATATGGCACATATCATGAGAATGAAAAATGCTTTTTTTCCACTCTTACGACCTGTTTGGTTGGAGGTTAAAAATTGGTCAAAATATTTACATGATTGAGCTCATGTTATGTACATTACACTTGGAAGCTCAACCATATAACTTTCCCTCCACTTTTAACCCTCAGCCGAACAAATCCTAATTTATGTATTTCTCCACTCTAATATCTTACAATCTTGACAGTTACAATATATTAGAGGTTAAGATAATCACACACACTTACCCATTGACATCCATAACAGTTCTTGAGATCTTCATTTTTCTAGTAGAACCAGAATACAACTCCTCCAAACTACAGGGCAATTTGCTCTCAACAGGTGGTGGCTTCTTTGGCATGCTTCTGAAGTCACTTCCACTGAATCCACAAAATGATCCACCCATATCAGATTGGAATCTCATGGATCTACCAGGACCAGATGATCCAAATCCAAAAGGGTTGCTTCCAAAGAATTCTGCAAAAATATCCTCTGCATTTCTTGGGTTGAATCCACTTGTTGGTTCATTCTCAGGTGGTGGCATTTCTTTCAACCCTTCCTCTCCATGCTGATCATAAACCACCCTTTTCTCAGGATCACTCAATACCTGAATTCACAAAAGTTTTCCTTAAATTTTCTCCAACTCCAACCCACATTGAATGCAGCTAACTATAATTTGAGGAGAATCTTACATTAAACCAAAAGTAGTTCTTTTGGATTTGAATCTTTTTTTTTTATAAAATTTTTGGTTAACTCTTTTGGATTATAATCTAGCTAGCACTACACAGAGCAAGAAAATTCTTTTATTTATTTTCTTTTGGGACAAAGGAAACATAATCTCAAGGAACACCAACAGAAAGATTCCACACATAATTGAGCTAATAACAAAACACCAACAGAAAAATGAATCATAGAAATCAATTTTTCAGCTGCTATTACAAATTCCAATAGCTAAAAATATACATGATTGCTTGAAAAGAAAAAAAAAAGGGTATAAGAAACAGTAGGAAAATTGAGAGGTGGTGGCAAGAATTTGGTACCAAATAGGCCTCAGAGATTTGCTTGAACATGGCTTCAGCTTCTTTTTTGTCTGTAGGGTTCTTATCAGGATGCCATTTCATTGCCAACTTTCTATATGCTTTCTTCAGATCATCCTCTGTAGCATTTCTATCTACCTTCAATATATCGTAGTAATCTACACCCATATTTTTTTTTTCAACTTCTTCCACAAAATTCTAAAATATCTTGCAAAATACAGAGCCTTCAAAATTTAGACCCTTTTTTCTTTTTCATGAAATCAACCATTCTTCATGCACAGTTTGAATCTTCTTCATTGAGAATGAGGCACCAAGGAGAAAGTTGAACAGAACAGATCAAAATGCATGAAGAGAAAACAGAAGAAATGCTCAACCCAAAATGATAACTATACAATATTTGATGGTTCTTTCTGATTATACTAAGACAGGTTTCTCTAATTAGGCTTTAATTTGCATTGGAAATTCAAAAAACTTGTTTAATGCAGCACCACGGTTTATGATGCATGCATTGCATTGTTGTTGTTGTTATGTTTTGAAACGGACCAAGAAGAAATCTGGTTGAAGCCAAACAGAAAAACTTTCGATGATAGAAAATAAACCGAGAGTTGCGGGAAAATATGTATATTTAGCTTCTTGTTATGTCAGTGCATTCTGTTTCTGATTTGATTACATTATTATTTATTTATTTATCAATTGTTTTTGTATTATTATGCATCTTTGATTTATTACTATATGCCAAATTAAAATAATTACAAGTTGGGTCAATAATGATATTTATCTGCAGTATATTAAGAATTCAAGTATGAAACCTTTTTTTTTTTGTTTCTCCCAAAAAAATATTAATATTTGATATCATTCTATAAGGGATATAAGTATATAACACACTCCTGATACATCTTCATACTGATAGGTTAATCCCAAGACTACTACTAGTTAAAGTTTTTTTACGTAAACGGGTACTTTAAAATAGTTAAATATGTATATAGGTAGTTCCAGAATTAGTTACGTAAATAGGTAGTGCATTTTTTTGTATAAAAGTCGATTCAAATCGACTTTACTCTGCAAAAATGCAAAGTCGATTTGAATCGACTTTAGTGCAAATTTGTTTGCAAATTTTTAAGCAAAGTCGATTCAAATCGACTTTAGAAGGAAAAAACTATAAAAAAGTGGTCCCGGGTGATCATTTTACACAATTCATCATTTTTCTAAATTTCACTCTCTCTCACTAAAATTCTCTCTCACTTTCTCTCTAAAATTCAGTCTCTTTCTCTCTGATTTTTTTATTATGGAGACTGAACATATATACCGGATGGACATTGTTGATCACATCGGCGCACGTATTCAAGACCAGGTATTATATTCATTGTTTTATAATAAAAATAATAATTTTGTCATAGTTACCTTAAATTAAGATGTAGTAAAAAATAGATATAGGTTGTTAGGTAGATTAGTTGTGTAGTTAGAATTATTTTAGGTGGTTAAGAATTTAGTATTACAGTAGATTTATTTATGTATAAACTTTGATTATATATTTACTTAAGTTACTAAAATGTAATATTAATTAGTTTACTACCATCATCGTGCGACTGTTTAATGCAGCTCCACAAAATTTAAACCAATAGTTTTGTAGGTCTTATCAGGAACGCCTATGTCTATCATATGAATGTTTAATTAAGTAATTTTTGAATGATTTAACTGCATGAATAAATTTTAAATGGTTTGTTATTAATGTTTAAAAATTAAGTCTCGGAATTAATTACTGTTTTTTTTTGTTCCAGCCTGCTCGTGTTTTAGAGACGAGACGATTCTGTGCCGTACCACCTCCACACCCGTTGATGGTGCCATACTTGGACATTGCGGGGTTTAACCATGTCCGGATGCCGGTGTGGACGTTAGATCGCGCTTTTATTAGTGCACTGGTCGAGAGGTGGAGGCCTGAGACCAGCACATTCCACTTATCCTATGGTGAGGCCACGATCACCCTACAGGATGTGGCATTCCATCTAGGCCTTCGTGTAGATGGAAAGGTGGTGAGTGGTTGTGCTACTGACTTTGAGAGACACCACTTGGGACGAAGCATTGAAGACTTTTGTCAGGAGCTGCTAGGTGCTGTCCCCCCTAGTTGAGCGTAAGGGGTTTGCTGTTACGCTGAGGTGGGTGATGAGTCTTGTTGGCGCATTTGACGCGAAGGCCCATCCCACTGACATAGAGGTACAACGAGCGACCAGAGCTTGGCTGATGGCCATTTTTGGTGGGTACTTGTTGCCGGATAAGTCCGGGAACAGGGTACATTAGAGGTGGCTCCCACTGCTCGAACACTGGGAGGAAATCGGTAGACATAGCTGGGGATCAGCCGTGTTGGCCACACTTTATAGGGAGATGACCCTAGCTGTAAAGTTTGACGTGACTGATATAGGAGGCTGTCATGTCTTATTACAGTCATGGGCATGGTCGCGCTTGCCGACATTATTTGGAGGCGCAATTCGACATGATTTGTTGCCTCTTGTTTCGAGGTAAAAATTTAATTCATGAACCAACTAATAAATTTGACATTATATGCTATTTTATCTAACCTTGGTTTGTGATTATAAATTGTAACAGGTGGGAGAACGTTAGACACATACAGGAGTGGAGGAGCGACTTCTACGATTTAGGACAGCACTAGACAACATGGGATTGCACGGGGTAAGGAAGAATAATGGTCATGATATTGAAACTTATATTTCTACTTTTTATATTGAAATTCATCTTTGTTTGTTAATACTTGTCACAGTTTATTTGGAGGCCGTACGATGATGATCATGTTAGAGCCCTGACGCCGGAATGGGTGTTTGCTGAGCGAGAGTTGTGGCAGTCTGACACCTGCATCATCTGTTTTGCCACTGTAGAGTGGCACTATGCGGAGAGAGTGGTGCGACAATTTGGTGGAGCTCAGCACATACCGTATGCGCCGCTCAACATCGATCGGCTACAGCGTGTCGATATACGCGTCAAGAGGGAGGCATGGTGGCCCAAGGAGCACGAGCGGTGGCATAGAGTATGGGATGAGCGACGACGTAGGAGCATCCGCTTCGAGTTGTTTTACGACCACCGCCCATCGTTCGAGTACTTTAACTGGTACAGTGTGTCTCCGCACCGATTTCTTAGTTTGGATGGGCCGCCGCAGGACGCTGCACTTGTGTTTCTTTTGGATGATGATGTGCCACTCCATGCTCCACCTGTCCCTCATTGTATCCGAGACCATCGGGAGCCCCTGATACGCGCAACATAAGTACCAAACGTCGTGCAGGTACTCGAGCGAGTGCTCGTCAGGTGGGAGTGCCTGATGCGGGGCAGGGGGGAGAGCGCGGGCGCAGGGACGCGGTCGGGGACGGCGAGGGGGACGGCGGCGCGGTGCACAGGAGGAGGCAAAGGTCGACCCACCGAACGAGGCTGACACCGAGCCACAGACTGACGCAGAGACTGAGCCTCAGACTGAGGGAGACACCGACGCAGAGCCACAGCTCCAGCCACCTACTGAGCCGCAGCAGCAGCAGGAGGTTACAGGCCCATGGGACCATGTTGTGTCTCAGTTCCATACGCCACCTTTTTATTCTCCTGGGGCTCATGGGGACAGTACTATGTCCGCAGGAGGTTACACCGCCGCAGCATGTTCCGCAGTACTATGTTCCAGACCATCGGTCATTTGTTCAGATCAGAGCCCGCAGGCACAGTTCAGGACGGGCCTAGCTGACCAGCAGCCCATTAGCACATCTGGGTTGATGGCGATGCTGGACCTGGATGACTTCTCATCGCCCTCGTGGACCCTAGATCACAGGCTTTGCTGCAGGATATTATGTTCGGTCGCGGATCAGGCGAAGGTTCGTCGTCACAGGTGCAGCGCGAGGTCACACCACAGCCTCCAGTTCGCACGGTTGATGATGTCAGTTCACCGAACGATAAGGGGGACTCATCTGATGATCCAGTTGACCCTCCGATACTGATTCAGAGTCAGATGCAGGGGCGCAGCAGGATAGGGAGCAGAGCAGAGGCGGCGGCCGAGATGCGGCACATGAGGGTGCATTGGGGGGACGGAGCCACGACGAGGGAGGGGCAGAGGTCGTGGACGCGGAGGTCGTCTTGGTAGATAGACTTAGATTTTGGTTTTGTATAATATAGACATAGATTTTGGTTTTGCATAATATAGACTGAGATTTTGGTTTTGTATAATACTTTTACATTATATTATTGATTATTTAGTTGAATGTGAACTCTTATCTCCGTACTTGTTATTATCGCGTTAATTGATAAAGCTGCATATGAAAATGACTAAATAAAAACACATCAATGAAAATATCATAAATAAAAACACTTAATGTTACACTTAACAGAACACTTAAAAACATAAACATATTTTAAAACAATGATTACGAGTTTAAGTCATCAGGGATCAGCTAGATTGGGATCGGGTGTTCCATGTCTGCGTATTTAGTTCTCGTCACGTTCATTGTAATAGTTACCCAACCTTTTATGACCGTCATAAATCAGCCAATCTCAAATCATATTCTATCAAGTACTGGTACATAAGTCTCTCCACCGTCGGTAAACCATATTTCGTCACCCTTGTCTCACACTTAAGATCCCAGGTTTTTCCACTTGGTGTTTCCAACTGCACTTTACGCGGCAATCTTCGCCCATGAATATTAACAATACTGTTGGCATTTCTGCAACAACGAGTGTGAGCGATAACAAGGTTTCTTGTACACTTATTATACAAAAAAAAGTTGAAGGTTAATTGTAAATTACGTACCACGTCATTCTTGTTACCATCCTTGATCTTAATGCATGTTTCATGCGTGTCAGCCCCGATGCCAACCCAAGATTCATATTTGGATCCATATTTGTTTTTGTTATCTGATTTATGCTACGAACCTTAAGATTGCATTCCTTTATATAGCGAAAATTTTCAAAGTCGATTCAAATCGACTAATGACATAAACAGTAGACAACTAGTTATCATAGTCGATTCAATCGACTATACAAAGACAAAAATTCTTATCAAATTCGATTCAAATCGACTTTCAATTTAGTACACAATTCTGACACGAATTGACTACTCACCAATTAGCAGTAATAAATGATCTTTGCAGGCCGACAATGACATTTCAAAATTACTACACCGGTAAGACATTTCAAAATTACTACAGCCGACAATAAAATCAAATGAGTACACAAGCACATAAACCAATCATCAGTAACAAGTAGCAGTAATAATATACGGGGTAGGCCAGAAACATTACGATATTCAAATTTACTACATTCAACAATAATATGGACTGAATACACAAGTAGATAAAACCAAATGATCTGTTACAACAACCATAGCATTCAAATACAACAAAAACATAAAACAAGACTAGTACAAGAAACAAAAATGGAAAACTACAACTCATCATGCAACGTTGTTGGAGGAGGACGATGAAGCTAAGGCGGGGCACTTACGCCTACTATGTCCTGGCTGACGACAGAGCCCACACCTTTTAGGCTGAGATCCTTCCACCTCATCCATCTCATTACGAATCCGGCTCGAAACTGGGCGACCCTCGGCTTTCCTCATATCCGCAGGATTGGGCCGCAGCAACCGGACCATTGTATGCAGGCCACAAATCTTCATTCCGAATAGAAGCAAACTCAGTTCGGTAGACATTGAAAACAGATTCCATTCGGTAGACTTCATGGACAAAGGATCCCCAATCTAAATGAGCATCAACGCACGCCGCAAATGCGTGACGACAGGGGTAGTGGAGCTTCTGAAATGCTCCGCAATCACAGACACGCTCAGACAGAGACACCCTGAAGGTCCTCTGTGTTGTGTTGTCCACCTCTCTCTTCTCTAAAATCATACTCGATGAAATCTCGAGTCGTGCGTGTGGTGCATATCATGCAACACTCTCCGATGCTTCTCCATTTCGCCCAGCAAGAACTCCGAGAACCTTTGACCCGCACCAAGCTGGGCTTGCGCTGCAGTTCCCTTATTCACAAATAGCGTCATAAGACGGAGGTAGGTTGAACCTCACAATAGCTGTAATTGGAAGACTTCGGGTGCCCTTCATTACCGAGTTAACACACTCGGAAAGGTTGGTGGTCATGTGCCCGAATCTACGCCCTTCATCAGCATACTGTGTCCATCTTTCACGGGGTATCCTGTCCACCCATGCAGTAAACCGAGGGTCTAGCGCTGCCAATTGGGAATGCCAATACAAGAATTCATTATGTGTCTTTGCATACCCAACATTCTTCACGAATCGCTTACCCTCTTTGCTCTTGAAATGGACCATGAAGTTTGAAGCAATGTGTCTGATGCAGTATGCATGATGTGCTGTTGGCAGAGCCCAACCACTTCTTGCGGATTCAAGCACGGTTGTAATTGCCTTGTGCCTGTCAGAAATTACAAGAATGCCCTCTTGCGGAGTGACATGCTGACGGAGATTAGTAAGGAAGAAGTTCCATGATTCCTTGTTCTCAGCCTCAACAATAGCAAAGGCAAGGGGCAATATGTTAGAGTTGCCATCCTGTGCAATGGCCATAAGAAGGGTACCTCTGTACTTCCCATACAGGTGAGTGCCATCAATAGTAATGAAACGCTTACAATAAGGAAAAGCGGCAATGCATGGTGGAAATGCCCAGAAAACACGGAGAAACATGCATAAATTTGGATCATTCAAACCTGGAAATGCCTTAGTTTGAAACTGGAAAATGGTACCTGGCATAAAGGTTTTCAAGCCGAGCAACCATCTTGGCAGTTCTCCGTAGGATGCTTCCCAATCGCCATAAATCTGTGCAATTGCCTCTGCTTGGCCATCCACACCTTTTCTATATGTCGTTACAGGCCAGCTTTTCCTCAACTGCAGCTTGCAACACCTTAACAGAAACTGTGGGATCCCTCTGTACCACGTCACAGATGTTTGAGCAGATGACGTGGTAATCCATCTGTGGATGCTGTTGTGGGACATTGGCAAAGACACAAGTGTGTGGTCCTCCAATTTCTTGACCTCCCCACATCCCCGTCTTCTTCCGCAGAATGACTCTGACATTCCACATGCATCCGCTCCCATATTGCACACACCTGCAATGCAACCTCGACGCATTTGACTCGTACACCTTGTACGGTATCTGTCTCTGAATGCTGTACATCTTAACAGCATACTGTGCGGCTTCTTTTGTACGGAATAGTTGCCCCACACATAAACCTTGCTCAGTGTTTACCGCCGCAACAACATCCAAGTCAATATCGCCTCTGAGTGAGTCGAAATTGAATGATGAGCAGTGCTCCGCAACCGCCTGAGATTGTGTTTGGGACACTGCTGGCCCTGTGACCGGGATTTCTTCAACATCTTCCTCTGATCCGCACGGTGTCGCGTCAGCTGCCTCTTCTATTGGGACATCTGAATCTGCATCTGCATCAGCATCGTCAAAGAAAGTTGGAGTGAAGTCAAACCCAGCAGGCGAACCAACTGTCTGCAACGGTTCTGCACTCTGCACCATAGGCTGACCAACTTCTCTTGCCAGATCCGCAAAGCTGAGAGAATGTGCGTCATCATCTTCCCTCATTGTACTTGTTCCAGCACCATTAGCACCCTCGCCTGCATAAGATGTTCGCGGAAATATGTAGGATCAGGCCCTCCAGATCTGAAGTTGCGTTCCTCAAGTTCAACGTACAACTCAAAAAGTCGAACTTCAGGAAACTTCGTCTGATAACTCAGCATAATATTCACAACTCGATCACTGCGAATGCGATATTT